>OY992537.1:203459366-204059366 GCA_963921195.1 Pegoplata infirma | reverse complement strand
GTTTATACATTTTATGACATGGAAAACAAAGATATGACTTGTAGCAACATTTCTTATGCAAATTTGGTTAAAAGCTTTTCAATTTAAGCCCTTAAATTCGCGAATTTCGTAATTTTTTAAGGTTTTCGCGAAATTAACAGTCAAATTGGACTTTAACAAAAAAATTTCTTTTAATGAATCAAAAATGCATCTCTAACAATACGAATAGTGGACAAAAAACAGCTATGTTATATGGACCATCATGATGAAAATCGCGAAAAAAATGTTTTTTGTATATGCCAGCATCACTTTACGAGATGATTTAAGGTTCCATCTTTAAGTATATAATGTGGGAACCTTAAACAACTAACTGACCAAAAATTCGGCCAAAAAAGTTTTCATTTGCAAAAGTTATCTTAACAAAAACTATTATTTCAGTATTTGCGATACAATAATTATAGTTTTTGTTAAGATAACTTTTGCAAATGAAATTTTTTTTGGACAAATTTTGGGTCAGTTCATTGTTTAAGGTTCCCACATTATATACTAAAAGATGAAGCTTCAAATCATCTCCTAAAGTGATGCTGCCATATACAAAAAAACGGTTTTTCGCGATTTTCATCATGATGGTCCATATAACATAGATGTTTTTTGTACACTATTCGTAGTGTCATGGACGCCTTTATGATCCACAAAATGCAAGTTTTTTATCAGAGACCAATTTAGCGGTTAATTTCGCGAAAACTTAAAAAAATTAAGAAATCCGCGAATTTAAGGGCTTAAGATAAAAAGATTTAAACCAAATTTATATTAGAAATATTGCTACAAGTTATATCTTTGTTTTCCATGCCATAAAATTTAAAAATCATTAGCTTCGGATTTTTTTTTGTTAAAAAAGCAGCTGAAAATCACCCAATTTTTAATGACATTTTACAAGAAAACTGTACCATACATCGAAAAACGGAGTACGCCATTCGATTCAGCATGTCCGGAATATATTGAAATGATGGTCGTACCTCTTGTTTTCTAAAATAGTGGTTTGTTTTGTCACGCAGTGTTATGTTCACATAAGTCAACCAGCAGCCGAATTAAAGTATTTTGTATATTTAGGTTATGTTGAATGTACTAAAATTTTTGAGGTGCCCTTACACTTTCGATCATAACTTTTGAACCGCTGAACCGATATCGCTCCAATGCAATACCAATCTTCTCGGGAGAACTTCCAATATATATGTTTAATAACAGTCACATCTGTTTTCTACATTTGACGTGATCACATTTTCCACAGACAGACAGACGGACAGACGGACATCGCTAGAATGTCTTAAAATCAATCGGGCATCATGAATATATATACTATATGGGGTCCCAGACCGATATTTCGATGAGTTACAAACGGAATGACAAACGTATATATACCCTCTATCACTCAGTGGAGGGTATAAAAAGACTACAGTTGTGAAAAGAATAAGAGTTAACAAATTAGCGGTCACAAAATTTCATTCCATTTCACTTCCTGACCCATTCCATTATGTTCCTTTCTTGTTATTTTTTCTTTTCCTATTGTTGTTTAATGGTTTTCCCTACATTTTCGAAAATCTAAAAAAGCTAAGTTTGCTTCACCCTATTGGTTATACTCTCTAGATCAGCGGTTACCAACCTATGGTACGCGTACCACTAGGGGGTACGCGAAACTGTCCGCTGGGGTACGCAAAATTTTAGTAATTTGGACATTCGTTTTAGATTAACCTTTCAATTCTGGTTCCGCATCTGGCTTCTAAAGTTTTCCATAACGTCAGGTTTTTAAGAAAGTTGAGGTCAAAGTTTATTAAAAAACGTATTTTTGTGCAATTTAGAGAGCATTTTTTGCGATATTTTGAGATCTGACCACTTGTTTTCGATTAACCTTTCGATGCTAATTCCGAACATGGATCCCAAATTTTTCTACGATGTCAGGTTTTTGAGAAAATGTATGTCAAAGCTCTCAAAAAATGTGTTTTGGGCATTTTTGAGACGTGTTGTGATAAAGTGTTTCATTCGAAAGTCAAGGAATTGTTGATCTGCCCTTGTATTAAAAAAAAAAACAATTAAAACATTATATTTCCACCCTCTGTGATGTGTTTTTGGAACTTTTTTTACGAGTTCAAAAAACGTCCTTTGTTTTAATTTTTTTTTTCCAAAAAAAATACCACCATTGTTTTTTTCTCCCCTAAACCCTTCAAAAAACTGATAATACCCGCAAATCAAAAATTTCAAAATTAACTCTAATATTTATATGAGAAGTTTTTTAAAGAAAACAAAAAACTCGTTAGGGGGTACGCGGCTGAAAAAATTTAAAATTATGGGTACGTGAGCCAAAAAGGTTGGTAACCGCTGCTCTAGATCAAACAGATAAGCAGAAATAAACATTAGGACGGAGCGAAAAAATGCTACATCGCTAATTTCACTTTTGCGCTACGTGGGATTGGTAAAAATAGATGACAAAACGATTTAGTTAAAATTTCAGGTTGAACGAATTTAGGGGTGCCTGAAGTTTCCACACTCAAAAGAAAAACTGTCAAAAAATCTCTAGTTGCAATTTGAATTAGCAAATTTTTAGCAGATTTTTCTGCTAGAATGAAAACTTTTAGAAAATTCTCTGTCATTCATTTTAAGAAAATAACACATTTTTCTGCAATTTTACTGATTCCGTTTGCTGGATTTCAAAATATTTTTATGCCGATTTTCAGCAGATTATTTCGTATTTTACAGAAATTTTGTGTTGACATTTTTTCCCCCAGACAGATTTTTATCAAACCGCGTCTGATAAAGTCAGCAGATTTCTAATATGGCTCGAAGTGGTTGTATTTTTAGAAGATTTTTCTGCTGATTGTACAGAGAATTTATTTTGAGAGCACTTTTCTAGCTTTTTAAAAAAAAATTGTCAAAAATTCAAATTTGTCAGATGTTATTATTTTTTGATTTTGAGTGGTCTAGTTATTCACATCTATTTATATTTCAAATATCAGCTTTGTAGGATATCGTTAACCTCAAAAACCAGCGGTGAAAAAACATGCACGCATTTTGTAGAAACCGAAAAATCTGCTTTTTTCAATAATGTAAAAAAACACATTAAAATTGTGAAATATGATTTTTTTCTTCCCGTCTTGAAAAATAGGGTACCCTTTGATTCCAAAACGCAAAATATTCCAAATTAAAAATAAAAGAAATATTTTTAAACCAATTTGTTGAAATTATCGTAAATTCAGATAGGTCCACGCCCCATTTAAGAATTTCGTATTTTTTGGCTTTAACGGGGGTATATTCCAAGTCGGGAAGAAAAAATCACAATTTGCAATTTTAATGTGACTTTTCTACAAAATGTGGGTTTTCGGGTTTCTAAAAATGTGTACATTTTTGTCTTAGAAAAATAGAAACTTCAGCACTAGATAGGCACCCCAAGATGAAGTGCGATCCTCCAACAATTTCAACCACATCGTTTATCTATTTTCAACAATCCCACATAGCGCTAAATTAAGTTCGCGCAAAACCATTTCTCGCTCCAACCTAATAACATTTCTACTGATATTTTTTTTGTATACAAATCTTAATTTTGAAGTGCAATGTATTAAAATTTTAATATTGTCAAATTATTTCGGGGGCCTCTCGTCCGCTATGTGTTTGCATAGATAACATCTTATCTTAAGAGAAAAATATATAAAACCACTACATCAATATATCTGGAGATAATAAAGTAAACAAGTGAGAGTGTTAAACAGGCTTTGCCGAATCTTTGGCACACTTCCATACATAAAAGTGCTAAAGAAATAAATAAAAAAAATTGGCAGGATTTTTTTCACAGAGATGTGGTGGCGGAGTCGTTGTTGGACTATCACCATAGCGATAAATGTTGTCAAATAGATAAAATATGTTTTTTGCACATAATTTAGGCAATTTTTTTATTATTAAAATAATTTTTTTATATCCACGCCCCAAAAAAGGGGCGGGCTGAAACAAAATTTACTTTCCTGACCACCTTGATCCAAGCGCAGGTCAATAAACTTCATGTGGCATAAAAATGTTTCATTTAAAAAGTTTTTCTGGGGTAGTTTAAGTTCATTAAAGGGAAGATTATTCCCCCTGATCCGATTTTCCCATATACGAACTTATGACTACAAGACATATTTGTGCCAAAGTTAAGGGGTCTAGATTTTTTGGTTCGGACTGTATCATGGTTTATACAAACAGACGCACAGTGGCCGAAATTGCCAATCTAGCGGCGCTTTATTCGGAAATGTAAAATAATAAAGACTAATGCTTATTTACGATTATAAAATTTATAAAGAATTAATTTTTAAACTATATTTATTTATTTTTATCTATTTTGGGAAATTTATGTGAATATTGGGAGGGTGGTTTGTATGAGGCCTAGAAATTAAAATGGTCCGATTCCGTTAAAATTTAGAGCGATTGTTTATGAATATAAAAAACATTTATCGTTCGAATTTCAAGAGGATATCTTGAATACTATTGTTAGGGGTATTTAAGTAAAACTTGAAGGGGACATTTACATGGGGGCTATGGGTTAACATGGATTGATTTTGTCAAAATTTAATAGGTTTTGTTCTTGCGATAAAAGAAACTTAAATTTAAAATTTCAGCCAAATTGATTGAAAATTGTGGTCTGTATCGCGTTTATACTGTTTAGGCATATGGACCCTAAAAACCGAACAACTTGCGCGAACTAGCACGCCATACTGAAACGTCACAACAAAAATAACCCAAAATAATAAACAAAACAGGAATTGGACCGAATACGATCGAATTTCAAAAGTTGCAGTCCATGAAACTATAGTTTATATAAGAAATGTAAACTTCTATAATGAACTAATAATAAACTAGATACCACAGGCCACAAACATTAATTTTTTAGTTAAAACATACCTTTTACTTTCAATTAAAACTTTTTGGCTTAAAATGTATAAACAATTGACTTAAAAGTGTCAAGAAAAACTCACTGAGTAATTAGGCCCCAAATTCCTTTAATACACTTGCTGCAGAAAATGTATGTTTGATAGCTTACAGCTGTGCGAATATTAAGAGAAAAACAAAAGTGAAAACGTTAATTTTCTCTGTAAAGTATAGGTAATCGATACAGTGCAAAACATTTATCAGTTTTAATTTTTTAATTTTGACTAAAACGCCGCTAGGTCAGTGATTTCGGCCACAGTGAGACGGTCCGACGGACATTCATAGTTCGTACTTTATGGGCTTCCCTACCAATATGTTGATGTGTTACAAACGGTATGACAAAGTGAGTATGTCCCCATACTGAGGTTGAAGGGTATAAAAATTATGTCTGAATAAAAATAATTTGTACATAATCTCAAACACAAGAAGTTGTATTTCGAAAGCAGACCTAAACGGATAGATCTTTGACAAAGCGGCTTAAATTTCTTCATTACAATGAATTATTTGTTAATAACACTGTGGACACTTCTGTCCGCTTGCTTAGCTTTTTTAAAATACAAATACTCCTACTGGGAGGTAAGAGGTGTTCAACAGTTAAAAACGAATCCATTATGGGGAAATTTAAACAAAATATCGCAAATACATCACAGTAAAATTTTGCAAGAAATTTATGAGACTTTTAAAGGAAAAGCTAAATTGGCGGGTTTTTATATTTACACCAAACCGGTGGCTGTGATACTCGATTTGGATTTAGTAAAAACCATATTGATTAAAGATTTTGGAAAATTTGTTGATCGTTTTGAATTTCATAATCCAAATGATATATTGGCTCAGCAGTTGTTTAGAGCTGATAGTGTTATGTGGCGTGGATTGAGAACTAAATTAACTCCAACTTTTACATCGGGTAAAATGAAATTTATGTTTCCCACAATGGTGCAAGTAGCACAGAAATTCTCAGAGACTTTTGAGAAAGAACTTCAAAATAGTACGGATCATTGTGTAGAAATGCATGATATAAATGCTAGATTTACTACGGATGTTATTGGCACTTGTGCTTTTGGTGTCGAATGTAACAGTTTAAATAATCCAGATGTTGAATTTCGTAAAATTGGTAGACGTATATTTGGGCAAAAAAATTTCTCCATAAAAAAAGAATTTTTTTTTAGGACTTACGGTCATATTTTAAAATTTATGGGCTATAAACGTTTTCCCGAAGAAATGGAAGCGTTCTTTTTACGCATTGTTAGAGACACCGTATTGGAAAGAGAGAAACGTAATATAAAACGTAATGATTTTATAGATCTTTTGATTGAATTAAAAAATCAAAACGATGAAAATGGTAAGCCATTGTTAACGGTGAATGCCATAGCGGCTCAATTATTTGTATTTTTTGCGGCTGGATTTGAAACTTCTTCCAGTAATATGAGTTATGGTTTATATGAATTGGCAAAAAATCCTGATAAACAAGAGAAGTTAAGACAAGAGATTTTAGAGACTCTAAAGAAGCATAATAATGAAGTAACTTATGAAGCAATGATGGAAATGACTTACTTAGATCAAGTAATATCAGGTAAATATTGGTTTAAAACAAATTTATTATTTTTTTATTTCATTATTTTTCATTATTCCACAGAAACCTTACGTTTATATCCCGCCCTAGCTTATTTACAACGCATTTGCATGGAAACCTATAAAGTTCCCGATACAGATGTCACCTTTGAAAAGGGTACATTAGTTTATATACCCGCCAAAGCCATTCATTATGATCCTGAAATTTATGAAAATCCTTTACAATTTCAACCTGAACGTTTCCATCCTTCTGAAGTGAAATCTCGACATCCCCAATCATTTCTGGGTTTTGGTGATGGCCCTCGTAATTGTATTGGTTTACGTTTTGGTCGCATGCAAGTTCGTATTGGTTTAATTACTCTATTATCGAAATTTCGATTTTCCATGTCGGAGTGGACCCCAACAGAATTGGAAATTTCCAAACTTAGTTTTGTATTGGTTCCAGCTAATGGTGTTTGGTTAAAGGCCGAAAAGTTGTGATTATTTTAAATAAATCAATGTTTTTTTAAATTTAAAATTAAAATTAAATTAACTATCGCACCCAGTTACTCAGAATTTTTTGGATAAAAATGTTTTATCTCTTTTCAAAGATTGATTGAAAAAAAATTTGATTTGATAAGCAAAGTTCTAAAAAATCAACTTTTTAAAAATGTGGCTAATTTTAATATTGTGGCAAATTATCAAGTTCCTTACCAAGATAAAGAAAAAAACTTTTTGTGGAAATATACATATTTATTTATTTGTTATACCGTCCACTGCACACAGGGCCAGCATGATCCAATTCCGGCCAAAAGTCTTTATCGTTGTTGGATCCGTCTGAAAATGTGCTTCTAGAGGAATTCGAGGTCGCTGATTTCAAAAATTTAGCTAAAAACCAAAAAAATCAAAATGGCGGATCCAATATTGCGGACAATTTTTTTTTTAAATTGTCCGATTGAACTCAAATTTTGTTTTATGCGGGTCTTGGAGTTACTGAAAAAGAATTGTTACTCTGAATTTTGAAAAACAAAATGGCGGACTAAATATGTTTAAGTTATGTTAAAGTTTAAAGAATAATCCAACTCCGGCCAAAAGTCTTTATCGTTGTTGGATCCGGCTGAAAATATGCTTCTATAGTATTTCGGGGTCGCTCATTTCAAAATTTAACTAAACACTAAAAAAAAACAAAATGCGCATCTAATATGGCGGACAAATTTTTTAACAATTGTCCGATTTAACTCAAATTTTGTTTTAAGGGGTCTTGGAGTTACTGAATCAGAATTTCTGGCGTGAATTTTGAAAAACAAAATGGCGGATTAAATATGCTTAGTAAAGTTTGTTACAAGTAATTTAAAAACAGTTATATTCCTTTTCTTTGTTGAAGCTAGCTGAAAGTGTGGCCTAATAAATTTCCGTGTCTGTTATCTTAAAATCGAACTGATAAAATTCAATATGGCGGAAATAATATGGCGGCTAGATTTTTTAACTTTGTCTGATCTATCTAAAAATTAGTTTTAAGAGTATTAAGAGTGTCTGAAGCTAAATCTACGCACATAATTTTTATATTTATATTTTTTTTTTTTTGTATGGAAATGGTGTAAATAACTTATTTAGTTTCAGAAAAGCTTTTGGAAATTGTGACGACAATTATTCACTTTTTTTCTTTATTTTGGAAATTCAATTAAAAATCTTTGAAGTTAATTGGAAATGGTGTAACTGATATTTTTCATAGTTCTACAAAAAAACTAGAAATGTAGAAAATTTTATTTTTCCTACACTTAAGGCACTCTCTGACGATAAAAAACTAATCCAGCCGTAAAACATTATTTTGGTTTAAATTATTTTTTTTTTAACAAATCTCGGACCACTGCATATATAGCTGTAATTTCACCATTTATCATTTCGAGCAAGTTTGGGCAACTTTTTTAGAAAGATATGGATCCATTCTATATAAGAAAAAATATAGACTGATTGTATCGAACTTAGGATCGATGAGGATTTTTTCGGCGAGAAGTAAATAACTAAAAAATCATAGTTATTTTCACAAAAATCCATATTATTTTCGTTACAAAGTTTCGTTACAAAGGCTATTACATATGGGTGAACCCTGCAAATCAAAAGTTGATCATTAGCAATAGAAATGTGTAAAAAAAAAATAAAAAGTATATCCACTTACAAATATTTTTTCAACTTTTTTAACTTTGAAGACCTGTTAAAGGAAAGGGTGTAATTGGATCATAAAGATATGTTCAGAAAACCTGCTTCTATATATGCCCAACAAACTGGTAAACATTTTTTTTGAGAATTTACAAATAAGGACTTTTGGCCGGAAAACGATCTGTCTGACCGTCTGTGCACTGTTGTGATAGAGGGTATATATAAGTTTGTCATTCCATTTGTAACACCTCTAAATATTGGTCTAGGACCCCATAAAGTATAAATATTCATGAACCTCGATCGATTTTAAGATGATCTAGCGATAATCCTCCATCCGACTGTTTGTCTGTTGAATACACGCTAACTTTTGAAAGACTTTACTGAGGCTGCTGAAGTTTGACATATGCATATGTTGATCATTTACCTAGTCAGGCTGGTATTTCAACTCTGCGAAATCGGTCCAGTGGTTTAAAAGTTATAAGCAAAAGAGCGAATTTTAGCAAGGGTTTTTCACGGATTTAAGAGATAAAAAACACGCTAACTCCCTACAGATAATTCTGAGGATTCTGAAACTGGGCATATATATTTGTCGTTTCCAGGTCTAGTTGGTGTTAAATTTCAGCAAAATCGGTCTAGTGTTTCAAAAGTTATTAGCAAAACAGTGAATTTCAGATTGGTTTCCACTTAAATTCACTTGTTGAAAACCCGTTAAACAAGTTTTAAAAACATGTTTTTAAAATATATTTTTGTCACTCAAAGATATTTTTACACTAAAAATTAAAAAAAAAACTATACTAAAAAAAATTTTAAATTCAAAAAATATTTTTACACTAAAAATGAAAAACAAACCTACACTGAAAAAAACAAGAATGACTAAAACAAAGTTTTTTACTCAAAATAAAATATTTCTTATCAAAATTGTTAATATATCATGAAATCCAGCAAAGATTTTATAAAATCTGACCGAGGGTCTTCAAATTTATCTAATTTTTTGTACACATGTGCTCTATAGAGCCAATTAAACATATCCATTTTCAGTTTTTTATATATAAAAAAATCGCGATTTTTTTGCGAATTTAATTTTCTTGAAAAATTGAAAAAATCAAAAAAGTATGCAACTTTGAATAGCCATATCTTCGGAAGTATCTATCGAATTTCTTCAATTCAAAAAGCATTCGATTCAGACGACAGTCTTACTTTATACAGTCGAACCCGTTTATAACGAACTCCGAGGGACCAGTAAAAATAGTTCGTTATAAGCGAAGTTCGTTATAAGTGGGGTATATTTTTTATCAACCCAGTTTTATTTCCAAAAAAACAGGATTCAATTTTGTTTTATTTGATGTAAATAAGCTACCTATTGAGAAGAAAATATTAAAAATATACATAAATAATTTTTACCAAAATTATAATATAAACAAAAAATTGTCTACCCTTTGTGAGTTCTATAAACATGATTGCCACACATTAAAAAATATTTATGGGAGTTCGTTATAAAAAGGTATATACGCATGAAATTGTATTCGTGGGACCATAATATGCAGTTCGCTTTAAACGAGGATTCGTTATAACCGAGTTCGTTATAAAAGAAGTATTTTGTGTGAAAATTGATGCTAAAACGTTGGGATTTTAGAATTAGTTCGTTATAACCGAGAATTCGTTACAACCGAGTTCGTTATAACCGAGTTTGACTGTATTAATGTAATAAAAAAAAATATATTTAAAAAAAAGTGCATTTTTGATGCAAATGCATTTTTTGGATGCATTTTTTAAAACTTTCTCCTCCTTCAATTTTTTTTAAACCTACATAAATCGAAAATATAGCATTTTTTACACAAATTTGCGTACAGCTTTTTTTGTGACGAAGTTTCGTAAAAATTTTGTAATTTTTTTAAAAATACCTTATTGGTTTTTCCATACAATTTTTTCATAAAATTCATAAAATAACAAAAAAAAAATTTAGTCTAAGGAAAAACTACGTAAGCATTTTTTAAAAAAATCACTAAAATTTTGTGAAACGCCGTCACAAAAAAAATGTACCCAATTTTATGTAAAAAATTCTATATTTTCGATTTATGCAGGTTTCAGACAAATTGAAGGAGGAGAAAGTTTTAAAAAATGCATCCAAAAATTGCATTTGCATCAAAAATGCATTTTTTTAAAAAAATATTTTTTGTTAGTGCATTGTTAAAAAAACGGATAATCAGTTGAATCGAATGCTTTTTGAGGCGTAGAAATCCGATAGATAATTTCGAAGAAATGGCTTTTTAAAGTTACATACTTTTTTGATAAAATTGCAAAATAAATATTAAATTGATTTTTTGTATGGAAAAAATCAAATGAAACGCCGTCACAAAAAAAACGGTACTCAATTTTGTGTAACAAATGCCATATTTTCGAATTATGCAGGTTTCAAAAAAATTTAAGGGGGAGAAAGTTTTGAAAAATGCATCAAAAAATTGCATTTGCATCAAAAATTCACTTTGTTTGAAAACTTTTTTTTTTATTGCTTGAATCAAATGCTTTTTGAATCGTAGAAATCCGATAGATACTTTAGCAGATATGGCTCTTCAAATAAACATACTTTTTTGATTTTTTTAAATTTTTGAAGAAAATTAAATTCGCGAAAAAATCACGATTTTTTTAAAATTAAAAAAACTGAAAATGGATATGTTTTATTAGCTTTATGGAGAATGCATATCATTAAACTTGCAAAAAAAGGGAACCTAATGGAGTGCTCTAACTGGAGGGGAATCACACTACTCAATACAATAAACAAAATCATTGCTAAAATTTTACACCATCGCATCTTCAATGCCCTAGATATAAACTTGCGCCCAGAGCAAGCAGGTTTCCGTCCAAACAGGTCTTGCGTAGACCACATCAATAGTTTGCGTATAATAGTGGAGCAATCTGTGGAACTGAGAGCCCCTCTATATCTAATCTTTATTGATTTTAAACGTGCCTTTGACTCTATACATCAATCTGCTATTTGGCAGGCCTTGGCTTGTAAAGGAGTCCCATCTAAGATAATCCGGCTAATAAAAGCTCTTTACAACAATGCTCGTTGTCAAGTTCTTCATGAAGGTCTCAAAAGCAACCTCATTGATATCAACGTTGGTGTCAGACAAGGTTGTATTCTATCACCCTTGCTCTTCAACATTGTACTCGACCTAGTATGGCACAATCTATTTCCTCTACCAGCGGCATCAATCTTGATTTCACTGCCAAACTAAATGATCTTGACTATGCCGATGATATATGCTTAATCTCGCATAACTTTAGTGAAATGCAACAAAAACTTGACTTAGTAAGCGCCAATGCAGAAAAAGTAGGTCTTCAACTAAACACCAACAAAACCAAATCGCTGAGGCTTAATACCGAAAACACCCGCCAATTCTCTCTCCTTAACCAACCCTTAGATGATGTTAATGAATACCTCTACTTGGGATCGCTAATCGATAAATCCGGAGGAAGTTCGGCCGACATTCAATATCGCATCAACAAAGCGAGACAAACCTTTGGAACTCTTACCAAAGTCTGGAAATCATCCAACATTTCAGTAAAAACAAAAATCAAAATTTTTAATTCTAACGTAAAGTCAGCTCTATTGTATGGATGCGAAACATGGAATCTTCCAATACTTGACGCCAAACGAATTCAAGCTTTTGTCAATAGATGTCTTCGGCGCATTCTTAAAGTTTTTTGGCCGAACACTATCTCCAATGATGAGCTATGGGTAAGAACTAGCCAACCATTAATAACTGAAACCATCAAAACACGAAAATATCGATGGCTTGGTCATACTCTTCGCAAACCAATGACCAACATTACAAGAAAGGCGCTGGAATTCAACCCTCAAGGCAGCAGAAGAAGAGGTCGACCAAATAACACCTGGAGACGTAACACAGGAAAGGAAATCCGTGATGCTGGGTATTCCTGGAGCCAGATCAAACGCCTGGCCGAAGATAAGGTTGAATGGAAGAAATTTGTTCCTCTTAGGAATTATCAAGGATTATATATATATATATATGGAGAATGCATACCGTTAATATAAAGAAAATCGAAAGACCTAAGGTCAGAAAATAGCATTTTTTATGTGTTTTCTGGTGGATTTTGTGATATACAACTGAAAATATATTTTTTATTAACACATAGCCTTCCAAATATTAACCCATTTTCTTGGAAAAAAAATGTAACACATGAATAAATGGATATACATGTGAAACTGGACCCTTCATGGAGTAAAAGTAAGTTCACAGTTTTTTATTCGGTGATCCGGTCATCTTTTAAATAAACTTTTAAGTTACAAATGAGATATAAAATTCAAAAACTTTTTAAAATTACTTTTATTAGTTTTTTGCGGAAATGGTGATATAAAGTCAAACTCAAGAATTTCAGAGGAAGTTTTTCGGCTCTGCCTTAATTTTAGATTGTTGTTTAAAGCAAGAGTTAAAAAAATACATTTGCTGTGTTTTTCAATAAGTGGATTTATTTTCCGATTAATCTTGTTTTGCTTAAAAAAAATATTTTAACATACTAAAACAAATTTGGAATATTTTTTTCCGTAACCTAAAATAAATTTGCAATTATAATCCGAAAAAAAAAAATGAACAAATTTGGAAAATGAAAAAAGTTATAAATAAAACAAAATTAATCCAAAACGGATTTATTAAATCCTAAAATTTATTTGGATTTATTTTGATTTATTTATAACTTTTTTAAGTTTCCACATTTTTTTTTATTATTTTTTAGAATAATATGCTTATTTATCGTTGATTATGGAAAAAAATATTCCAAATTTGTTTTGGCATTTTAATTTATTTATTTTAAACTAAATAAGATTAATCCGAAAATAAATCCACTTATTGAAAAACACAGCAATTGTCATACATATAGCATATACTTGCATAAGTAAAAGTACAAATAAGTAAACACGTGTTTTTTATACGATTTATTTACATATAGACTTTAAATGATGCATTTTAATATAAGTTAACAAAATTATAAGATTGTTAATAAAACTACTAAAAAAAATTTTAAATCTAAAAACTAAACCAAACAAAAAAAAAACATAAATTATTAACCTAAAGAAACAAATTTATTTGTTTTTTTAAATCTCTCACTTTGGTTAACATTGTACATAGTATTTAAAGGAGACCGGATCACTCCATGGAGGGTCCAGTTTCACATGTATATCCATTTATTCATGTGTTAGATTTTTTTCCAAGAATATTGGTTAATATTTGGGAGGCTATGTGTAAACAAAAAAAATATATTTTCAGTTATATATAAAAACTTATTTTTTTTTTACACTAAACTAACAAAGTGAGAAGGATGAAATTTAACAATGTGTTAGCGCATATCAATGTCCTTAACATATATTTTTTCCGGAAGAAATGGCTGGAAATTCTCAAGGTTATTAAAGGACAAAAATTTTGAAAGGACCTTATTGATATCCTTTTAACCTGATATGACAAAACGAACATGTTTAAAAAATTGAGGAAGCTTGCCTCTTTCATTTGCTTTTTATCTCAGTATCGTAGGATAAGTAGAAATATTTTTTTTTTTTTTTTTAATTTAAATGTCCTTTAAAACTTTAAAGTCCTCTAAAAAGGACAAATGATCACCGAATGAAAAACTGTAAATGCAGTTTTACTCCGGAGGGGCTCTACTTTCAAGTGTATAAGGTCTCGTTCTGGTGTTAAAAAAAAAGTTGAAATTTGTCTTACAGTGTAATCTTCAATACCGAACTATTTTTCATAAGTCTAATGCAAAATTTTTATCAAATCGCGATATTTAAAAAATCAGAATTTTTAAAAAAATATAAATAAAAATTTAAAGCACTTTAGAAATCTCTTTCGGTGCGGAAACTTTTTTCACCGAATCAACCTAAAAAACTGTTTTTTATTATTAGAACAACATTCCACAGATGGTACTGGAGTGGTATTTTGCACTCAAAAAAAGTTATATCCCTAATGCATATGTTGGTCATTTACCTAGTCAGGCTGGTATTTCAATACTGCGAAATCGGTCCAGTGGTTTAAAAGTTATAAGCAAAAGAGTGAATTTTAGCAAGGGTTTTTCGCGAATTTACTTGATAAAAAACATGAGATAAAAAACTCCCGACAGATAATCTGAGGATTCTGAAACTAAGCATATACATTTGTCGTTTCCCAGGTCTAGTATGGGTTGAATTTCAGCAAAATCGGTCTAGTGGTTCAAAAGTTATTATCAAAACAGTGCATTTCAGATTGGTTTCCCCTTAAATTTACGTGTTGAAAACCCGTTAAACAAGTTTTAAAAACATTATTTTACAACGTATTTTTGTCACTTAAAAATATTTTTACACTAAAAATGAAAAAAAACTATACTAAAAAAAATTTTAAACTCAAAAAATATTTTTACACTAAAAATTAAAAAAAAACTACACTCAAAAGAAATTTAGTAACTTTTTTTACAAAAATTACTAAAACAAAGAATTTTATTCAAAATAAAATATTTCTAATCAAAATTGTTAATAATTTTCTCGTTATAAAATTTTTCTATCACTTAGGGCAACGACGTATTCAGAGGGGGGGGGCGGGCCCAACAACAACAACAAAAATTATTTTTTTTATATGTATTGGAAAACACAAATCTCACGAAAAGAACAACAAAAATTTTTTTGTTGTTGTTGTTGGGCCCTGAAAAAACAATCCTGCATACGCCTATGGTGGAGGGTATCCATAGATTCGTCCTTGTCGAATTTAACTTTTCTAACTAGTTAGCTTTCATTTGACTTTTATTTTGTGCAGTTAAGTGTTAAATTTCTCTTTACCATTATTTTTCTGGCTTAACATATGCTGCACTATTTTAATTTCATGACACTTGGGTATAAAGTATAAGTTTTATTGTTTTTAAAATTAAAAATATAAATTTTCTAATCTTATAATATTTTTTACTGTTCCAATGGTACGTCATAGAGGGATCATTTCCAAAACCGACCCCCATTAATTTTTACGTCTAAACATTTCTTCGAAATAAACTAATACCCTATCTCCAATTTCTAAGAGGGCTCCCACAAAAAGCGTCGTTAATATTTATTTTATAACATAAATATAATGGATGTATGTGGGGCATACATCCAGGCCAAATCACTCACTTTTAGACCCGACCCCCTTTGATTACTTTTTTTTTTGGATATGTTTTAGTACGTATTAAATGCAACTTGTTCTCAAATTTTCAGATTTTTATACCATGTTGGTGTTGAGTAATCATTTTTTCAAAATGGCGATTTTTTAATTTTGATCAGTAAAAAATATGGTGACCTGACATAATCCCCACGGACTTAATCCCCATTTCCGTTATAGGGATTATGACCAAATTCATTTCGGTCATAATCCACATATTGGCAATGGGGACTATGACCGAAAATTATTTGGACATAATCCCAATAAAAAACGGATATAATTCCCAGATTTATGGGGATAATGACCATGTAACAAATGGCCATAATCCCCATTATGGGGATTATGTTTTCTATACTAGTTGGTCATAATCCCCAAAATTAAAAGATTTTTTTTTACTTAAAAGTTTTTCTGGGTAGCCGGCCTTCGGCCGTGCTTAGGGATTACAAACTCTATGCATTAAACCCACCCTCTCTGCAGAAAACGGGGATTATGACCAAAATTGCTTTGGACTTACTCCCCATAATGTGAATGGGGGTTATGACTGAAAAAAAGTTGGTCGTAATCCCAACAAGGAACGGACATAATCCCCATTGGGATTGTGACCGTATTGGAAACGGTCATAGTCCCCACAACTATTATGGGGATTATGACCGCAATAAATTCGGTCATAGTCCCCATTTCCGTTATGGGGGATTATGTCCTGTCACCAAAAAATATAGATATCTTAAAAAAAGTTGGGCAACGTTTTGTTGGTATTTAAATGTAGTTTTAGAAAAAAATATTTAAAAAATAATCGAAGTAATTATCACTTATTTTTTAACGTTTAAAAATTACTATCGACTTTTTGAAAAAGTCGGAAACCTTTGATTTTTTTAAAAAAAAGTCTAAAAATTAAGCAACTTTTAAGCCATAATTCGAGATGTGATCGCAATTCGTTCTATTCTCTTTCAAATGTTGAAAATTTTACCTTTGTTTTTTGACTCTGATTTATTTTATATGGTACTCCAAAAAAATTAAATTGGTAGATACTGACCCTACCTTACCCTAGATATATTTATTTGGAGGTAAAAATACGTCTTATAAAAATTTTTTGGAGCATCATATAAAATAAATCTGAGCCAAAAAATAAAAGGTGCAATTTCAAAAATTTAAAAAAAAAAACAAGTAAGAAAGTTATAGTCGGTCAAGACCGGCCATATGATACCCTAAATCAGTGTTTTCCGGAAAATGGGTCCCAAGTCCAAACATGGACCGATTGGATCTGTCTTTTGTTAGATCTTTATTTAGTGTAGAAAACACACACAGATCAAATTTTAGTGGAATTGGTTTATTTTTTTTTGTCAATAGGCCGATTTAATTGAATATCGGTCGAAATTTTTTTATGGGGGACTAAGTCCAAAAATGATCCAATTATATTCCGATTTGATTAGGTTACTAAAGTACACGTTTAACACCTAAAATTTTTTTTTATCAAATGTTTCCATTTTTATGAATTTTGAGGGAATTAAATGAATATCGGGAGGGTGGTTTGTATGGGGACTACCAGAAGGACTGACCAAATTCGTTTGAAATTTGGAATGATGATTGGTGAATACAAAATTTGATTACCTGCTTAGTTTTAAAGCGATATCAAATATAATACGGTTATTAGAGTCATTTAAGCCGAATCCAAAGGGTTCGTTTGTATGGGGGCTAGGTCTTAACATGGACCGATTTTCTCCAATTTCAATAGGTTCAATTCGTCCTTGAACCAAAAGATGTTTAAGTTTCAAATTTCAAGTCAATTGATTGAAAATTGCGACCTGTATCGTGCTTAAACCGATAGATGGACAGACCGACAGACGGACGGACATCGCTAAATCGACTCAAAAAGTAATTCTGAGTCGATCGGTATACTTGAAGGTAGGTTTCGGACCAATATTCTGGGTAGTTACAAACATCAGCACAAACTCATTATACCCTGTACCACAGAGTGGTGTAGGGTATAAATAGAAAGAATTGTGATAACATTTCGAATTATAGCTTAAAAGTTGCATTACTTGGAGTAGAATTTTTTGAGTTTTTTCCAAAAAAAACTCAAAAAATTCGGACTTTTTCAAAAAGTCGATTTTAATTTGTAAACGTAAAAAAAATAGGGGATAATTACTTCGAATAATTTTTTCAAATTTTTTTTCTAAAACTACATTAAAATTCCAACAAAACGTTGTCCAACTTTTAAGATATCTATATTTTTAAATGGTCAAGATTAATTAAAAATTTCAATTTTTTTACTTTTTTGAGAAAATCGCCATTTGAAAAATTGATTACCCAACACCATCTTGGAATAAAAGGCTGAAAATTGGTGTAGAAGTTGCATTTAATAAATATTAAAACATATCCAAAAATAAATTAAATCAAAAATGGTCAGGACTAAATTTGAGTGATTTGGCCTGGAATGCCCTATGTACAATTGTATTCACAAAGCTTAAACGGAAAAAGGGGATTTCCCATTTTAGTCTAATATATATGAAGGTGGTGAACTGTTTGAAAGTTTAAGTTTATTGAAAATTCACTAGTTAAGCTAAAATTATAAATTTTAAACCAATTAAATGAAAAACAATAGAAATGTATGGGAAATCGTGCGTCGATTCGGTTTACGTCGCGTTTCTCCGGTCCCAATTAGCGACGCAAACCGAAGTATTGGTGTATGTTACGTTTTATTCATCGCCTGGTGAA
Source organism: Pegoplata infirma (assembly GCA_963921195.1). Classification (NCBI taxonomy): domain Eukaryota; kingdom Metazoa; phylum Arthropoda; class Insecta; order Diptera; family Anthomyiidae; genus Pegoplata; species Pegoplata infirma. The sequence goes on along the minus strand of OY992537.1, from coordinate 204,040,845 downwards.
AAACGTTTTTATTCACCAGCAGGTGAATTATTATCCAAGTTAAAAACCTTTTTGGTTTCAAGAAAATTAAAAAAATGAGGTGGCGTTTTGAATCATTTTTAAAATTAGACACCAGCCTAAAAACAATATCGCGTTAAAAACATATTCGTGTGAAATTTCGAAAATCTAGAGCGCAGGTAAATTTTTTTAACATAATGTTTTGAAAAAAAAAAAATAAAATCCAGTAAAAAATTAAATGAACAGCGATTTCCTTAGTTTTTTAAGTAAGAACTTTTTTCTCCAGAACGATTTATACAATTGATAAACATAAAAATCATAGCGTTTGCACCACTCCCCCCTCCCCACAATTTTCCACGCTTTTGCATTTATAACATCTTATCTTAAGAGCAAAACATAAATACAAAAGCAAAACGTTTTGCGATAATACACTAAAAACTTATCTCCGAATCGAATTGTTTTGTACATAATCTCTAACACAAACAGTTGCATTTTGAAAGCCGAACACAAAAGTGAAGTTCTTAAAGAAAACGATTGAAATTTAAATAAAACAATGAATTATTGGTTAATTATATTGTGGACAGTTTTGTCCGCCTGTTTAGGCTTTTTAAAATACAAATACTCTTACTGGGAGGTGAGAGGTGTAAAACATTTAAAAACAAATCCAATATGGGGACATGTTAACAAATTATCGCAAATACATCACAGTCAAATTTTGCAAGAAATTTATGAAATATTTAAAGGAAAAGCTAAATTAGCCGGTTTTTATATATACACAAAACCGGTGGCGGTAATACTCGATTTGGATTTAGTAAAAACCATATTGATTAAAGATTTTGGAAACTTTGAAATGTGTGATCGTTTTGAATTTCTTAATCCAAACGATATATTAAATCAACATTTGTTTAGGGCGGATGGTGACAAATGGCGAGGACTGAGAACTAAATTAACTCCAACATTCACATCGGGTAAAATGAAATTTATGTTACCCACAATGCTGCAAGTGTCAGAGAAATTCGCTGAGGCCTTTGAGAAAGAACTTGAAAATAGTACCGATCATTGTGTAGAAATGCATGATATAAATGCCAGATTTACTACAGATGTTATAGGCAATTGTGTTTTTGGTGTAGAATGCAATAGTTTAAATAATCCAAATGAAGAATTTCGTAAAATTGGTAGAAGTATATTTGGGCAAAAAAATTTCTCAGTAAAAAAAGACTTGTTTTTAAGGGTTTACGGTCACATTTTTAAATTTATGAATTATAAAAGCTTTTCGCAAGAAGCTGCTACATTCTTTACGCGCATTGTTAGAGAAACCGTTTTGGAAAGAGAAAAACAAAATATAAAACGTAAAGATTTTATAGATCTTTTAATTGAATTGAAAAATCAAAACGATGAAAATGGTAAACCTTTATTTACGCTGGATTCTATAGCGGCCCAATTATTTGTATTTTTTGCGGCTGGTTTTGAAACATCCTCCAGTAATATGAGTTATGGTTTATATGAATTGGCAAAAAATCCTGATAAACAAGATAAATTAAGACTAGAGATTTTGGAGACTTTAAAAAAACACAATAATGAGGTAACCTATGAAGCCATGATGGAAATAACTTACTTAGATCAAGTAATAACGGGTAAATAATAAAAAAAATTATTAAAAAAATATTTTGCTTTTTAATTTCATAATATTTGTCTCCTCAGAAACCTTACGTTTATATCCCGCCCTGGCATATTTACAACGCATTTGCATGGAAACTTATAAAGTTCCCGATATGGATGTTACCTTAGAAAAGGGTACTTTGGTTTATATACCCGCCAAAGCCATTCATTATGATCCAGAAATTTATGAAAATCCTTTAGAATTTAAACCCGAACGTTTTCATCCTTCTGAAGTGAAATCTCGACATCCCCAATCATTTTTGGGTTTTGGTGATGGCCCTCGTAATTGTATCGGCTTACGTTTTGGTCGCATGCAAGTTCGTATTGGTTTAATTACTCTATTATCGAAATTTCGATTTTCTATATCGGAGCGGACTCCTAAAGAAATGGAAATTTCTCAACATAGTTTTGTTATGGTTCCGGCTAAGGGTGTTTGGTTAAGGGCTGAAAAATTATGATTACCTTATAATTGTGTTGAATAAATCTATTATTAAACTAGATTTTATATTTTTTTTGTTAAAGGTTAGAATAATATTCTTAAAAAAAAAAATCCGGAAATTTTTTTACTTATTTCTGATTTAGTTAAATTGTTTTCTTAAACATTTTTATTGTACAATATAATATTTTTTATACCCTCCACTCTAGTGATAGAGGGTATATATAAGTTTGTCATTCCGTTTGTAACACCTCGAAATATTGGTCTAGGACCCCATAAAGTATATATATTTATGATCCTCGATCGATTTTAAGTCGATCTAGCGATGTCCGTCCGTCCGTCCGTCCGTCTGTCTGTCCGTAGAAAACACGCTAACTTTTGAAAGACTTTACAGAGGCTACTGAAGTTTGGCATATATGTTTGTCATTTACCTGGTCAGGTTGGTGTTGTAATCCAGCCAAATCGGTCCAGTGGTTCAAAAGTTATGAGCAAAAGAGTAAATTTCGGCAAGGGTGTTTCGCGAATTTACGAGATAAAAAACACGATAACTTTCGAAAGACAATAATGAGACTACTGAAGCTTGGCATATATCTTTGTCGTTCCCCGGGTCTGTTTAGTGTTAAATTTCAGCTCAATCGGTCCAGTGGTTCAAAAGTTATAAGCAAAAGCCTGAATTTCAAATTAGTTTCAACTAAAATGCCACGTGTTTTAACAAGTTTTAAAAGCATTGGTGGTAACTTGTTTAATTTTAAAGCAATGCTTTTTAAACTTGTTTAGTTTTAAAAGCATTGGTAACTTAAAAATTACACTCGAAAAAAATTTTACACTCAAAAAAAATTTTACACTCAAAAAAAATTTTACACTCAAAAAAAAAATTACACAAAAAAAAATATTTTTTTTTTTACAAAAATGACAATATTTTGTGTACATACGTACGTGCATTCACTCAGAAATATTTTTACAGTAAAAAAAAACATTAAACTCGAAACAAATTTTACACTCAAAAAAAAAAATTTGTAATTTTTTTTTTTTTTTTTTAAATGACTAAAAAAGAGTTTTTTACTCAAAATAAAATATTTCTAATCAAAATTGTTAATTTTTTTATGTTAAAAAATGTACTACCCTTTAAAAAATGCATTGTGGAGGGTATTTATAGATTCGGCAAAGTCGAATTTAACTTTTCTACTTGTTTTATGTTTTTTTATTTTTATTTTGATTTAATTTATTTTATTTTATTTTGTCTTTTTTTATTTTATTTTATTTTATTTTATTTTATTTTATTTTATTTTATTTTATTTTATTTTATTTTATTTTATTTTATTTTATTATATTTTATTTTATTTTATTTTATTTTATTTTATTTTATTTTATTTTATTTTATTTTTTTTTTTTATTTTATTTTATTTTATTTTATTTTATTTTATTTTATTTTATTTTATTTTATTTTATTTTATTTTATTTTATTTTATTTTATTTTATTTTATTATATTTTATTTTATTTTATTTTATTTTATTTTATTTTATTTTATTTTATTTTATTTTATTTTATTTTATTTTATTTTATTTTATTTTATTTTATTTTATTTTATTTTATTTTATTTTATTTTATTTTATTTTATTTTATTTTATTTTATTTTATTTTATTTTATTTTATTTTATTTTATTTTATTTTATTTTATTTTATTTTATTTTATTTTATTTTATTTTATTTTATTTTATTTTATTTTATTTTATTTTATTTTATTTTATTTTATTTTATTTTATTTTATTTTATTTTATTTTATTTTATTTTATTTTATTTTATTTTATTTTATTTTATTTTATTTTATTTTATTTTATTTTATTTTATTTTATTTTATTTTATTTTATTTTATTTTATTTTATTTTATTTTATTTTATTTTATTTTATTTTATTTTATTTTATTTTATTTTATTTTATTTTATTTTATTTTATTTTATTTTATTTTATTTTATTTTATTTTATTTTATTTTATTTTATTTTATTTTATTTTATTTTATTTTATTTTATTTTATTTTATTTTATTTTATTTTATTTTATTTTATTTTATTTTATTTTATTTTATTTTATTTTATTTTATTTTATTTTATTTTATTTTATTTTATTTTATTTTATTTTATTTTATTTTATTTTATTTTATTTTATTTTATTTTATTTTATTTTATTTTATTTTATTTTATTTTATTTTATTTTATTTTATTTTATTTTATTTTATTTTATTTTATTTTATTTTATTTTATTTTATTTTATTTTATTTTATTTTATTTTATTTTATTTTATTTTATTTTATTTTATTTTATTTTATTTTATTTTATTTTATTTTATTTTATTTTATTTTATTTTATTTTATTTTATTTTATTTTATTTTATTTTATTTTATTTTATTTTATTTTATTTTATTTTATTTTATTTTATTTTATTTTATTTTATTTTATTTTATTTTATTTTATTTTATTTTATTTTATTTTATTTTATTTTATTTTATTTTATTTTATTTTATTTTATTTTATTTTATTTTATTTTATTTTATTTTATTTTATTTTATTTTATTTTATTTTATTTTATTTTATTTTATTTTATTTTATTTTATTTTATTTTATTTTATTTTATTTTATTTTATTTTATTTTATTTTATTTTATTTTATTTTATTTTATTTTATTTTATTTTATTTTATTTTATTTTATTTTATTTTATTTTATTTTATTTTATTTTATTTTATTTTATTTTATTTTATTTTATTTTATTTTATTTTATTTTATTTTATTTTATTTTATTTTATTTTATTTTATTTTATTTTATTTTATTTTATTTTATTTTATTTTATTTTATTTTATTTTATTTTATTTTATTTTATTTTATTTTATTTTATTTTATTTTATTTTATTTTATTTTATTTTATTTTATTTTATTTTATTTTATTTTATTTTATTTTATTTTATTTTATTTTATTTTATTTTATTTTATTTTATTTTATTTTATTTTATTTTATTTTATTTTAATGAGCAGGTAGTCGTATTTTGTAGAAATGATCTTTTCGAATTTTAAAGGAATCGGGCCAGTTATTTTGATAGTCCCCAAAGAGACAACCTTCTCGATATTATCAAAAGTTATAATTTTTTTAGGTTTATTATAACATGTTCAAATCTGAATATAAGTAGACCATTTATGAACTTAGTCCCCCTATAATATTTTGGGTGATATTCAGTTAAATCACCATATTGTAATATGTTAAGCCAATTCTAATTAAATTTGGGTTGTACGAGTTGTTTGCTTTTACTAAAGCTCTAACGAAAGAAAAATCCAATCGGTCCATGTTTGGACTTGAAAGTGGTGTTTGCAGATTAGACTGATAAACTAAAAGTTCGCTTAGCAATGGATATTGCCTGTATGTCTTGCCGTGTTAGTGATTTTTTTTTAACAAAATATTTTATTTTTAAAAATTATAATAATTGTTTACCTTAAGCTTACATGTTAATTAAATACATATTTACGTTAAAAACATTTTGTCTTAATTGAAATTATAAATCAAATTACAGTTGCTCTCTACTCTCTTATTTTTTTTAAGTTTTGTACAGTGCACTATGGTCCCAAATGCATTTTTTTTGGCATAAATTCAAAAAATGAAGCAAGGTCACTTGGAATAATTCTGGGATGATTTTTATCTCTTAGCGCAATCAAAAATCGATTGTCAAAAAAAAAAAAATTTTTTTTTTTTTGAAAAATTTTTTTTTGAAAAAATTTTTTTTTAATTTTTTTTTTTTGGAAATTTTTTTTTTTTTTTTTTAAATATATTTTTCTTAATTAATTAGCTTTACGAAAGGTAAAAAAAGTTATAAAAAAAATAATTTGAAAACGTGTCACGCAAAAAACAGCAAATATGGCCGAAATTTGTGCTAAACTAAAATGGAAATTGTGGGAGTTTGCCAAAAAATGCTGGCAAGATGTAAATTTTAATATTAAATATACAATATTGAAAACACTTTCACGTTTAAAGACTCATGCAAGTTCGTGCCCAAACACAACTTTTTGTCCACGAAAGATATAGGCTATTTTGGCTCCAAAATCCTCATAATCAAAACACCCAAGAATAACGCCAAGGATGCATTAACTCTAAAATAAGAATTTTTAACAAGAACTAGTATCCTTAGGTTTCAATTTGTCCCTTTAGCCTCTTTATAATTTTAGTTTTTCCCATTTGCCATTTGTATAACTGTAATATTGATTTCACTCCGGTTTTATTATACGTCTTAAAACTTTCAACTTTGAAAGCCTAGCAAACTGACAGTATTTTTTTTCATTATACTTCCCTGATAGCTCATAGTGTTGACATTGAGAAAATGTATAAGCTTTTGAAAATTTGTTAAATTTTATTTTTTTAATTTCTGCCAAAAAAAATGGATTTGGAACCATAGTGCAGTGGAACAAATAACGAAAAGTGAGAAAAGGGTCGAAAACAAAATTTTTTAAATTATTCGTAAACATTTGAAATGATCACAACGCTCATTTATTTTTCGCAAAAAAAAGCGATAAAAGTTTACGATTGACAATTTTGAAAATACATTTGGAAATCTTTAAAACACAATTGGACAATTTTAAAATACATCTAGAAATTTGTAAAATACATTTTGAAAATTGTAAACTACATTTGGACAATTCTAAAATACATTTGGACAATTTTATAATACATTTAGAAATTTTTAAAATACATTTTGAAAATTTTAAACTACATTTGGACAATTTTAAAATAGTACATTTGGGCAATTTTAAAATACATTTGGACAATTTTAAAATATATTTGGACAATTTTAAAATTCATATGGACAATTTTAAAATATATTTGGATAATTTTAAAATACATTTGGACAATTTTAAAATATATTTGGAAAATTTTAAACTACATTTGGACAATTTTAAAATGCATTTGGACAACTCTAAAATACATTTGTACAATTCAAAAATATATTTGGACAATTTTAAAATACATTTGAACAATTTAAAAATATATTTGGACAATTTAAAAATATATTTGGACAATTTAAAAATATATTTCGACAATTTTAAAATGCATTTGAATAATTTTAAAATTAATTTGGACAATTTTAAAATATATTTGGACAATTTTAAAATATGTTTGGACAATTTTAAAATACATTTGGACAATTTTAAAATACAATTGGAAATGGTTTAGTGATAGGTGGTATATATAATAGGGTGGATCGAATTTGGCTTTTTGGCGAATTTCTTTCCGGCTCACAGATGTGTTGGAATAGACCTAAAAATAATGTGGTTAAATTTTCATGCAGATCGGTGGTCATCTTCCGCTGCCGAAATGACGTTGAAAATCCGCGATTTCTTAAAAGATTGTATTTATTTCAAAAAATTGCCAAAATTACAAAAATCACTTAATCTTCTTTTTTATTTCAGTCAATCTTTTCAATTCGATCATATTTTCTTATAAAAAAATTTCAGCTTAATAGGACATTATCAACCCCTCTAAAACGGTAGCCGAAAATTACCCATACATTTTGCCCTAAACTCAAAACCACCAAATTTAAAAAAGATTTTTTTTTTGATTTTAAGTTTCACAATCTAAAGTTTTTATTGCATTTATATCAAGTATATATAAGTTCTTTTGACAAAAAATGTTTTTTGAAAAAATACAAGATTCTTAAACAGCGCGTGTAACGGGCTTTTGAGAAAATTGCACCTTTTTTTTTTAAACTCAACATTTTTAGTTAAAAACTTTTCATTTTACACCAGATTTATTATAAATTATAAAACTTAATATAGAAATGTTGGATTTTAAGAAACTCCTTAACCCTAAACAGCTTTGGGCCCTAAATGACCCATGATGAACATGCATCTAGCAATAAACCGCTTTTGGCGGTCGACTAACCATTGGAAACATATTTTTCAATTAAAAATGGGAGCGTGAGTAAGGATGGGAGCGTGAGTAGAGATGGGAGCGTGAGTGAATTCGACCACCTCACGCTTACGAAGAAAAAAAATTTCTCACGCAAGAAATTTTTTAATTTTGCATACATTTTACGCAGGATTACATGAGTGTCACATGTTAATCTCACTCAAGCTGAATTTTGACGTGTTTCATTTTTCCGTCACCATAAAAATCATGCAAACTCACGAAATTTTACTCACGCTTAACAGTTCAATTTTAAAAATAATATTTTTAATGCAAATGAAACAAAAAAGTTCAAAGATCATTCAAATAGTATCCCGCTTAAATGCACCCACCCTTTAAGCATTTTTCGTACCCACCATTAACCATTTATTTATATCTGACAAAAAAAGTAATTCACATTTAAATAAGAATATTGCTAAATAAATTCAATAGACTACTTACTTGCTATATTCTGGCATTTAAGGGGATAATGCTTTCGGGGTGGGAGCATTTAAATGGGAAATAATATTTAAACTTGTTTAAAAAAATATATGGATCACTTTTTTATTTTGCATTAAAAATATAATTTGTACAAATGCACATGTGACACAAATTTCACGTGATTCACTCGTAAGCGTGAATGAAATTGCGAGAGATTGCATGATTTTTTATGGTGACAGAAAAATAAAACACGTCAAAATATAGTTATGTTGAGTTTTCGTAAGCGTGATTATAGCGTGAACGAGTTTAATATGTTGCAATCACGTGATCCTGCGTAAAATGTATGCAAACTTAAAAAATTTCCTGAGCGATTTTTTTTTTCTCCGTGAGCGTGAGTTGCTCAAATTCACTCACGCTCTCATCTTCACTCAAGCTCCCATCTTTACTCACGCTCCCATTTTTAATGGAAAAAATATGTTCCCAATGGTTAGTCGCCCGCCAAAAGCGGTTTATTGCTAGATGCATTTGTTCATCATGGGTCATTTAGGGCCCAACGCTGTTTAGGGTTAAAGAATTTCTTAAAATCCAACATTTCTATATTAAGTTTTATAATTTATAATAAATCTAGTGTAAAATGAAAAGTTTTTAACTAAAAATGTTGAGTTTTAAAAAAAAAGTGCAATTTTCCCAAAATGTCCTGGAAACAGACCGTTACACGCGCTGTTTAAGAATCTAGTATTTTTTCAAAAAAAATTTTTTGTTAAACGAACTTATATATACTTGAAATAAATGCAATAAAAACTTTATATTGTGCAACTTAAAATCAAAAAAAAATCTTTTTTAAATTTGGTGGTTTTGAGTTTAGGGCAAAATGAATGGGTCATTTTCGGCAACCGTTTTAGAGGGGTTAACAATGTCCTATTAAGCTGAAATTTTTTCCTAAGAAAATATGATCGAATTGAAAAGATTGACTGAAATAAAAAAGAAGATTAAGTAATTTTTGTAATTTTGGCAATTTTTTGAAATAAATACTATTTTTTAAGAAATCGCGGATTTTCAACGTCATTTCGGCAGCGGAAGATGACCACCGATCTGCATGAAAATTTAACCACATTGTTTTTAGGTCTATTCCAACACATCTGTCGGTGAGCCGGAACGATATTCGCCTAAAAGCCAAATTCGATCCACCCTAATATATAAGTTTGTCATTCCGTTTGTAACTCATAAAAATATAGGTCTGGGACCCCACCCCAGTGATCGATTAGTGATTGAAATGGTGATCACGGCCAAAATATTAAACAGATATGATACTGAAACTTACAAGGGAAGCCTCCCTGGTGTCACCCTCCGATCTTCATGAAATTTGGATATGTTGTTAAGAACGAAAATTAATTCGACACGTATTTTTTTTAGCGGCCCAAACTCATTTTTAGGGGGGGTCGATTTGTATGGGGGAAATTGACCTTTTTCAGTTTTTTGCGATTTACGCATATTTAAACAAAATTAATATAGGCATGTGTGGCATCAGATTAAAGGTATTAAAAATACCTATCTCGTGGTGCTAACAGCGGGACAAAGAAGGTAATATTTTTCGACTTATTAACAAAAATGCCCTAAAATTTTGGTATTTTACTCAATATGACGAAAAGTTGTGCATGTTTGGACAAGTTCTTAGCACAATTAGATAGGTTTCTTTGCATAATATAGGAGATAAACGAAAAAAACTGAAAAATGTCCTTGTCTTCCCCCCCTCCTTTTTACCCCATAAATATGAATTTGGGCCGCTAAAAAAAATACGTGTCCCTTTATTTTTTCTGATCTACAAAATAAAATCAATTCCATAAAGATCCGCGGGTGACACTAGGGAGACTTCCCTTGTTAGTTAAAGTTCTCACAAGCAGTTTGGTATTGCATTTGAGCGATATCGGTTTGGCAGTTCAAAAGTTATGAACGATAATGAAAGAACGCCTCGAAAATTTAGGGACATTCCACATAACCTAAAAAAAACAAAATCCTTTAATTCGGATGCTGGTTGGCATATATTAACAGACCCAGCAAAACTTGGTAATGACACATCATTACCATTCAAATTACTTAGTAATGGCAGAAAATTACCTTTCACATTACGGTGTTTTCACATGTTTTTTATTTCTTTTTCTTTTTTGTAAAAGCAAAGAAAAAAATTTAATTGTACAAAATTTTACAAAATATTCATACAGGTAGTCCTGGGAATAACGGTTATACCGTCAGAAACAGAACCGGGAATACCAGTATTCCCGGTACTACGGTACTGACCGGAGGCACTAATTAAAAATAAAATTAAATATTTTTTTATTTTTAAAATTTTTTTTTTTAATTGATTTTTTCATTACCTATAAGTATATATGTAATTAGTTATTAATACTGGTTTGATAATCATTACATTTGGCACATTTGCTTGTAAATGTAATGGGAAAGGTAACTCGAATCAGAAGTAGTTATAACTTTTCAATTTCCCATTACACATTTCATTACTTGGTAAGGCAAGTTTTTGCTGGGGAAGTGGAGATAGGGCCTAGGTATGTTTTAAAAAAATATTGTAGGGTAGAAATAAATGAGGACCGGTAGAAGCGGATTATATAAAACAAATTTACAAAAAATAAAAAAAAAAAATGTATGGGGACCGCCTTAAAAATTAGAGATGGAGGGTAGGTGTGTTCAGAAAATATATTTGGACTAAAAAAATATTGTGGGTCGGTCATACATTTTGTTGGTCTAAGGGCACTATTAGGGCAGTTAGAGCGGTGGGAGCAAGTTTTAAAAAATGTCGTTTTGTGTGGGAGCCCCCTAAGAAATTGGATATAGGGTATTAGTTTGTTCCAAAGAAATGTTAAGACGTAAAAATTAATGTGGGTCGGTCTTATAAATGACCCCTCTATGACTCACCATTGGAGCAGTAAAAATGATTTTAGGATTGAAAAATTACAAAAAATTTGTTTCAAAAAATTTTAAAAAATAGTAATAATCGTTATAAGGGTTCAAGTTGAAAAAATGCAGAAGAAAAATTGAATTTCTAAAAATTATAGACATTTCTGGTATTTCCTATACCGGTTTCAAACACCCTAGTTAGTGTCATCTTCAGTAGGATTTTAAATGTCGTTTGTCTTGTTAATGAAAACTGTTTTTTATATATGTGAATATTTATAGTTTCTACAGAATAAATTTTGACAGTTTCCAACACTACAATTCTATTTCTAGCAATCTCAACCTCACCTCATACTAATCATATAATCGTTATCCCACGAACCTCCTGGGCAAAAAACTTGTAGAATCGATAGAAGTTTTACTTAAAAAAATTTAAAAAAATCGAAGAGTACAAACATTTTCAAAAATGAGATTTAAATTTTAAGAATTTTTTGGGATTTTTTTTAAAGTACGTAAAAAACAAAAAATTTGAAAAAAAAAAATTTCAAATTTGGACCATTATTGAAAAAGTTATGAGTAAAAGAAGTTTGAGTAAAGAGCTAAAACACCTCAATTCAACCGAGGAGTTGACCACACCCCCTCCAAATTTAATGAAATTTAGTACTGGAGTTTACTTTGACAAAAAAGAGATTTTTCCAATTTTTCAGGTTTCTGGTCAATCCAGTATTCGAGATATGCGGTGTTGAAAATTAACAAAATTGTATATATTTGACAAAAGTGTTCTGAGATAAATAAAGATAACTCGAAAAGTAATAACAATACAGGCCTCAGTCAGGTTGCAAATAATAGGTAATGAGACAGCCTTTAAAATGGCGTTTCCCAAGATTTTTTTTGAAAAAGGTCAAAGGTCATTGGTTTTAACCTTAATTTTTGGAGAGCTATATCTCAAAAAACGATATCTTTAAAATTTTGGAAAAAATATATGTCGTTAAGAATCACCCATACTACCTAAGTTTAAATTTTCAGGATGGAGACTTCATTGGAACTTTTTATATTAATAGAAACATTGTGACAGGGAAGAAAAAGCGGTGTAATTTCTATTAGAAAAAATTTTTTTTTTTTTTCTTTGAAATTCTGGTACCAAAATTAATTTTTCTAAATGTTTTTGACGTGCTGAGTCCAAATATGACCTTTGAAATGGCCTATCGCTATTACTTTTCAAGACATATGCACCTAAATGTTCAAAAAAACCACAGTAATAGTATTTTAGCAATTTTTACACATTTATGTGCAGATATCTCGAAAACTAATTGCGCTAGGCCACTTCAAAGGTCATATTTGGACTCAGCACGTCAAAAACATTCAGAAAAGTGAAATTTAGTACTAGAATCTCAAAGACAAAAAAAAAATATTTTTTTTTGTAAGGGAAAATACACCGCTTTTTCTTTCCTGTCATTATGTTTCTATTAATATTAAAAGTTCCAATGAAGTCTCCATCCTGAAAATTTAAACTTAAGTACTATAGGTGATCCTTAATAACATACATTTTTTCCAAAATTTTAAAAATACCGTTTTTTGAGATATAGCTCTCCAAAAATTAAGGTTAAAACCAATGACCTTTGACCTTTTTCAAAAAAAATCTTGGGGAATGCCATTTTAAAGGCTGTCTCATTGCTTATTATTTGCAACCTGACTGAGGCCTGTATTGTTATTACTTTTTGAGTTATCTTCATTTATCTCAGAACACTTGTGTCAAATATATACGATTTTGCCAATTTTCAAGACCCCATATCTCGGGAAGAAAAACTACCAGAAGTCCAAAATTTTGGCACTATGATTTTTTTGTAAGGGCCCAACTATATTCCAAGTTTCATCAAATTCGAAAGGGGTAAGGTCAAAAATGCTACTTTTTTCGGTTGAATTGAGGTGTTTTAACTCTAAAGGAACAAACTACCAATTTTTAAAAATTCGATATCTTTTGAACGGGTCATCAAAAAAATCTGAAAATTAACCACGAAGAATTTTTTGAAGGGTACCAAAAACTGTAAACAAATTAGGAAAATCTAAAAAAAAATTTTTTCAAAGTGTCCGATTTGACATGGAATGCCCCATATATAAGTTTGTCATTCCATTTGTAACACCTCGAAATATTGGTCTAGGACCCAATATAGAATAAATATCCTCGATCGATTTTAAGACGATCTAGCGATGTCCGTCCGTCTGTTGAAAACACGCTAACCTTTGAAAGACCTTATGGAGGCTCCTGAGGCTTGGCACATATGTTGGACATTTACCTGGTCAGGTTGGTATTGCAATGCAGCGAAATCGGTTCAGTGGTTACAAAGTTATGAGCAAAAGACTGAACCTCGGCAAGGTTTTTTCGTGAATTTACGAGATCAAAAACACGCTAACTTTCGAAAGGCAATTCCGAGGATACTGAATCTTGGCATATATATTTATCGTTCCTCTGGTTCATATTAATTTTCAGCCAAATCGGTCCAGTGGGTCGAATTTCAGATTAGCTTCATCTTAAATTCACCTGATGAAAAAAACGAGCCTTAAAAAAACAATCTTTAAAACATTGGAAAGCCACAAAATTACTTTAAAAAGTATTTTTGTCACTCAAAAATATTTTTACACTAAAAAAAATTTACACTCGAAAAAAATTTTACACAAAAAAAAAATAGTAATTTTTCCTTTTTTTACAAAAATGACAAAAAATGCCTGCGAATTTTGTACTCTTTCCCAAAACATTAAATCATGATAATGTTTTGCGGAAGATTTGGGTGTACTTGCCAAAATAAAGTAATGTTATATTATTTTGCTATTCCATGCAAAACGAATTGAAATAACAGTCGAGGACCCCGTTAAACAACCAAAAGAGCTGTACATTTCGTAAGTGAGTGCAAAAATATGTGCAAAAGAGTGTTTTTTACATTTTGGAGAGTATAAAAGATTCGGCACCAAAGAATATAACACTCTCACTTGTTTTATGTACATTTGATGAACAAATGGAAAATTTTTATGCGAAAAGCTTAGACTTGGTGAAAAAGTAGTTTTGGTAAAAAAGAAAATGATTTTTTTTCATGAAAAACAAAATTATGTTAAAAAAATTTAATTTTAATGAAAAAAATTAATAATAAAAAATTTGATAAAAAAAAATTTATGAAAAAAATTTGAAAAAAAAATTTTTCAAAAAAAATTTTGATGAAAAAAAAATTTATGAAAAAAAAAATTTATGAAAAAAAAAATTATGAAAAAAAAAAATTATGAAAAAAAAATTGATGAAAAAATAACTTTATGAAAAAAATTGATGAAAAAAAAAATTTAATAAAAAAAACAAACTCTGATAAAAAAAAATATGAAAAAAAAGTTTGATGAAAAAAAGTTTCATTGAAAAACAAAAATTTGATGAAAAAAAAAAAATGATGACAAACAAAAATTTTATGGAAAAAAAAATTGATGAAAAAAAAAATTTGATGGAAAAAAAAAATTTAATGAAAAAAAATTGATGAAAAAAAATTTTGATAAAAAAAAAATTGATAAAAAAAATGATGAAAAAAATGTATGAAGAAACAAAAAAAAATTTATGAAAAAAAAATAAAATTATGAAAAAAAAGTTTGATGAAAATAAAAATTGATGAAAAAAAAAATTGATGGAAAAAAAATTGATAAAAAAAAAAAAAAAATTAATGAAAAAAAAAAATTGATAAAAAAAAATTTTATGCAAAAAAAAAAAAAAATTAATGAAAAAAAAATTTTTTTGTTGAAAAATAATTATGTTACTTTTTATTCTCCAGCTGGTGAAAAACGGGTTTATTCACCACGTGGTGAATTATTATCCAAGTTACAAACCCAAGTTATTAAAATTTTTGATTTTAAGAAAATGAAAATAGTAATTCTTGGTTTCTTTTTCGTTAATTGTTAGCTTATATAGTCAAACTGAGGTGTCGTTCTGCAACTTTTTTAAAATTAGACACCAGCCTTAAAACATTATCATATTAAAAAAAGAGACATAACTAAAATTTGGGAAAAAATTCTTTTTGAAATAGTTCATGAATGTACGTTCCGCATCACCCAAAAATACAAAATGCTTTAATTCGGATACTTGTTGGCAGAATCGCGGATTTTTTTTCACTAAAATTTTTTTTTCGCGGAATTTTTTTTTCCAATTTTTTTGGAAAATTATCTTGCTTACATTGTGCAAATTATCAATACATTCGGCATGTCCGACTTTAACTTTTTTTACTTGTTTTTATACCCTCCACTTAGTGATAGAGGGTATATATAAGTTTGTCATTCCGTTTGTAACTCATCGAAATATCGATCTGGGACCCCATAAAGTGTATATATTCATGATGCCCGATCGATTTTAAGACATTCTAGCGATGTCCGTCTGTCCGTCTGTCTGTCTGTGGAAAATGCTGTCGCGGGCAAAATATTGCACAGAGATGACTGAAACTTAACATACTTATTGGAAGTTCTCCCAAGAAGTTTGGTATTGCATTTCAGCGATATCGGTTCAGCGGTTCAAAAGTTATGAACGAAAATGTAAGCACACCTCAAAAATTTCAGTACATTCAACATAACCTAAAAATACAAGATGCTTTAATTCGGCTTCTGGTTGACATATGTGAACATAGTTGAACACCAAATGGTATTTAAATAAGTACGAAAATATTTTTTGACAAAAAAAGAAAAAAATCGCGGATTTTTTTTACCAACATTTTTTTTCGCGGAAATTTTTTTTTCAAAAAAAATTTTTTTTTTCAAAAGTAATTTCCTTTTAAATAAAGTTATTTGCAATAATCTTTTTGAAATTGTGGAGGGTATCACTACATTTTTTTAATTTAACTTTTTTTACTTGTTTTTTATGAATTTGGACGTAATTAAATTAAGAGAACGGTTTTCTTAACAAATCGTGAAAATATGTTTGTTAACTTCATTACAATTTGTTCCACAGTGCACTGATCTGTTAATCATTAAAATATAATTGCAATTCTACACACTCATTGATCAAAGTGCATGACTGTACGAAATTTGCCAACTTATTGTAAAAATTTGTATGCAAAAATATATTTATAGAAAAACGAGAGATAACAAAACACTTCAAAAACAATTATTAAATGTAAAAAATCTCTCACATTCAATACAATGCAAAATGAAAATTAAAGTAGCAGTTTTAAAAAATCGTAACGTATTGCAAGTTGTCGAACGGTAGAAATATCACGTTATAATGAATATTTGCTTAATCATATTGTGGACTTTATTAACCGCTCTCATATCGTATTTTAAATTTAAATATTCTTATTGGGATCGAAAAGGTGTTAAACAGATTAAAACAAATCCAATATGGGGAAATATTACCAAACTAACCACTATGCATCACAGCCAACTATTACAAGAGATCTATGACGAATTTAAAGGGAACGTAAAATTGGCTGGATTTTATATATACACAAAACCAGTGGCCGTTATATTAGATTTGGATTTAGTGAAAACAATATTAATTAAAGATTTTGGAAAATTTGTAGATCGTTTTGAATATCATAATCGTCAAGATGTTTTAGCACAACATTTATTTAATGCTGATTCTGAGTTATGGCGTGGTTTAAGAACAAAATTGACACCTACATTTACATCGGGGAAAATGAAATATATGTTTCCCAATATCGTGCAAGTAGCAGAGAAATTTTCCCAGGCCTTAGAAGAAGAACTTGCAAAAAGTCCAGATCAATGTATGGAAATGCATGATATAAATGCTAGATATACCACAGATGTTATAGGAACATGTGTCTTTGGCATAGAATGTAATAGTTTAAAAGATTCAAATGTTGAATTTCGTAAAATTGGTAGACGTATTTTTAATTCCACAAATTTTTCCATAAGATGGCGTTTATTTTTAGTTCTCTATGGTAGAATTTTAAAATATTTGGGCGTTCGAAGATATCCCGAAATGTTGGAAAAGTTCTTTGTACGCATTGTTAACGATACGGTATTGGAAAGAGAAAGACGTCAAATAAAACGTAATGATTTTATAGATCTTTTAATAGAATTAAAAAATCAAAAAGATGAAAATGGAAAACCTATGTTAACGCTAGATGCAATAGCGGCTCAATTGTTTGTATTCTTTGTGGCTGGTTATGAAACTTCTTCCAGTAATATGAGTTATGGTCTATATGAATTGGCTAAAAATCCAGAGAAACAAGAAAAATTGAGAGAAGAGATTTTAGAGACGTTAAAAAAACATAATAATGAATTATCGTATGAAGCCATGATGGAAATGTCTTACTTAGATCAAGTTATATCAGGTAATAAATGAATTTGGGTTTTCTAAATAGCCTCCAATTTGTGAAATCTCCAATCGATTTTAAGACGATCTTTTGATGTCCGTCTGTCTGTCGAAAACACGATAGCTTTTAAATGACAAGTGTCAAAGCTTGGCTCATACATTTTTCATTTTCATGTTCGGCCGAAATTAAAATGGGTTTAAATTAATTTCACATGTTAAAAAACACACTCACCTTCGAAAGTCAAGAAAATATTTTTCGCAGCGTTAATGTACTTTCCAACTACACCATTTAGAGATGCAATTCGAAAATGATCAATTGTGATTTAAAAATTCTATATATTTTATTTAAATCGAGAATTTTGATCTTTTTCGGATTAAAATTGTTCTTTTACGAATTACGATTAATCTCTTTCGGATTGAATTACAATGGATCTTTTTCGAATAACAACTGATCTTTTTCGAATTACAACTGATCATTTTCGAATCACAATTGAAAATTTTCGAAGAACAATGGATCTATTCCGAATTACAATTGTTCTTTTTAGAATAAAATAAAATAAAATAAAATAAAATAAAATAAAATAAAATAAAATAAAATAAAATAAAATAAAATAAAATAAAATAAAATAAAATAAAATAAAATAAAATAAAATAAAATAAAATAAAATAAAATAAAATAAAATAAAATAAAATAAAATAAAATAAAATAAAATAAAATAAAATAAAATAAAATAAAATAAAATAAAATAAAATAAAATAAAATAAAATAAAATAAAATAAAATAAAATAAAATAAAATAAAATAAAATAAAATAAAATAAAATAAAATAAAATAAAATAAAATAAAATAAAATAAAATAAAATAAAATAAAATAAAATAAAATAAAATAAAATAAAATAAAATAAAATAAAATAAAATAAAATAAAATAACATAAAATAAAATAAAAAATTCAAAATAAAAATAAATAAATAAAGTAATCAACTCAGAATCACTTTCACGATTTATATTCAAAATGTTTAGTGCAGTATGGAGGGTATTCATGGATTCGGTCACATCGAATTTGGGTTTTTTTACATTTTATAAATTAACAAAATTTTTGTTTTCCTTACTAATTGAATTTTATTTTCTTTAACTTTAGAAACATTACGTTTATATCCTGCCTTAGCGTATCTTCAACGTATTTGTATGGATGACTATAAAATACCCGACACTGATGTTACCTTAGAAAAGGGTACTATGGTTTATATACCTGTCAAAGCCATACACTACGATCCCGATGTTTATGAAAATCCTTTAGAATTTCAACCAGAACGTTTTCATCCGTCTGAAGTGAAATCTCGACATCCTCAATCATTTTTGGGATTTGGTGATGGTCCTCGTAATTGTATTGGTTTACGTTTTGGTCGCATGCAAGTTCGTATTGGTTTAATAACACTTTTATCGAAATATCGATTTTCGGTTTCTGAAAGAACTCCAAAGAAACTGGAATTATCAAAACATAGTTTTATTATGGTACCCGCTAACGGGGTTTGGTTAAAAGCTGAGAAACTGTGATTTAATATGTGAATAGAAGATTTTTATTATCTTGCAAAGTTTTATTTATTTATAAATTTATCTTTATATTATTAAGATTATGATGGCAAAAAATGTTTATTTTATTATAAGATATTTTTAAAGCAAATGATTTTTTTTTTTTAATTAAAAACTTTTGCTTTCTATGAATTAAGTAATTTTTTTTTTTTTCTACAATTAAGATTTGTGGTTATGACTACTAATAAAAATTTCTTTATAAGGGCATTATTAAAGATTGCTAAAGATCACTTGTCACTGTATTTCCTTAACCACTGAAAGTTTAAAATTTGTAATATAATGTGCAAAAAGATAAGAAACTTTAATTCGGCTTTTTCGAGTCCATCAATTTTCATCACAATGTACGATAAAGAGAGAGAAGATATAGAAAAAAAATATAGAAAGTAATGATATGGAGTTTAAAGACATAGAAAGAAAAGATATAGAGAGCAATGATATAGAAAGAAATGAAACAGAAAGATAATATATAGTTAGAAAAGATATGGAAAGAAAATGTATAGAAAGAAAAGATATAGAAAGAAAGATGTTTAGAAAAAAGTTATGGAAAGAAAATATATTGAAAGAAACGAATTATAGAGAAAAGATGTAGAAAGAAAATATATAGGGAGAAAATATGAGAAGAGATAATATATAAGGGAAGATAGGAGCGAAACTTAAGCTCCGAGTCCATCAATTTCCTTAAAAATTTACGATATAGATACAAAAGATAAAGAGAGAAAAGTTATAGAGAGAAGAGATGTAGAGAGAAAAGAAATGGAGAGAAAAAGTAAATAGAGAAAATATGTGAAAAATGTTTAGAGAGAAATGTTATAAAGAGAAAAGGGCGTAGCAAAACATTGGTAATGGGTTGTGATTATGTAACATCTTAGCAGGTAATGTATATCCATTATTACTGATTATTGTACTCCACTTAATGTTGTAAATGGTAGATTGAACATTGAAATCCAATCGTTAGATGATTGGCTCAATGATCAGGTAGAATTCTATCAGATTAATGTCTACACAGATGGTTCTAAAATGACAAGTGGTACTGGTAGTGGCTTCCACTGCGGGGAACTTAACATGGAAGAATCATATCGACTTGATAATGACTGCAGTATTTTCAAGCTGAAATTTACGCTATTTTCAAAGCAGCTAAGCGGCTTTCAATGTCACCAATATACAGATGTGATATTAGTTTTTTCATTGAGCTTTAATGGCTCTAAAAAATGACAGTATGAGGTCCAAGGTAGTCAGCCGCTACCACAGAGAGCTTAAGGTTCTCAGCAAGCAGCACAACATAAGACTGTGCTGGGTACCTGGACATAAAGATATACTGGGCAACGAAAAGGCAGATGAACTTGCTAAGCGGGGAGCCAATCTTCCACAGGAATTGGCTGTGAATGACGTCTATCCACCTCTATCTCTAATTTCGCAACGGATCAGACTAGAAGCGAGGGAAACTTGGTTAACCCGATGGGCTGAGTCGGACTGCTGTATTCAGACAAAATCATTATGGGATGAAAATTCGTTGATAGAAGACAACTGAGAATGGTAATTAATTTGATTACAGGCCACAACACCCTGGGTAAACACATGGTAAGAATTGGAAGAGGTAATGATGATACATGCCGATGGTGTAGGGAAGCTGTTGAGGACAGTTATCACTTTTTATGTGAATGCCCTGCACTGTCTTTTAGAAGACTTAAATTATTTGGCTCTTTCTTCTTTCAGAATTTACATGAAATCCGAGGAATAAATCCATGGACCTTAATGGCGTTTATCAAATTATCGAAGTGGAATGCATAGATGCAACTATTGCTTTTTATCTAAGAAGAAGGGGAAACTGGAATCATAATGGGCCACAAGTCGGCCTCTATGGGCATTGGTTTTTTTGCCAATGCCATCCACCATAACCTAACCTAACCTATCCATTATTAATAGCATTATTTTTGGATGTCTTACCAAACTTCGGTTTAATAATATACAAATTCAAAATATATAATAATGACTTACTTATGAGGTGTTACATAATGCACAATACTGCGGTCCACAGAGTACGAAAACGTTCATAGTTAATCTCGATCACTTCGCTTAGTACTTTTTTTACTAGCAAATTGTTTTTACACGGATTTGAAGTTTTAATTTTAAATCATTTAAAGTTTCTGTATACTAAATTATCCTAGTTTAGGGGCCCCTGGTTGTGCCCTTATTGCCCAAACTTAACCCTATAACCGACCATTTTTGCTTTTCAATAAAAAAATATTCCTAAGGTAATTTGGACACGGAAAGTCCATTTTTGTACTCAGAAATATCAAAAACTATGCGGTTTTCCGTCCAGATTAAATTGTTGGTACCCCGTCTAGAGGCGGTCTTGCCAAATAACGGATAAAAAATACACAAAAATTACTTTAAAAATTAATTTTTTTTTAGCAATTTTTGTTAAAAAATATTTTTTGAGTGCACTTCTTGTTTTCATATAAAAAATTAAGAGAGCAATATTAAAAATTAGGATTTTGAAGAAATTGTGAAGAAATAGAAAAAATTAAAATAAACAAGTAAAAAAGTTAAATTCGGCCTTGCCGAATGTAGTGATACCATCCACAACTTTAAAAAGATTATTGCAAAAAACTTTTTTTTAAAGAAAAATACTCATTTGGTGTTCAATTATGCAACCGAATTAAAGCATTTTGTATTTTTAGGTTATGTTGAATGTGAATGTACTACAATTTTTGAAGTGTCCTTACATTTTCGTTCATAACTTTGACAAACATATATATACCCTCTATCACTAAGTAGAGGGTATAAAAAGTGTTTTTACATTTTGGAGAGTATAAAAGATTCGGCACCAAAGAATATAACTCTCTCACTTGTTTTATGTACATTTGATAAACAAATGGAAAATTTTTGTGCGAGAAGCTTAGACTTCTCGTAAAAATATGATTTTTTTTTCAAGAAAATCAAAATTATGTTAAAAAAATTTAATGAACCCAAAATTTTTGGTGAAAAAAATGTTGATGAAAAAAAGTTTTTGATGATTTTTTTTGATGAAAAGAAAAATTTTTTGATGTAAAAAAAAAATTGATGAAAAAAAAATTAAAAAAAAATTTTATGAGAAAAAAATTGATAATAACAATTTTTTTTTATTTTTAATTTTTTAATTGATAAAAAAAAAATTATGAACAAAAATTTTGACGAAAAAAAATTTGATGAAAAAAAAAAATAATGAAAAAAAATTTATGAAAAAAAAAAAATTTGATGAAAAAAAAAAATTGATGAAAAAAAAAATTGATGAAAAAAAAAATTGATGCAAAAAAAATTTATGAAAAAAAAAAATATGATAAAAAAAAGAAATTTGATTAAAAAAACATGATGAAAAAAGAATTGAAAAAAATTGATAAAAAAAAAAAATTTATGAAAAAAAAATTTGATGGAAAAACAAAATTGCTGAAAATATTAATGAAAAAAAAAATATGAAGAAAAAAAATTTGATGAAAAAAAAATTTGATGAAAACAAAAAAATTGATAAAAAAAATTTGATAAAAAAAAATGATGAAAAAAAGTTTTATGAAAAAAAAAATTATGAAAAAAAAAAATTGATGAAAAAAAAGTTTGACGGAAAAAAAATTTAGGAAAAAAAAAAATTGATAAGAAAAATTTTTTTTTGTTGAAAAATAATTATGTTACTTTTTATTCACCAGCTGGTGAAAAACGGGTTTATTCACCTCGAGGTGAATTATTATCAAAGTTACAAACGCAAGTTATTAAAATTTTTGGTTGTAAGAAAATGAAAATAGTAATTCTTGTTTTCTTTTTCGTTAATTGTTAGGTGGCGTCCTGCAACTTTTTTAAAATTAGATACCAGCCTAAAAATATTATCATGTTAAAAAAAATTAAACTTGCGATACATTGTTTATGTTTTTGAATTTTGGCAGAATGAGTTTGAATAACAAAAATTTCTAAAATCGGTCGAATGGTTTTTGAAACATCGGCATTTGAAATTTCAAATTTGTCAAAAAATTTCCATTAAGAAAGGTTTTTACTTACAATTTTTTCTACTGACTTTGTCACAGAGATTGATTTCTTGAACTTTGGAAAAAGCGGCATTTTTGCAAGTTTCATACACAAAATATTTTGTTAGTAAATTTAACTGAATAAATGTTTTTTAAAACAATTGGTTTCATTTAAAAACGGACTACTTATATTTCATTTGAAATAACATACTTTTTCAGTTATTTTAAAACGTTAATAAATAACTAGAAATTCCGTAAAAACAAATGTTATTTCATTTATTTTAGCTGTTTACAATTTTTTATTTTGTGGAGTTAAAATAAAATTTTCTTAAAACAAACTACAAAAACCGTACTTCTGTAAAATTATACGATATAATCAGTAGAGGTGTCCTTAAAAACGAAAATCAACTTTTTATACCTGGTAGGGTCCTAAATTGTTCTTTGGTATCTAAAAATGAGTGAGCCAAAATTTGGGGACAATCGGCTAAAAATAACTCGTGCCGAAAATGGATTGAAGTTTTGGAAGATTCTTAGATGAAAGAAAAACCCTTTTTTTGTAGTTTTCGGAAAAACATTGGTATTGGTTATTTTTTGTTAAATTTTTTGTGAAACAATATGAAAATGGTATTAAATTACCTATGTAAAAAGACCAATAAAATTAAAATCGGATAAAAAATAAGCATTTTACGCATACATGCCCCAGACCATTGTATGGTTTTTAAAGCCAAAATTTCAAAATTTTCAAAATTTTTACATAAAAAAATAAAAAAAAAGTTATTTTACTTTATGATCATATTAAAAACATGTTTACGATTAAAAATAGCAGATATGGTAGTCAAGATTTTTTTTTTATTTGGCGGCGGTAGTGATAAAATTTCCGCGTATTCCAAATAAAATGCATTTTTCTAATATAATTTAGCAAATATGGGACAATTTTTTCTTTATTGTACAGAACGAAGTGAAAAACGTAAATTTTTTAGCTTTTGAGAAATCGGATATATGCAGATATTTTGTATTTTAGAAATGTATAATGTCTCAAATTTGTCATTTCACCTCGACGAAAAGGGGTTAAAGATGCCCGGTTTCTCAAAAAATTTACAGATTTTATGTATTTTACTTCGTATAATACAATACAGTAATTTTTGTCCCATATTTGCTAAATTATTTTAGGAAAAACACATTTTCTTTGGAATCCGCGGAAATTATATCACTACCCACGCCAAATGAAAAAAAGTTAGACTACCATATCTGTTAGTTTTTAGCTATAACATGTTTTTAATATAATTATAAAGAAAAATTTAATTTTTTTTATTTTTTTGCATAAAAATTTTCAAAATTTCCAAATTTTGGCTTTAAAAACTATGCAATGGTCTGGGGCATGTATGGGTAAAATGCTTATTTTTTTATCTGATTTGAATTTCTTTAAGCTTTTTAGAAAGGTAATTTATTACCATTTTCATATTATTTAACAAAAAATTTAACAAAAAATAACATATACCATTATTTAAAAAAAAAAACTAGAAAAAACGTGTTTTTTCATCACATAAGAGTGTCCCAAAACTTCAATCCATTTTCGGCACGAGTTATTTTTATCCGATTGTCCCCAAATTTTGGTTCACTCATTTTTAGATACTAAACTACAATTTAGGACCCTACCACGTATTAAAAAGTGATTTTGAAAAATTACCTTAGTCGTTAGGACACCTTTAATAATCAGTCAAAAATCATTTAACTGACAAAAATATTTTTCCGTAAATTTTGTTGTTTATTTTTTTAACAACTGTATAAATCAGACAATATTTTAGTTTCCTTAAAAACTAAACGGTAAAACATTTAAAACAATTTTAACTAAAAACTTTTTGAATAACCGTAAATAGTTACTGTACAACTTTTCTGGGTGCAAGCAACATCTCGAAAACCCATCGAACGATTTTTTTTTTATATTCGTATTTAGGGCATAAAATTAAATAATTTTTTTTTTTTTTAGTTTTTAAAAATCCCAAACTTTGATCGCCGTGTGCCACGGGTCATCCACAAAGATTCGACTGTGACGCCAAGAGAGACTTACTTTTTAAGTAATAGGTGTTAACATTTTTTTATCTTTACTAAAAATATTAATTGTTTTACTTTTCAAAACAATTTCTAATTATTATGTTATCTCTAATCTTAAAAAATAAATCCAAATTATGTATGTACACTGAAAAAAAAGACATAACTAAATTTAAGGAAAAAATGTCTTTGAAAATTTATCATGAAATTTCCTAAAATTTAGTTAAATTTAACTTAAAAATGAGAAATTTTCTTAACTATGAGGAAAAAATTTTAGTTCATTTACTTATAATTAGTTCAAAGTTTTCTTTAAATGGATTTTTTAAATATTAGGAAAAAAATTCTTACTGCGAAAGAAATTTTCCACAAATCTAAGAATCGTATATTTATTTTTAAGACATATTTCTTAAAAAACAATTTAGTTCAAGTTTAGTTAAAATTTACTAAAATAACATCATCGTATTTCTCTTCTTTGAATTGAGGTAGTGTACTTCTTAGAATTTAGTTAATGACTTCTGAGAATTTAGTAAATAACTTCTTAGAATTTAGTTAAAAATTCAAAATGGCGATATCTCAAAAACTAAGCGAGATAGAGCGAAACGGACGAAATTTTCAAAAGAATGACTACAAAGAAAAATATGGAATAGCCTAGCTCTGCATATCTGTCGGGGTCTCAAGACCCTAATTTTAGATCTAAAATTTGAAATTCCCGAGATTTTATATATACATATATCTCGGTAAATACTGCCAACACGAGAAAACGTCCAACGGCATTTTTGTAGCTCTTGACTCGTAGAACACTTCCGCAAAATACCCGAAAGCCCTCCGATTAATAATTTTTGAGTTATCCGGTTTTTAAGATTCTCAAGACCCTATCAGGCCCCTTATTCCCGTATCTCAAAAACTAAGCAAGTTAGAGCGAAATGGACACAAGTTTTGGTTCAAAATCTATGGGGACCCTTAAAGGACCCAACGGGGTCTCGAGGTAAATGGGGTCCGAACCATGGGTCCAGGGTCTAGACCCAATCTATTTCTAAAATGTGAAGTATAATTTTTCCCATTTTCTAGTTAAAATTGGCTTAAAATTAAATAACTTTGTTTTCCTTATTTTTAGGAAAATTATGAACTAAAACCAAGAAAAAAAATCTTTGGAGCCAAATCATTCCCTCTTTTTCTCAAAATTGAGTTAATTTTCCCAGATTTTAGTTCACTTTTTTTTTGAGTGTATGTTAAATTTTTTTTTTTATCGTTAAACACCCAAAATAAAGATAACAAACGTGAGAACGATCAAAACCCTCAACTACCATGTGAAATATATTTTCTTAATTTTTAATTAGTATTAAATAATTTTTTGTCAGTTAAAGACTGAATTGAAACTAAAAAAACTCAATTTATAATGAATTTTGGATATATAATATTATGGACCTGTTTGTCCACCATACTAGGATATTTAAAAGTGAAATATGATTACTGGAATTTGAATGGAGTAAAACAATTAAAAACTCATTTTCTGTTCGGTAACCTATTCAAAATAAATTCATTACACCATGTTGAAATATTAAAAGAAGTATACGATACCTTTAAGGGTAAAGCAAAAATTGCTGGTTTTTATCTCTTCACCCAGCCTATAGCGGTTATATTGGATTTAGATTTGGTGAAATCGGTATTAATTAAAGATTTCAATAAATTCATGGAT
This sequence comes from Pegoplata infirma, assembly GCA_963921195.1. Classification (NCBI taxonomy): domain Eukaryota; kingdom Metazoa; phylum Arthropoda; class Insecta; order Diptera; family Anthomyiidae; genus Pegoplata; species Pegoplata infirma. Next base: position 204,013,869 of record OY992537.1, on the reverse strand, counting down.
CGTTTTGAATATAAAAATAATAAAGATATTCTCTCTACACATCTGTTTAATGTTGAGAGCACTGTCTGGAAACCATTAAGACAAAAACTTACTCCCACCTTTACATCGGGTAAAATGAAATATATGTTTCCCACAATTTGTAAGGTTACCGATGAATTTAAACAGGCTTATGAAAGAAGTATAGAAGAAGCATCAGATAACTCAGTAAATGTTTATGATCTGAATTCTAGATATACTCTAGATGTTACCGGCACTTGTATATTTGGTATACAATCTAATACTCTTAAAGATCCTTCAACAGAATTTAGACACATTTCTTTGAAAATATTTGGTCGCACAAATTTCAATGTACGTTGGCATTTATTCAAAATAACCTATGCAAAATTTATGAAATTTTTTGGTGCCAAAAGATATCCACAATTTATTGAAGATTTCTTTATGCGCGTTACCCGTGATACTGTTTTAGAACGTGAAAAACAGGGTATACAACGTAATGATTTTGTCAATATCTTAATTGAATTGAAAAATACCAAGGATGAAAATGGTGCCCCTATGTTAACATATGACCAGATATCAGCACAATTATTGATATTTTTTGCGGCGGGCTTTGAGACATCTTCAACGAATATGAGCTATATGCTTTACGAATTGGCAAAACATCCTGAGATACAAGATAAAATACGAACCGAAATTAAGGAAATTTTGTTGAAACATAACAACGAATTGACCTATGAAGCTATGCTGGAAATGACTTATATGGATCAGGCTATATCGGGTGAGTAATAAATTTAATTATTTTGAATCGATTGCTTATGATATTTTTATACCCTCCAACTACAGTATAGTTAGGGTATAATCACTTTGTCATTCCGTGTATAACGCATCCGGGACCCCATAAAGTACAGACATTCTAGCGATGTCCGTCCGTCCGTTTGTAGTTAACACGATGCAGTCCAAAATAAAAGAGCCTCAAGACCCCTCAAGTTTAGCATAAATATGTCTTATGGTCCTAGGCAGGTTAAGTTCGGAAATGGGCCAAATTAGACTAGGGAGAAAAAAGTTTCCCCTTGAATAACTAAACCAACCTCTTAAAAATGCCAATTTTGTAGACGTTTTTTTTTTGTATTTTTGTGAAACAAATGAAACATTTTTATGTTCGCAGAAGTTTATAGTCCTGCGCTTGGACCCAGGGAATTAAAAAATGTGCCTTTTTTATTTGGATAAAAAATAGCTTTGTATAAAACTATAATATTTTAGTGCACAAAGCAGACACAAATGAACTTGTAAGCATATACCGCGAGGGCTAAGGAGTTGAGGTTCAGGTCAGAGGTTGGTTTAGATCTTTAAGAAGGAAGTTTTTTTCTTCCTGGTCCGATTTTGCTCATTTACGAACATAACCTGCCTAGGAACATTAGACATATTTGTGCTAAATTTCGGGAGTCTAGCTCTTTTATTTTGGACTGCTTCGTGTTAACTACAGACGGACAGACGGACGGACGGATATCGCTAGAATGTCTTAGAATCGATCACTGATCATAAATAAATATACTTTATGGGGTCCTAGACCGATATTTTGATGCGTTACACCCCATACTGTAGTTGGAGGGTATAAAAATTGCGATTTTGTATTTGAAGGTGGAATTTCAGCGCAACTTAAATCCTTAGAAAAGTTAGCTCTGATTTATGGGTTAAAAATTTGTTGGCCGTTGTAATCGATCATATGGCGTCTGATCACGATATTTTGTCATATATATATATACGATACATTTCTTTATAAACATTTTAAAAATTAATAAATCTCCCTACCATATTTTTTTTTTCTTTTCAGAAACTCTCCGCCTTTATCCAGCCCTCGGATATCTATCACGTGTAGCTATTGAAGAGTATAAAGTTCCTGATTCTGATATCACCTTGGAGAAAGGCACTAATGTTTTTATACCCGTTAAATCCATACACTATGATCCAGATATTTATGAAAATCCTCTCGAATTTAAACCCGAACGTTTTCATCCCAACGAAGTACAAAAACGGCATCCACAATCATTTTTAGGTTTTGGCGATGGTCCACGTAATTGTATCGGCTTACGTTTTGGTCGCATGCAAAATCGTATCGCTTTAGTGACATTGCTGACGAACTTCAAATTTTCCATTTCGCCGAAAACTTGTGAGAAAATAGAATTTTCTAAACATAGTATAGTTATGATACCGACGAATGGTATACGGTTGAAAGTTGATAAAATATAAATTGTATTTATTTAAAAATTTTTGGAGAAAAAATAAAAAAAAAAAATGTGTTTTAAGATAAGAAAATTATAAAATGTATTTTACTGGCAGACAGAACGTTAAGATAAGTATAATACCATATTAAAAACTGATTTGTAAATTGCACATTAACAGGCTGATTCGTTATCTCGCTCAAAGTGAATAATTTTAAAACTTATACGCGTAGAAATGTTTCACTTTAAACAAAAATTGAAAAAAAAAAAATTTTTTAAAAATTAAATAAATATTGTGAGTAGGTTAATTCTAGCTCGAGGTCATTATTCCCGTTACTAAATAAAACTATGCTATTTTCATAGAATAATCTTCAAGAAAATTATTTTTCTTTTATTTAAAATTATTTATATTGGTAATTTTTGCAAGACTTGATCGACACGTGTTTCGGAATTTGTCAGATTCCATTGTCAAGATTATTTAGCAAATAGTATATAAAACCCTTTACTACAAGTAACAAAGGGATTTTAATTTCAAATCGTTAATGATCAAACTTAAATATTAATACATATTGGACATTACTCCCATTGAGAAGTAGAAGACGAAAAATGTTCCATCGTACGATCGTGTCTAAAATTTTAAGAAAAATGTCTGTAAATAATTTAATTTTCCAGATCGACCCTCGTAACACATTTATTATTTTCTCAATCTGGACGCTATAAAGCTTAAATTAAATGACCTAACAAACATTTTTTTTTTTAAATTATACTTGTTTGATAATAATAACGTTGAGTATTGTTAAACTGTGAAACAATTACTGTAAAACTTTTATGAGTGTGCTTAAAAATAACGGCTTTTTGTTTTGGAGAGTTTTACACATACTTAAAAATAACGGTCTTTTTGTAAACTTTTCGAATTATAAGCTTTTTTTTAGCAAAAATATGGAAAAAGCTTTTTTAATTGTACGTAAAATGCTGCAAATGTGCATTAGGGCGTTTCACAAAAAAAATTTATTTTTAAAATTTTTGTAACTCTTGAAGCGGAATATGAATTTTTGTGGCCTAATAAATTTTTGAGATTTTTTCAGATTTTTGAAGGTCGGAATAGATCGCCCAAATAGATTTTATCCAAATAATTATGTTATGAAACATAGTTTTTATTTCTTTTTTCTGGGGATTTTTTTTGCAAAACCGGGTAAGTCAATTCTAAATATATACCTAGCCTACTATAAAACAAGTGAGAGTGTTAAATTCGGCTGTGCCGAATCTTTGATACCCTCCAACATGTTAAAGTACATATAAAAAAATTTCAGAGGCGTTTTTGGGGAGGGTCTCTGTGGGGGTGCTGGGGGATACCTTCCACAACGCGATAAATGTTAACTAAATTATTTATTATGCTTTTTAAACTTTAGTGATACCATTTTCTCATAATTTTAATGTTTTTTTTTAATCCACGCCAACAAAAAGGGGCGGGGCAAAAAATAAAATATTTTGTAGTCCCCTGGGGTCGAACTGTATGACTTTTACCTCCTTCTGACATAAACAGGTTTCATTTTTTTAACAAAAATTTAAAAAAGCTGTAAAAAATGGCGTTGTTATAGAGGTTTTTTTAGTTCTTCAAGGGGGAACTTTTTTGCCCCTTATCCGATTTAACCTATTTCCGAACTTAACCCGCCTATGACTATGAGACAGATTCATGCCAATTTTCAGGAGTCTAGCTCTTTTATTTTGGACTGAATCGTGCTTTATACAGACGGACGGACGGACATTCATAGAATGACTTGTAATCGATCATAGATCAATAATATATACACTTTATGGAGTCCCCGATCGATATTTCTATGCGCTACAAACGGAATGACAAAGTGAGTATACCCCCATACTGTGGTTGGATGGTATAAAAATTATTCGCGGTAAGTAAGATGACTTTAAATGTGCAATAAACCTGTTTTTAAATACAAGGCACATTTCAAAATATACTTTCATAACATGGATGGTCGCAGTTTTGTTTATTGGTATCTAAAAATTCTTAATTCAATATTTTAAAGACAATCGGATAAGGGAACATGTGCCGAAAATCGGCTAAAAATTTTTTAACGGGAAAAACTAAATTTAATTTTGGTTTTTACAAAAAAAATGTACTTTAAACTTACTTTTTCAAAAAAGTCAACAAGAAATTAATTTTTTATTTGCAATTATCTTAATAGCAAGCTAAAAGACACTAAAATCGGATGAGAAATGACAAAGTTAACAATACTTCCCCAGATCATAAGACCGTAATTTTTTTGGATGAGAAAAGAAAAACATTTTCAATTATATTGTCCAATAGGTCTTAATTTTATTCTACATCAGTTTAACCCTTTCACTCCCCTTGTACACTACAGTGTACACATCTTTAAAAATTCATAAAAAATTAACCGTACAACATTTTTGTGTTTTGTTTTGACAATATTGATCATTGAAAGGTTATCTTTACGATAGATGTGCTCGGAAAAATAAATTTGCATTCCGGTGGACTCTACACGCAATATTTGGTGTCAAACTGGAAATTTTTCAAATAACGTAAAAAAATTGCAAAACAAAATTAACGTTAAATAGTTCTAAAAAATCTAATAATAATCGTACAAGCTTTCTTAAAAGCGGATTTTTTAGAACTTTTCGATACGAAAAATACAAAATTCGAATTTTGGAAAAATGTTTACTCGTTCGGGAGATATTGCATGTGAAAGCTTCAAGTTTGGTTGGATATATCTCCGCTAGAGGGCGCGGTAGACCAACGAAATCAACAAAAAGTTTTACTTTGCGTAGATCTACATTTTCACAAATTTTGGTCAAGAAATTACTAGCCAAAAAAAGTCGGTAGTGAAAGAGTTAAGACCAAATGGAATGATAACACAGTACAACACTAAAAAAATTACTGCGTTCCGACGGTTGATTCTGGTAGAGAAACTCAAAAAAAAATATACGTGTGTCTGCATTTTGTAAGATCACATCGGAATTTTATTTTAGAGACGGTAAAAGTTTCCCAGCTTTGGCCTGTCCTTGCAATATATCGGTATAAAAAATCATGTTTTCTTTAAATCTGAGGTGTATGGTGTGTTCAGCAACTTTGTAGAAAATATTATGGCAAATATTTTTGTCATATATATTAACCCTTTACCTCCTCCACATAACGGACATTTTTGGCTTTATTCTAACAAATCGAATAAAACACCCCTAAAAAGGGGAAGTGCGGGGTTGAAATACTGGTCATGAAATTTTATTATATATGTCAGAACAGACTAAAGCCTAAAACCTAACAGAACCCCCAAAAATCAGTCAAATTCAATATTGCCCACTAAGGGGAAAAGTTTAAACTTGTTGTACTGTGTAATTTGCCCAAGAATTGAAAATAAAAAAAAAAATATTCTGATTAATTTTTATTAAAAAATAAAAATTGTCGACCTTTAAAGTATTATATTCTGGCTCGAATCCTTAAACTCCACAAGTCGATTTTTTAAAATTTTTTTCCCAAAAAAATAAAAATAAAATTGGAGATTTGACCATTTAAGCATTTATTTAAAACAAGTTAGCAAAACGCAATATGAAAAATATTCATCTTCTTAGTACATTTGGACTTGAAGAATAAAAAAAAGTTGTTACAGTAGATAATTTCAATAATTTTCAAAAATGGGGTTCGAATTCCTTGATCAAATGGTCTTCAACACATTAGTTGCCGGGGGAAGTTGTAATAACTCGGCTAATTTTCAACCGATTTTTTATACCTTATTTGATAGACAATTAACTCTAAATCAAAATTCAGTGACCATTTGAACTCAAACTTTACTCAAAATATCAAAAAAATTTAAAAAATTTAAAAAAAGAATTATTTTTCCCTTGCAATCCGTTTTTCAAACTTCAGGGGCGATGCGGCACGCCTTACCCACATCCGATTACCCTATAAGTTTGCAAAACATGTTTTTGCACGCAAATGCGTATTTCTATGGGGAGTTGCGGCCAATATTTTACAACTTCATTTTTATGGAGCATCCTAATACTCATATACAATTCATTTTTAGCCGGGAAGTTAAAATAATAAATGTTAAAGACGTTTTTCTAGATTATAATTTCAAATAAGTAAAGAAAATTGCAACTTCAAATTAAAATATATGAAAATGATCATTTATAACAAGTTTTTGTGAGTCACTTAAATATTATTTAATTTACGTGATTGTAGCACACATTGTAAAAAAAATACACTTTCACATTTTTTTAAGATTTTTACTTAGTTTTTTTCACACAAAATTTTACTCCAACCCAAAATATTAATACACTTGTAAACCCACAAAATAATAAATATAAATCAACTTGGATTTTAGAAAAAACTAAATTTATAATTTACTTTTCATTTTAAATTTCGTATAAAAAATCTGAAAAACCATAGAAACAAGTTAGAAAAAAACACTTTTACAATTTTTTATACCCTGCACTCTAGTGATAGAGGGTACAAATAAGTTTGTCATTCCGTTTGTAACTCCTTGAAATATTGAAAGAGGACCCAATAAAGTATATGGGGCATTCCATGCCAAATCGGACACTTTGAAAAATTTTTTTTTTTAGATTTTCCCAATTTGTTTACAGTTTGTAGTACCCTTCAAAAACTCATTCGGGGTAAATTTTCAGATTTTTTTGATGACCCGTTCAAAAGATATCGAATTTTTAAAAATTGGTAGTTTGTTTCTTTACTCAAACTTCTTTTCCTCATAACTTCTTCAATAATAGTCCAAATTTCAATTTTTTTTCAAAATTTTTGTTTTTTTACGTACTTTAAAAAAAAAATGACAAAAAATTCTTAAAAGCGCTCTAGTATGCGATTTTTAAGTTTTAAAATTTAAATCTTATTTTTGAAAATGTTTTTACTCTTAGATTTTTTTGAAATTTTTTTGTGTAAAACTTCCATCGATTCTACAAATTTTTTGCCCAGGAGGATGGTGGGATAACGATTATTATTGTTTTTTAAATTTTTTTAAAAAAATTTTATTGTAATTTTCCAATCTTAAAATCATTTCTACTGCTCCAATGGTGCATCATAGAGGGGTTATTTATAAGACCGACCGACCCCCCATTAATTTTTACGTCTTAACATTTCTTTGGAACAAACTAATACCCCATCTCCAATTTCTAAGGGGGCTCCCACATAAAACGAAATTTTTTAAAATTTGCTCCAACCGCTCTAACTGCCCTAATAGTGCCCTTTGACCAACAAATTGCATTTCATTTAAAATTTCGAATAAAAAGTCTAACAAAAATCCAAATTATATTTATGCCGCTCCGATCAGCTGTTTTTTATTTTTCTACATTTTTCGCATTAACTACAGACTAAACAGACGCCACTCGACAGGTGTCAAAAACTTAATTTTTTATAAAAAAAAAATTACCGAAATTTTTTATTGAAACTTTGAAATCTAATGAAGCCAATTTTATGAAATTGGTTCACATTGCGCATGATTTTTTAATTAGCTTATGAATTCCTTAATTGGTTAAATTAAAATGCTTCCGTTTTGGTTATATCACGAAATTCTTTTCAGTGTAGTGTTTTTTCTCTGAAGATTTAGAGAATCAAGATTTCACCATCCTAACCCAACCAAAATGCTGAGTCAAAGGTACTAAAAATGTTTATATATCTTTTGTGTACATATTAGTATTTTGTTATCGAAACTTTCTAATCGTTATTATATCGCTAATCTAACCAAAGAAATGCAAATTTATGCAAGCTAAAAATAATATCTTTAAACACCCAAAATAAAGATAACAAACACGGCCACAATCGAAAGCCACTACTAACATTTGCAAAATATTTTTTAATTTTTAATTAGTATTTAATAATTTTTTGACAGTTTAAGACTTGCTAGAATAAGAATATAACTCAAAATCACAATGAATTTTGCGTACATAATATTATGGACTAGTTTGTCCATCCTGCTGGGATATTTAAAAGTAAAATATAGCTACTGGGATTCAAAAGGAGTAAAACAATTAAAAACTCATTTTATTTTCGGTAACATATTTAGAACTAATTCATTAAATCATGTTGAAATATTAAAAGAAGTCTACGATACCTTTAAGGGTAAAGCAAAAATTGCTGGTGCTTATCTCTTTACGCATCCTATAGCGGTTATATTGGATTTGGATATGGTAAAATCGGTATTAATAAAAGATTTTGATAAATTTATGGATCGTTTTGAATATAAAAATAATAAAGATATTCTCTCTACACATCTGTTTAATGTTGAGAGTACTGTATGGAAACCATTGAGACAAAAAATTTACTCCAACCTTTACATCGGGTAAAATGAAATATATGTTTCCTACTATCTGTAAGGTCACCGATGAATTTCAACAGGCTTATGAAAAAAGTATAGAGGAATCATCGGACAACTCAGTTAATGTTTATGATTTAAATTCACGTTATACTTTAGATGTTACCGGCACATGTATATTTGGTATACAATCTAATACTCTTAAAGATCCTTCAACAGAATTTAGACACATTTCCTTGAAAATATTTGGTCGTACAAATTTCAATGTTCGTTGGCATTTATTTAAGATAACCTATGCAAAATTTATGAAATTTTTTGGTGCCAAAAGATATCCACAATTCATTGAAGATTTCTTTCAGCGCGTTACACGTGATGCTGTTTTAGAACGTGAAAAACAGGGTATACAACGTAATGATTTTGTTAATATTTTAATTGATTTGAAAAATACTAAAGATGAAAATGGTGAGCCGATGTTAACATATGATCAAATATCAGCACAATTATTTATATTTTTTGCGGCGGGTTTTGAGACCTCTTCGACGAATATGAGCTATATGCTTTACGAATTGGCTAAACATCCTGAGATACAAGAAAAAATACGAACAGAAATTAAGGAAGTTTTGTTGAAACATAACAACGAATTGACCTATGAAGCTATGTTGGAAATGACTTATATGGATCAGGCTATATCGGGTGAGTTAAAAATTAATTTATTTTAAATTTAGCATTAAGAGCACCGTCCGACAAAAATGAAAAAAAGTCGTTGAACACGAGCTAGATAATATGCGTTTGAAATTAGAGACTAAATGTAGTAAAACTGTTTTAACAGTTTTTCATTTCGTGTTCCTTTTTCCTTTTGAAAGGACTTCAAAGTTTTAGAAGATTAAATTTTATAAAATATTTGTTTAATATTTGTACTTGTCCTAGGATGCCACTATTGATAGCTAATGAAAGAGGGGGATGTCCTATAATTTTCCTATTTAATTATATTAACATATCAGGAAAATGGAGGTAAGTTACGTCCATTCAAAAACGTGTCCTTCAATATTATTCAAAATTTTCAACAAAATATTTTAATAACGTTTTGGAATGACTTTATTCACATCCTTATGCTCACTCATAAAAGTTTTACAGTTACTGTTTCACAGTCAAACAAATAGTTTTCGTTTTAGTTAATATTAAAAGAAAATTCGTTTGTTTCACATACAAATATTCTAAACAACTTTTTGAACGTTTATTCAAATACATAACTGTCTTTTAAATAAAATTTTCCGTAACGTTTGTTTTTTTCAGTTATTTAAAAAACAAACCACATTATTTCATTTGTCGTTTGTTATTTGTCAGTTATTTAAAAATTTCTAAAATTAGATTTTTTTTTTTTTAATTTGAAAATGAAATTTAGTTGCTGAAAATATAAGTAGCTTGTGGCACAGAGGGTAGCGTGCTGGGCTATCAGCCAGAAATTATGAGTTCGATTCTGCTCAGGTTCGAAGTTTTTTAAAATTATTTCTAAAAAAATAAATAAAAATGAATGTAAATTTCCGTTATTTTAACCGTTTTTTCCGTAAAATTTTGTCAGTCATTTTTTACGGATTTTTAAGTTATTTTTACGGATTTCAACAGTTATTAATTAACATTTAAAAATAACTGAGAAATGTTTTTGTTTTAAATGAAATGTAAGTAGTCCGTTTTTTAAATAAAGTTTCATTTGTTTCAAACGTATTTTCTGTTGAATTTACTTACATAATATTTTAAGTGCTGATATGGCAAAGTATGTAAAAATGGAAAAATTAGGGGAGATCCTCCTTTTTCCTGTTCCATCACCAGTATCACCCTAGGACAATTACAATAATTTCAACAATATTTTACAAAATGTATTCTTTAAAAAGTTAAAGTCCTTTTAAAAGAAAACAGGATCACGAAATGGAAAACTATAAATGCAGTTTTACTCCATTTGATCTCTACTTTCAGACGTATATGGGGTCAGTGGGGTCAGTGGGGGACGTTGAGAGTACCTTTCCGTAGCGATAAATATACCAAATGTTTCATTTATTTAACAAAAATACAAAAAAACATGTAAAAAAAGAATATTTTTTTAGAGGTTGGTTCAGTTCTTCAAGGGGGAACTTTTTCCCCCTGGCCCGATTTCGCCTATTCACAAACTTAACCTGCCTATGAACATGAGACATATTTGTTCTAAATTTCAGGAGTCTAGCTGATTTATTTTAGACTGCATTGTGTTACGGACAGACGGACATTCGTTGAATGTCTTAGAATCGATCATGGATCAATAATATCTATACTTTATGGGGTCGCGACCGATATTTCGATGCGTTACAAACGGAATGACAAAGTGAGTATACCCCCATACTGTGGTTGGAGGGTTAAAAAATAATTTCAAAAAACTTTATTTAAAAAGAAATTTTGTGAAAAAAATTAAAAAAATCTGTAAAAAAATATTACTAAAAAATTGAATTTATTCACCATAATGCAATTTCACCTTCTCTGTACGAAAAAACAACAGCAACAACCACACAAGAATTGAAAAACCATGATTTAGTTGATACTTGCTTAACAGCCAACTTAGCGTATCGGTCTAGAGTGATCATACCTAAGAGGCAGTTAATAGTAAAAACATTACAGATTCATGGGTTCAATCCTCACATATAGAATAAAATTGACTATTAACTGAATAAATTTGACATTAAAAGTTTTTCTGATGATTATAATAATTAACTGGATTATATGAAACTAGTAAAAAACGAACCAGGATGTCTTAAATTTTTAGAAAATAAATTTTTCTTTCACACCTTTCTCAATACAAACCAAATATAACATGATTAAAAAATTATAATACATAATTATAATTAGAGCCTGAGCTCAACTGTCTTTATAGAAAAAACAAAAAATTCTTAAAAACAATTTGTTAAAAAAGTTGTTAAAAAATTGTTAAAAGATTTTGTTTTTCATAGAAAAACCTGATAAGAGCAAAGCTGTATTATTGAATACTTTTATTTGAATTTTTTGGAAAAAATAAAATACTTTAATATTTTAGTTGGTTATCAAAAAATAAAATGATCTGTTATTTTATTTATTTTGATTTGAATAAAATACAATTTTATTTTATTCAATTTCATATAAATAAAATAATATTTGTTTCCAAAAAATTCAAATAATTTTTTCTGATTGATTATTCAAACAGGAAAAAAAGAAATTTTCTTATTATTTAACAAAAATTTTTGAATAATTTTGGTTATTCACAAAAAATTTAATAAATAACGTATTATTCAAACAAAAAAAACAAATATTTTTGAAAATTTTGTGTTTGAAAAAGAAATGTATTTTATTTATTTTGTCATTTATTATACAGTGAAACAGAAAATTATTTTTACAAACTAATATTGTTTAATAGTAAACTTCTTAACAAAGCGTTTTTTTTACTAAAACATTAGTTAGAATATTCTTTGTAAATTTTCCCGAACTGAAATCTTTAGATTTTTACTATTTTAAAATGTTGTTAAAACATTTTCCTATGGAAAATACTGAAGTTTTTAAAATACTTTCAGATATTTTTCAAATACAACAAAAAGTCCTGTGAGGATGTATATTTACTCAGATTTTCAAGGTTTTTGGCTTTGGTGACATTTTTAAGAAAATATTCTTTAGTATTAACTCTAAAATCTTTCTACTACACAAAATTTATTTAAATAAAAAAAAATGCATATGTATACAATTAAAAATTTTTCCTATAGAAAAAAAAAAAATATTTTTGAATGTATTATTCTATTTTTAAATGCACCCGTAACCGTACCCTAACGTAGAGTAGAGAGGTTTTTGTTAGATGGGAAGAAGTGAGAGCAATTATTCTTCTTTGCAGAAGGTTACGGGATTTTGTATATGATTTTGACCGCTACGCTACGTTAGGTGACGGTAACGGGTAGCTAACCTAGTCTTTATTATTTTTCTTACTTCTATGTCAAGTAAAAACGTAAAGAAGTTTTGTTGGGAATAAAATTTCTCTAAATTAACAAAAAAAAAAAAAACAAAACATAAATAAGAATGTTTTGTACTATTTTGCTTAATGAACATTGCATAGAGTTAACGTTAAGTTGACGTTTTTAGGCTAACTAAACCTTAATGGTCAAAATGTACGCTGAATATTTTAAATACTTTTAGGCATTTCTTATGAAAATGAAGTGTTGATTTCTTCAAAGAATCCTAATACCTGAAATGGGGAATGAAGTTTTGATTTCTTCTTCGAATCCTAACACCTATTGCTTACACGTTTAAGCTCTTAATTTTCTTTAGTTTTTCTCTTTCATACTTTCTGCAGAAATAGGGTCAGACAGACGGAGATACAGGCGGATATTACTAGGAAGTCTTTAAATCGATCAAGGATAAAAACAAAAACATATCGTTTACAGTAGAGATGGGCGCGTGAGTGGATTTTGACTCACACTCACTCACGCTCACGCAAAAAAAAACTTATCACTCACTAATCACTAACGCAATTTTTTTTCACTCACTCACAATCACGTGATTGAAATTAAAATTTCTCACGCTCATGCGTAACTCACGCCAGATTCAAACACGCTCAAGCATGAGTCTTGCAAGCTCCACTCACGCAAACAAATTTTCTTAAAAAAAAAAAACAGCTAAAATTTTTTTTTTGCAAGAAATGAAAAAATTCTAATTAAATAAGTAAAATCAAAAATTAAATCACGCAAACTCACGCCCAAATAAAGGTATTAGTTTTTCTTCGGTATTGGTTTTCAATTAAAATTGTTATTAAAGGGTATTGGTATTGAAAAGGTATTAGTACCCATCCTTGCTTTATTGTAAAAATTATAATAAATGAATTTGCTAACATTTATCACGAGTGGGAAGGTGTCCCTCAATGTCCCCCGGCTCCCTTCCCTGGTGCTCCATCATAGACTTGGCGAAGGAGTATTAATAATGAATTGGGGGCCTCAAATTAAAGCTACAATAATATCACCAGTGAAGCTTAAAATAGAGTGGGAGAGAAGGATGACAGAAAAGAAGGATTTCAATTGGAATTTCCTGAATTACAACATAATTTTTCTGTATTTCAATTGACTTTTTATAAATTACAACTTAGCTTTTCTGAAATTTAATTGGGCTTTTTATAGTTTTAATAGCATTCTCTATACAACAATTCTCCTAAAAATTCAAAAATAAAACTTTTTAAAAGAAGCTAATTTTAAACAAAACTATTTTGTATGAATAATTTTATGTTTCACTGTATAATAAATGACAAAATAAAAAAATACATTTCTTTTTCAAACACAAAATTTTCAAGAATATTTATTTTTTTTTGTTTGAATAATACGTTATTTATTTGATATTTTTGTGAATAACCAAAATTATTCAAAAATTTTTGTTGAATAATAAGAAAAATTTATTTTTTTTTGTTTGAATAATCAATCAGAAAAAATTATTTAAATTTTTCGTTATTTAAATAATAGCAAATAAATATTATTCATTTTCAAAATATTTGAATAATCGCTTATTTGAATATTTTTTTAAAAATATTCTTATTTATTTGTTTCGTTATTTCAATCATAGCATACAGCACTGGATAAGAGTTTGTAAAAAACAATAACACAGGCCAACAAAATTTGAAAAAGGTCGAACCCCCGGCACTAAAATATAATTTTCTTAGGGTTTGGCTGCGCTGAGTCCGAATCTGTACACAGAATTTCTCCAGCACATCAGGTTTTCGAGATATCTTAGCTAAAACTTTGAAAAAAAAACCCTGTTTTTCGCAATATTCGAGACATCATAACTGCGCTAGTTCACCTTGATTTATAAATACTGATATTAAGTCTGAAAGTCCTACTTCATAGCTTTGAAATAATTGTTTAACATCTGTTATATCTTATTTCTTCTCCGAGATATCTTAACACGAAGTTTAAAAAATTTTAGGTTTTCGCTATATTCACGGTATTTTTCCCATTAAAGCAAATTTGCTACATTTCTCCTTTATTTTACGACGAACTTATAAAATTTTTAAATTCCCAATTAAAAAAAAATAAATGCTTTTTGAATTGTTTAGATATCTTGTCTATTTGCTGAGATATCGCCCGTTGAAATTTATATGATGTGTTTAATGAACACATACCACTCTCAGCCGCATCCAGAGTCACAAAACGAGAACAAACTTCATGTTAAGATATCACAGAGATGAAACAACATATTATAAAGGTTAAACATTAATTTTTAAGGCAATTTGTAGGACTTTCAGATGACTATCGGGTTTCTTAAATAAAAGTGAATTTTCGCAGTTATGTATAATGTCTCGAATATGCCGAAAACGTTTTTTTTCAACTTCGAAATCCGAAATCCTGATGTGATAAGCTAATTCTGAGACCAGATTCGGATTCAGCGCAACTTTTTACTTTTAGAAAAGTTGACTCTGGTTTATGGGTTAAAAATTTGTTGGCCTGTGTAATTTATGAAACGCCGGCACTCTGTTTTAAATGCAGGTTTCAAAACAACTGCACTGAAGAAAGTTTTGCAAAATGGTTCTCAAAATTTGATTTGCATCAAAAATGCACTTATTTAAAATATTTTTTTGTTATTGCTATTCTTTCGATAATTATTTTTTTTGTTTTCTGGTGAAAATAATGGCTTGTATATTATATCTAAACACTCTCTTTTTTTCTTTCAGAAACTCTCCGTCTTTATCCGGCCCTAGCATATCTATCACGCCTAGCTACTGATAAATATCAAGTTCCTGATTCTGATATTACCCTAGAGAAAGGCACTAATGTTCTTATACCCGTTAGATCCATACACTATGATCCAGATGTTTATGAAAATCCTCTCGAATTTAAACCCGAACGTTTTCATCCCATCGAAGTACAAAAACGTCATCCTCAGTCATTTTTAGGTTTTGGTGATGGTCCACGTAATTGTATTGGCTTACGTTTTGGTCGCATGCAAAATCGTATTGCTTTAGTAACGTTGTTAAAGAATTTCAAATTTTCAACTTCGCCGAAGACATGTGAAAAAATTGAATTTTCTAAACATAGTTTAGTTATGGTGCCGACGAATGGTATTTGGTTGAAAGTTGATAAAATATAAATTTTTGTCTACTAAGATAAGAAAATGATAAAATGTATTTAAGTTGCAGTCGAATTTTTTTTTTTTCAAACTCATTACTTTGTTAAGATAAGAGTAATACAAACATTGATAAAAAGTGATTAGTAAATTGCACATTAAAAAAGTGTTGAAAAATTAAGCGAAATGTTAAATAATTTATTAAATGATAAAGATAAAAAATATAAAATAATAAAATGAAAACTGAAATTAAATGAAAAATTATTTAAGTGATGCCAATTTTTTGCGTTTAGTGTTTTTTTGACAAAAAATATCTTGTATAAAAAATTTTTATTTTGTAATTCTTGGCAACAAAATAAACTTTTAAATAAGGCTGTGGTTTTCATGCACTAAAAAATCTAAAACAAACGCAAAAAAATCGAAAATATGCACTAAAAAATGCAGTAAAACATAAAATGTATGCAATAAAAAATAAAATAAATTTTTAAAATTTAAAATTATTTTTGAAACAAATAAATTTTAAATTTTTGTTTTTGCTCACTTATGACAAAATATGACAAAAATGGCCACTTAAAAAAAATATGTTTGAAATATGCATTTAAAAGCAAAATATGCATAAATATTTATTTTCAAAAAATTTGTAAAAACAAATCGATGACATTGTAACCCAATTTTTTTAATTCGGCAAAATAATTGGTCGATATCAATTTCAGAATATCGACAAAAAACCTGCATTTGCATCGAAATCACAGCCATACTCAACTTATAATAAATAAAACAAAGAAACAAGTAAAAAAGTTAAAAGTTAAATTGCCGAATGTATTGATACCCTCCACAATGTAATAAAAGATTATTTGCAAAAAAATAATTAAAAGAAAAATACGCAGAAAAAATTTTTTGGTGAAAAAAAAAAAGATTTTGCGATTTTTTTTTTTTTTTTTTGTGTAAAAAAATTCGTTTGTACTTGTAAAAATTCCATTCTGTGTCCAATTCTGTTCACATATGCCAACTAGCAGCCAATTTAAAGCATTTTGTATTTGTAGGTTATGTAGAATATACCAAAATTTTAGAGGTGCTCTTACATTTTAGTTCATAACTTTTGAACCTGCACTGTGGCCGAAATCACTGACCTAGCGGCGCTTAAGTCAAAATTGAAAAATTAAGATCGATTAATGTTTTTGCACTGCATCGTTTACCTATACTTTACAGAAAAAATTTACGTTTTTACTTTTGTTTTGCTTTCAATATTCGCACAGCTGTAAGCTTTCAAATATACATTTTCTGCAGCAAGTGTATTAAAGGAATTTGGGGCCTAATTACTTAGTGAGTTTTTCTTGACACTTTTAAGTCAATTGTTTATACATTTTGTGCCAAAAAGTTTGAATTGAAAGTAAAAGGTATGTTTTAACTAAAAAATAAGTGTTTGTGGCCTGTATGTATCTAGTTTATTATTAGGGCATTAAAGAAGTTGACATTTGTGATATAAACTATAGTTTCATGGACTGCAACTTTTGAAATTCGATCGTATTCGGTCCAATTCCTGTTTTGTTTATTATTTTGGGTTATTTTTGTTGTGACGTTTCAGTATGGCGTGCTAGTTCGCGCAAGTTGTTCGGTTTTTTAGGGTCCATCTGCTGTCCAAATAAACAGTATAAACGCGATACAGACCACAATTTTCAATAGATTTGGCTAAAATTTGAAATTTAAGATTTCTTATCGAAAGAACAAAACCTATTAAATTTTTGACAAAATCGGACCATGTTATCCCATAGCCCCAATGTCAATTTCCCCTTCCAGTTTTACTAAAAAGCCCTAACAATGGTATTTTAACAAATATCCTCTTGAAATTCGACAGGTAAATGTTTTTTGTATCCATAAATAACACTGAGGAACACTAAAAAATAAACAAGAGTTACGACCATCATTTCTATATATTTCGGACATGCTGATTCGAATGGCGTACTCCGTTTTTCGATGTATGGTACAGTTTTCTTGCAAAATGTCGTTAAAGATTTGCTGATTTCGAGCCAGTTTTTCAACAAAAAAATTTGCAAAGTTAATGATTTTTAAATTGTATGGCATGGAAAACAAAGATGTGACTTGTAGCAATATTTCTTAAACAAATTTGGTTTAAAGCTTTTCATCTTAGGCCCTTAAATTCGCGAATTTCTTCATTTTTTGAGGTTTTCGCGAAATTAACCGCCAAGTGGGTCTTTGATTAAAAACTTGCTTTTAGTGAATCAAAAAGGTATCCCTAACAATACAAATAGTGGACAAAAAACAGCTATGTTATATGGACCATCATGATGAAAATCGCGAAAAACCGTTTTTTGGAATATGGCAGCATCACTTTACGAGATGATTTAAGGTTCCATCTTTTAGTATATAATGTGGGAACCTAAAACTATTAACACACCAAAAATTTGGCCAAAAAAGTTTTCATTTGCAAAAGTTATCTTAACAAAAACTATAATTATTGTAGGGTTAACACTGAAATAATAGTTTTTGTTAAGATAACTTTTGCAAATGAAAACTTTTTTGTCCAAATTTTTGGTCAGTTAATTGTTTAAGGTGCCCACATTATATACTAAAAGATGGAACCATAAATCATCTCGTAAAGTGATGCTGCCATATACCAAAAAACGGTTTTTCGCGATTTTCATCATGATGGTCCATATAACATAGCTGTATTTTGTCCACTATTTGTATTGTTAGGGATACCTTTTTGATTCACTAAAAGCAAGTTTTTAATCAAAGACCAACTTGGCGGTTAATTTCGCAAAAACCTCAAAAAATGAAGAAATTCGCGAATTTAAGGGCTTAAGATGAAAAGCTTTAAACCAAATTTGCATAAGAAATATTGCTACAAGTCACATCTTTGTTTTCCATGCCATACAATTTAAAAATCATTAACTTTGCAAATTTTTTTGTTGAAAAACTGGCTCGAAATCAGCAAATCTTTAATGACATTTTGCAAGAAAACTGTACCATACATCGAAAAACGGAGTACGCCATTCGAATCAGCATGTCTCAAATATATAGAAACGTTGGTCACACCTCTTGTTTTCTAAAATAGTGGTCAGTTTTGTCACGCTGTGTAATCACTCTAAATTTTAACGAAATCGGAAAATTTTAACTTCTAGTCCTCATACAGACCACCCTCCCAATATTCAAATAAATTTCCCAAAATACATAAAAACACTGAAATCAATAAATATGGTTAAAAATTAAATTCTTTATAAGTTTTATACTCACAAATATGCATTGGGCTTTATTATTTTACATTTCCGAATTAAGCGCCGCTAGATTGGATGTTTCGGCCACTGTGCGCTGAACCGATTTTGATCAAATGGAATACCAAACTACTTAGGACAACAACAAGTAAATTTGCTAAGTCTTAAATATATCTGTTTTATAATTTGGCCGTGATCACCATTTCCACAGACGGACAGACAGACGGACATTGCCAGAATGTCTTAAAATCGATCACTGATCAATAATATATATACATTATGGGGTCCAAGACCGATATTTAAATGAGTTACAAACGGAATGAAAAATTTATATATACCCTCACTAACAAGGAAGGTATCCCATAGCTTACACTCCGATTGCTCTGCAATTTATATATGTTAATAAGTACCAAAAACTAAGTTTAAAATGCTACTTTTTATCGGCTATCCCGCTGGTTTAAAAAAGGGTTGCCACCTTATTAAAAATGATGGCCTTTCAGGAAAATCTGAATAAAAGCCGAACTAATGTAAGAGGAATTTCGCCAAAAGCAAAAACACGTGTCGGCTTTAACTTAACAGAGACTATTAAGTGTACATAATTTTGGGGGTCGCACAGAGGGTTGAAATGTACCAAAAGTGAGGATTAATTCAAAAGCTGAACTATATCCTACACATTCGTGTGTGGTAGTGGGTGAAAGGTAATTAAATTCTACATCACTATTTGCCAAAAACTTTTGTTTTGAGTAAATTATTTTATCGACTGTGAGCTGTGAAAGTCAAATAATTTTTAAAAATTTTTCGTGCCGTGCCTAAAACTGAAAATTGTGATATTTTGGGTGCTGATAATTCTTATTAATCGTTCTAAAAGTAATTTTATTAAAATGGAACCATCAACTTCAGGTATTTGGCTACATAATGCATTAATGTTTTTTAGATAAATGTTTTGCAAATATTTTTAATATTTTTTTTAAAGTGCTCCATATTTGGGGTATTTTCGATATATACACAGAGTTTCAACAAATTTCTTGTTGCGATCCAGCAAATTTTATTAAGTGATATTTTAATATAGTATTTTAGCTTATATATTCCATACCAAACTTTTGCAGAGGCACCGCGTTTTTTTACTTATTAAAATTTTTGTGAAAGAACTCCAGTTGCTAAAAAAGAGCTGAAAACCATATGAGAAAGGGCATTATGGGAGACCCCTTAGTTAGAGGAGATACGGGGTGCGTACGTTGAAAAAAAAGTCGGGGATGAAAAAATAATGATAGTTGATTTCACATTTCACCCTCTAGAAGCCAGCAAGGAGCGGCAGCAACTGATTTCATTAAAAAAAATGTGTATGGGGACCACCTTAAGGGTTGGATATACAGGGTAGGTATATTCTAAGAAAATGTTTGGGTCAAAAAAATATTGGGGTCGGTCACATATTCGACATATCTAGGGGCACCCTTGGGGCAGTTAGAGCTGTATGAGCAGATTTTATTAAAATGGCATTTTGTATTGGAGCCCCATTATCGAGATGAGATACGGTATAAGTATGTTCCAAAAAAAATGTTGGGGGGTAAAAATTAATGGGGGTCGGTCTTAGTGGATACCACTCAAAGACGCACCATGGGAATGGTAGGAGCTAATTTCATAAAACAAATTTATAAAAAATAAAAATAAATTTGTTGGGGACCACCTTAAGGGTTAATGATAGAGGGTAGGTATATTCTAAGAAAATGTTCGGGTTAAAAAAATATTGGGGGTCGGTCATACATTTGCATTTCTAGGGGCACCATTGGAGCAGTTAGAGCTGCAGGAGCAGATTTTATAAAAATGGCATTTTATATGGGAGCCCCATTATCGGGTGGAGATACGGTATAAGTATGTTCCAAAAAATGTTGGGGGGTAAAAATTAATGGGGGTCGGTCTTATTGACTAATACTCTAATATACTCTAAAATAAATTAAAAAAAAATAAAAAACAATTGTATGGGGAACACCTTAAGGGTTAAAAATAGAGGGTAGGTATATTCTAAAAAAATGTTCGGATTGAAAATATATTTGGGGTCGGTCACACATTTGACATCTCTTGGGGCATTATTGGAGCAGGTAGAACGGTAGGAGCCAAATTTTATAAAAAGGTTATATCTTCTTTTTTAATAAAAAAATATTTTCTATAATTTTTTTTTTTCTGTAAAACATTTTTTTTTACTAAATAATGTATAGTTAGTCTAAAAAAATATAAATATTTATAATAAAGGACTTTTCTGAATTAATCCCCAGTTTACATATGTTTCAACCCACTGTGGGTCGTACGTATATACTTCTCCATATAAAGTAGCTCAAATTTTACACATTTTCGACAAAAACCAACTTAAAATAGAATAATTTTGCGAAGTCCGACACACCATTGGATAGGCCATAAAAAAACTTTTCCATCCATATATAATGTTCATATAGTTCCTTCGGAAAAAATACGAAATAAATCGAAAAAACGAAAAAATTGCGTTTTTCACCCACCTATTTCCCCCCTTCAACCTTCACGATAGCCGATAAAAAAAGGAAAATTTTAGATTTTGTTCCTCTATAACATATTAAAAGTGCAGGACAATCGAAGTGTAAGCTATGGGATACCTTCCTTGTAAGTGGAGGGTATAAAAAAGGAAAACATGGAAAACATACAAATTATTATCATTTTTCCTTGCATTTAGTTAATTTTCGCATATTAAGTTAATTTTTTTATGCATGTAGAAAAGTTAATTTTCAATCTGTGAATACCCTCAATAATTCCTAACACATGTATTCGTAAATCTTTGTTACTCCTTTACGAATTGTTTTGGAGACTTTAGCAAACTTAAAAATAACTGCTTTTCAACTAACTTTTTTTAAGCTTTATGAGCTTTTGTCAACTACAAATATGAACAGAGCTTTTTTAGTTCTTCGAAAAATGCTTTTTTATGCGCATGCTTCTTATATGTGTTTTCAATGGTTGTTGTATATGCTGATAACAGTTAGTTGTGACAAAAGCTTAGTGTTATAAAATTATAGCATATGAATAAACAATTTGCTTAAAATATTTTTGTGAGTGTAGAAAACATTTTTAGTGCAGAAATGTAGAATACATTAGGGAATATAGTTTTGAATATAAAGTGTATGTGAAATTATAGTAGGGCAAAGAAAAAATGTCTTCCGATTTTCAACGTCCACGAAAATTTGTATACATACTTTGTTTTAAATAAATGAAAATTTTAAACAAAAAAGTAATTAAAAAATATGTCTTGCGATATCATATTTGTTAATTTTTATGCTCTGAACACGAATATAAAAAAAAATTAAATCGGTCGAACGGTTTTCAAGATACCGCCATTTAAAATTCGAATAAGAGGGCAGTTTTTATGAACTTTCAAAAAATTTCTTTAAAAAAATCTCAAAATATTATTTCCTTAAACTTAATTTGAGCCCAAACAATTTGTTTTAACACGTGTTTGGAATTTTTTTTTAATTAAAAACTTTTTTTTTCATCAAAAACTTTTTTACATGGGATTTTTTTTTTTCAATAATATTTTTTTTTTTTTATAAATAATTTTTTTTTTAATTTTTTTTTTTTTTTTTAATAAAATTTTGTTTTTATCAAAATGTTTTTTTCAGTGATAAAAAAACTGAAAATCATTACACAATATTAATTTTCACTTCCAGTCAAGTTGTCAATAATTTTAAAAAAATACTGCAGCCCACCAGTCCAGTTTACATTTCTAACAAAACAGTTCAGTCACTTTTTTACTGCTGAACTTTTTTGTTTTGTGCTGATGGTGGTTGATTTGAAAAAATACAAACACTGCCAAACCAGCAACAGTAAAAAATGAAAGAAGCACACAAACAGCACAAACGCTGTTTTGAGAAATGCACTGCGAGTTACAATTCAAAAAGTGGTGAGGTACTGACAAGACAAGAAATATAAACGAAAATAAACAGAATCATTGTAACGAAAGAACTTCTTGTACATACATACATATACATTAGAGTGTCCCTTATTTTGGAAATGTTGGAAATGTTGAGACGGTACCCCCTAATTTTTTTCCTTTTGACTAAAAAATAACTCAGGAAAAATTTTACGCCCCTACGACCACGCCTTCCCTACGCGACGGGGCCTTAAAGAACGGGGCCTTAAAAATCATTTTTCCATACAAACCAAAAAATTTTTTTCTGATTTTTAATTTTTTTGTTATTAATTAAAATATTACTTGGTTAGCTTATTCACGACAAAAAATTTGATTTTGGTGGGATGAGGCTTTCAGTTCGAAAAAATTTTTCGAAAGCTTTTGGGGTCCTACAGTAAAAATTTTTAAAAATTTTTTTTTTTTAGTTTTGACAAGCAACGGTTTTAGTTGTAATGTTGCTTTTAATGACATATATTCATAAAAAAATATTATTCATATCTGTGACATCTTGATCGTGTACCGAAAAACATCAAAAATGCAATTTTTACCCTTTTTAGATCACGATTAAGATGTCACAGATAGGAATAATATTTTTTTATAAAAATATATCATTAAAAGCAACAATTCAACTAAAACGGTTGCTTGTCAAAACAAAAAAAAAATATTTTTTAAAAAATTTTTACTGTAGGACCCCAAAAGCTCTAAATTTTTTTTTTCGAAAAATTTTTTAGAACTGAAAGCCTCATCCCACCAAAATCAAATTTTTTGTCGTGAATAAGCTAACCAAGTAATATTATAATTAATAACAAAAAAATTTAAAATCAAAAAAAAAACGTTTTTGCTTTGTATGGAAAAATGATTTTTAAGGCCCCGCTCTTTACGGCCCCGTCGCGTAGGGAAGGCGTGGTCGTAGGGGCGTAAAATTTTTCCTGAGTTATTTTTTAGTCAAAAGGAAAAAATGAGGGGGTACCGTCTCAACATTTCCAACATTTCCAAAATAAGGGACACTGTAATATACATACATAGCGAAAAAATAAATGTGCAATAAATAAAAAAAATTATATTTAATTTAAAAAAAAAATCTTATTATGATTATTCAATTCTTGTTTATCAATTAATTTATTTCAATAAAAAAAATCTATATTTTTTATATGAAATAAATGAATTAATGCATTAGTCATTGTTAGAAAAGCAAACTTTAACTTTCAAAAAATAGATTTTTTTCGGATTAATCTTATTTAGGTAAAAAAATTATTTTAACATTACAAAACAAATTTGGAATATTTTTTCCATAATATACGATAAATTAGTAATTATAATCTGAAAAAAAAATAATAAAAAATTTTTAAAAATGAAAAAAGATATAAATAAATTACAAATTATGCAACTAAATTGTAAACTAAATTTTAGGATGAAGGGGTTTTGAAAAACCTATTTTTTTTGTGTAAAGAACGTGTCCATACATGCACAATTTTTCGTCATATTGAATGAAATACCAAAAGTTTAGGACATTTTTGTTAATAAGTCGAAAAATATTAACTTTTTTGGCACGTTGTTAGCACCACGGTCTTTTGAATACCTTTATTCTGATACCAAATATTAATTTTTTTTAATTAATCCCCCCCAAAAATTAGTTTGGGCCGCTAAAAAGATACGTGTCGAATCCAAATTTTCATGAAGATCGGAGGGTGACACCAGGGAGACTTCCCTTGTTAGTAAGATTTAAATCAGTGTTTTATAAAATTTTAAAATCACGAAAAACACTAAATCTTAAGTAAGTGATTGAATACTTTTGGTTAATTTGTCAAATGTAAATTAAAATTCAAAAAGATCAATAAAAATTCATAAAATATCAATTAAATTACAAAAAAAGATTAAATGAAATGCGAAAAAGAATAACAACATAAAAAAAAAATTTAAATCAATTGCAATATTTAAAAAAAAATTTCGGAACTTGAAAAAAAAAACAATTCTGTTGAAATTTTTAATTCAAAAACGTAAAAAAAAAATTGTGTCGGAACTTGAAACATTTTTATTTTTTAAATGCATTTTTAATTAAATTAAGAAAATTTTAAATTAATTAAATTTCGACAATTTAAAGCATTATCTTTTTTTTTTTTTTGAAACATTCTTCTTAATAATATCATAAAACTTGTCATTACTTGTACAAAGAAATATCTACTTATGTGTACTGTTCATCTAACTTCCAGCAGCTCAAAGAAAACAAATTTCATGCTAACGAGTCGAATTCAATTTTTATTTGTTCTACTGCCAGTCCAGTAACAAACAGAACTTGTGCAGCGCAGTAACCAGACAATTCAGTCGTGTGTGCTGTTTTTTGTTTTTTAAAACTGAAGCTGAACTGTGTGCTGGCAAGTTTGTTGTTTTCAAAAAAAAAAACTTTAACTGTACTGCTACTGATGAAAATTTACAATTTTTAACAGTTCAGTTATTGACTGCTGTTATGTTTTCATAATTTTTATGATGACGAAACAGTACAAATTATGTGTTTTTGCTGAAAATCCAGCCAGTTTTTTTAACCCTGGTTTTTTTTCTTCAAAATTTTGTTTTTCATCAAAAAATTTTTTCAATTAATTTTTTTTTTTTCACCAAAACTAATTTTTTACCAAGTCTAAAATTCTGACATAAAAATGTTCCATATGTGTAACAAATGTACAAAAAACATGTGAGAGTGTTAAATTCTTCTGTGCCGAAACATTTATAGTCTCTAAAATGTTAAAACAACTTTTTGCACTTATGTAATGCACGCATTTTCCAAATTTACAGCTCTTTTAGTTTAGACTTCATTTTGCTTTCCACAGACAGAAATGGATCAATAGTATATAAACTTAATGGGGTCCTCGACCGATATTTCAATTCCTTTTGCATGGAATGGCAAATGACATTATTTTTTCTAAAAAAAACTTTGCTTTGGCAAGTACGCCCAAATCTTCAGCAAAACAATATCATGATTTAATGTTTTGGTCTAGAGTAAAAAATTTTAAGGCATTTTTCTTTTGAACCACTCTAATATGAGGCATTCCACACCAAATTGTGCAACGAAAAAAATACGTGTACCGCAAACTTCTGAATAGGTTGTATGGATAGCCCTATATGAAACTTAGAAAATTGCGTTTTTGGTTTTTTAATTTTTCAAAAACTATTGGAAAAATGGTCAAATTTGTGGCGAGTTGCCTTGATTAAATATTTATCACATTAAAACGGAATGCACTACAATCTTAAAAATTTTCATTTTTATATAGTTTTGTATGGGCTATCGATTAAAATTTTTTTTTTTTTTTGAAAATTTTCAGAACCTGTTCTGATATTATCCAGAATGTTTGTCCATTTAGATGTTTGTCCATCCACACAAAAAATTCAGACACGTGTTTTTCGTTTTTTTCGAGAAAATCGCATTTGAATTTTAAATTTCTTAACAATTTAGTAATTTGCTTGTATTTTCTTGTTTTAACAGAGCATATGAGTAATATTTATGCAATTAATATTACTCATTCGCAACGTTAAAACTGGAAAATACAAGCAAATTATAAAATTGTTATGAAATTTAAAATTCAAATGCGATTTTCTTGAAAAAAACGAAAAACACGTGTCTGAATTTTTTGTGTGGATGGACAAAAAAAACAACCAACGCGTGTCCGAATTTTTTTTGTGTGGAAGGACAAACATCTAAACTTAAAAAAAAATTAAAAAAAAGTGGCCGGATTTTTGATAAATTGATATTTTTAAAAAATGGAAAATTTCAGAACGGGTTCTGAAAATTTTCCAAAAAAATAACCGATAGCCCATACAAAACTATATAAGAATGTAAATTTTTAAGATTGTGGTGCATTCCGTTTTAATGTGATAAATATTTAATCAAGGCAACTCGCCACAAATTTGACCATTTTTCCAATATTTGACCACGCCCTCTAAGTCCAGTTTTTGAAAATTGGAAAACCAAAAACGCAATTTTCTTAGTTCCATATAGGGCTATCCAAACAACCTATTCAGAATTTTACGGGACACATGTTTTTCTGTAGCGGGACATTTGGTGTGGAATGCCTCATATTCAGTGACTCAAAGTAATAATGGAACAGCATATATTTGTTAGCAGTTCTTTAAAGGCAAACAACCTGATTATTATCAATCGACTATTTTTGAAAAAAGTAATATATAGGAAATTTTCCAAGCTTGAATTTAAGCTTAATAGTGTCCAGATTGAGCAAATATTAAATGAGATACGAGGGTCGCAATGAAAATTTAAATTATTTGTAGATATTTTTTGAAATTTTTTTAAAAATATTTCCAAGTCGAGTTTTTCCAAGTTGAAACATTAAAAATTTAAATAATTATCCACTAATTTTTATTTAGTCATCAGCTTGTTTTTCTAACAATCCAAACAATAAATGAAATTTTTTAAACACAATAGAAGAAATCCGCATTTTTTGACCTTCAACATTTTTGACCACCAATTTGTTGTAAACAATCAAAATATTTTATTGTTTATTAATTCGAGTACACCTAAGTTAATAGTAATGAGATATAAGAATAATTAAAATTTTTCTTTGTTTACAAAAAAATTGGTGGTCAAACGAGCTGGAGGTCAAAAAATGCGGATTTCTTATACTGTATTTAAAAAATTTCATTTTTTGTTTGGGTTGTTGGAGAAACTAGCTATAACTTAATAAAATTATTGGATAATTTGTTAAATTTCTAATGTTTGAACTTGGAAAAAATCGACTTAGATATATTTTTAAAAAAAATTCAAAAAAACTTCTACAAATAATTTAATTTTTCAGTGCGGCGCTTGTATCTCATTTAATATTTGCTCAATCTGGACGCTATCAAGCTTAAATTAAAACTTGAAAAATTTTCTATATAGCACTTTTTTCAAACATAATCGATTGATAATAATCAGGTTTAGTATTGATAACTTTTCTTTTAAAGAACTGCTAACAAATATATGCTGTTCCATTAGTACTTTGAGTCTCTGTTCATTAATGTGTCCCGAAAATTAAAAATTTTAGAGCATACCCCTAGAACGATGTTTATTGAAGAGCTGATTAAGGAAAGAAAATTGAACAAAATTTTCCAGCGCTTTGGAATCAAGAGAGCAAAATTTATAAGAATTAGTTGGACATTTCACTTTGAGGGTTTTGTTGTTTAACAGCGTAGTTGTTTAGGAATATGTAACTCGAAAACAGCATCAGCTACACTCTAAAAAAATAGTTCAGTTTCCTACTATAAATTAGGTAAATTTCAACAAATTCAAATAATATAATACCATAAATTCTGTAAATTTTCAATCATTTTAAGTAGAATTTCGCCATTTGTGTAAATTTACCCAATTTATAGTAGGAAACTTAAATCGTGTTAATCAGAGTCCAGGATTTTTAAACGATTTTTAAAGTTCTAAATAAAGAGGAACGAAATTTCATTACCTGATTTTGTCGTCATTTTTACAAAACCCTAAACTTGCTTGAAGGATGTAACGTGCCGTTACAAATACTTTTCCATATACCTCATCACTCTACTTGTACCCATACCCAATATAGAGTTGTTTGTTTGATAGTTATTACTAGCAAACAGTTAATACTATCTCGCAATTCTCGTTGTGTTGGTCAAATTGTTATTTATAATGACAAAGTTTGGCTGACCAGAAGAACGAGAAACCAGTTGGAGTTCGTGATATACCTCGTAGAATATACGATGTATACCGTAAGCCGACCAGATTCCTGTTCCCAACTCCGTCTTTAGCCGTAGTTGGTCCGTAGTTAAAACCCTGTAGTTAAAAATCCGACTAAACCCGAACGCTACCTATAGTTCGTATTAACACGACTCACCTGCACCCCATTCTCGTGAGTTACTTAGTATTTTTACTTATCGTAGTTAGCACCCGATCGCCTATCGTTCGTATTAATACGACTCACCTGCAGCCCATTCTCGTGAGTTACTTAGTATTTTTACTTATCGTAGTTAGCACCCGATCGCCCACTAAACCCGAACGCCACCTATCGTTCGTATTAACACGACTCACCTGCACCCCATTCTCGTGAGTTACTTAGTATTTTTACTTATCGTAGTTAGAAAAACCCGATCGCCCACTAAACCCGAACGCCACCTATCGTTCGTATTAACACGACTCACCTGCACCCCAATCTCGTGAGTTACTTAGTATTTTTACTTATCATAGTTAGCACCCGATCGCCCACTAAACCCGAACGCCACCTATCGTTCGTATTAACACGACTCACCTGCACCCTATTCTCGTGAGTTACTTATTATTTTTACTTATCGTAGTTAGAATACCCGATCGCCCACTTAACCCGAACGCCACCTATCGTTCGTATTAACACGACTCACCTGCTCCCCATTCTCGTGAGTTACTTAATATTTTTACTAATCGTAGTTAGCACCCGATCGCCCACTAAACCCGGACGCCACCTATCGTTCGTATTAACCCAACTCACCAGCACCCTATTCTCGTGAGTTACTTCGTACATATTCTAATTTACTTTCGTCATCCGATTCCCTGACACCCCCGAACATCAATTAACGTTCGGTCTCACCGACTCACCTGCGCCCTATACTCGTGAATCACTTACATCGTTACTAACGACATTGTGTCAACAACTTCGTGTGTACAACTATACAATCACAAAGGAAGCAGACTTTTGTTGAACACTGGACATATCTAGTGCTACCTCAGCTGGAAACAAAACTGCATCACAAGGAGAGTGTGTTTTATTTGGTGTGGTGCTAGATCGACATTTTGATACACATTAAAGCCCAGCAAAAACTTTGCTTACCAAGTAATTAACTTAAGGGTTTAGCAAAAATATGAGTCACTAGTTACCTCCCGATTTCTATGTAAATTACTTTAACACGGTGATGTCATTGGAGGTAACCACATTTTGCTAATGGTAATTAGTAGCTTCAAAGCCATTATTAAGTAAGCGAGACGGGAAGGAGTACCCATTACCAAGTTTTTGCAGGGAACTTACGTGAATGTGGACTCATGCTTTTGCAAGAAACATTAAAATCACTCTCGACTTACATTTTTTATTTAATCACGCATACTCAATCACGTAAGTAATTTAAATTTGACGTACTTAAACCACATGGCAGATATTAAAATTCAAGTGCACTTAACTTCCACAATCTTATTTGTCTACTTACAAACAAAACATAATGTTATAAATAAATTTTAAAAAATCTCTTACAAGAAATGAATCTCATTTACATTAATATGAACATTGAAGTGCTGCATTTTGTTTTTAATTTTTAAAAGCCAAGTTAGAAAAACAAAACAAATCAACAAATTGCATAAAATTAAAATTCAAGAGCAATATAAACCAATAAAACAACAAACAGAGCAGAAAGTGCAAACAACAAAAAATGTTTTGAAAAAAAGTTTAAAACAAAAGAATGCAAAAGTTGAAGAAGAGAAAAAAAGCAACGCAAAGTAAACATGCCACATCAAATGAGGAGGACAGAAATGTGGCCACTTAATTATCACTCATGCATTAACACATACACTTACATGTAGAAGAGGGACATAAAACGCACGCACATATTCATACGAATGCACTTACAAACAGAAAACAAACAAATATACAAAAAACATACACTCAAAATAATAACTCTGTTAAATTACAGAGATACTCTGCTGAGCCAGCAGAAAATACCATAGATTTCCAACCAGCAAGATTTTTTGTTATTTTACGAAGAAAACTCTGTAAAATGGTTTGGACAAAAAAAAAAACTGTAAAATTACATAGTTTCTAGTAAAATATTAGTTAAATGGGATCACAATTTTACAGAGAAGTACTCTGTAATTTTACATATATTTATAAAAACTTTGTAAAATTATTTCGTCAAAAAAAATAGTAAATTTACAGAATTATCTGTAAAATGTTGGTACGTGACCAGAAGTTTTTCAAAAACTTCTGAAAATTTACAAAAATTTTGTTAAATTTATTTGATTTTAAATTGGAACACATGAAATAATTGGGAACAAAATGAACTCCAGAACTTCCCTGCTTTAAAAACATTAACAGGCTGACAAGCCAATAAAATTATTCTTTGCGGGTTACAAATATTTTAAATTATTAAAGCTCACATATTCAGTGACGCATTTAAGCGGTAGATGTTCACCGAGGTTTTTATAAATTAATAAATGATGATTTGAGCAGGGGCTATTTTTAATTGTGTTTTTTTTTTTAGTACTTTCATAATTTAAATGAGCCTGATTAAATGCGTTTCCCACTTTAATGGTGCGAACGCGAAACGTTATATTTTAATTTCTTGTTAATTTCACTTTTTAAGTGGCAACTACAAGAATTCTTATTAATTTTCTTCGACTGTAATGTGCAAAAAGCATGGATAAGTACTAACTTGACACAAAAAAAAGCAATTGCCATCATTTAAATGCGCCCGCTTAAATGTTTCGCTCACGAATGTTTAACTTTGTAGAAATTATTTATAAACTCGCTAGATGTTCTCACGGTTTATTTTTTATAAACTTCTTATTTTAAATGCCACATTTGAACGGGATCATTTTAATAAACACTTTTATAAAATTAAAGGGATCGCTTAAGAATGCCTTGACTCTCTTATATATTTCTTTAATGTGCTTGACATGGCTTTAACACAACTGTCACTATTTTATTTCTGATCAATTTATCCTTTTTTAAGGTAGGAACAGAACAAGCCCGGCACGACTTTTTCCATACGATTTGACAGTTAAAAACCGTGGCCGGCACGACAAAAAATTAAAACTTATTTTATTTTATCTCTGGGTTCTCTCAATCTCCCACCCTCTCACACTCCAGGGTTGCCGCATTTTCACAACAATTTTTAATTTTTTCATTCACAATGGTGTAACAAACGTACAGTAGTGCCAACTTAATCACATTGACTATGTGATAAGCGATTTTTTTCCGTAAAATTACTCCAATTTTATTAAAAGTTGGCACCACTGAACAAACAAATGACATTTTTTGCCGTCGCCGTCCCCCGTCATTGTTTTGGGCCTATATTCTCCGGCAACGGCAACCGTCCCCCGTGCCGTGCTTGTTCTGTTTCTACCTTTGATGTGCAAGTAGTGTTGACAATTGGGAAATACCATCGTGTAAATTTGCCCGCTTTAATGCTTCCAAAATGTAAATTTTCTTTTTTTATTTTTTTGAAAATTACGAGTTTCTTACGAATACCTCCAATTTTACACTACATCTTCGTAAAATTTTCCAGCTTTTATTGTAACTTAAGACGCTTTTTAAAGAAGGGTTTAAATATTTGGAAGTTTTTGAAGAGATTTTTATTTGAAAACTGTATTACAGAGCAATGAGTAAAATTACAGATGAAACTTAGTATTTTGGTTACGAGAAAAAACGAAGTATTTTTTTTTTAATCTGTATTTTAACAAAAAAACTCCTAATTATTATCTGTAAAATAGACATTACAAGTTAAAAGTAAAATTACAGATAAAATTTGGTTTTTCGGTCACAAAAAAATACAAAGTATTTTCTTAAAATCTGTATTTCGGCAGATAACTTTGTCAAATATCTGTCGAATTGAGATTACAGTCATTTCGCAGAGTATTTAACAGAGTAATTATTTTGAGTGTAGGAAATAAAAATTTAAAAAAAATAAACTTCAAAACAGCGATGATATATTTGATACCAAAGTTGGTACTATGGTGTTTAAAATGTGGATTTATCAATTTATAAATGAGAATAAAAATTGCCACTTTAAATAATTGAAACTTTCAATTTTTTAAAAATAGTTGCAGAAAAAACAAGTAAGAATGTTAAATTCGGCTGTGCCGAATCTTTTATACCCTCCAACATGCAAAAAAAAATTGCAGGGGCGTTTTTTTTTTGGGGGGGTCGTTAGTGGTAATTGGCGGTGGGGGAAAATTTCCTTTCGAATATGTTTTTAAAAATTCATTCTTATGCTTTTTGCACTAAAGAAATGCAAGTTTATCATTATTTAAAAAAAAAAAAATGTTGCATTTGTTAAACAAAAACACAAAAAATCATGTAAAAAAGTGGTATTTTGCATGGGTTGATTTAGTTCTTCAAGGGGAAACTTTTTTCCCCTGGTCCGATTTTGCTCATTTACAAACTTAACTTGCCTAGGAACATAAGACATATTCGTGCCAAATGTCGGGAGTCCAGCTCTTTTATTTTGGACTGCATCGTGTTAACTACAGACGGACAGACGGACCACATACTTTATGTGGTCCTAGACCGATATTTTGATGCGTTACACACGGAATGAAAAATTGAGTATACCCCCATTCTGTAGTTGGAGGGTATACAAATTAAAATGGTATTTTGCACGTTATTATCTGGGACAGGATCATGAATTAAAAAACTATGTTTAAAGCACCTAAAATACGCACTAAAAATCCTTAAATATGCACTAAAAACTATAAAAATATACACTCAAAAATAATTTATTTTTACTTTTATAAAGAAAATTCTCCAGATATATTCTTTGATTCAAAAAGATGTTTGGTTTATGCTGTTCTAAGACTGACAGGAAAAAACATACATTTGCGTGAAAGTCGTCCCCTTGGTTATTAAATATGTAAACTATTAATAAAATTGATTTCTCTTGTGATATATTTCTAAATTTCGCGATTTTTTATACCCTCCACTTAGTGATAGAGGGTATATATAAGTTTGTCATTCCGTTCGTAACTCATCGAAATATCGGTCTGGGACCCCATAAAGTGTATATATTCATGATGCCCGATCGATTTTAAGACATTCTAGCGATGTCCATCTGTCCGTCTGTCTGTCTGTGGAAAATGCTGTAGCGGACAAAATATTGCACAGAGATGACTGAAACTTAACACATTTATTGGAAGTTCTCCTGAGAAGTTTGGTATTTCGTTTGAGTGATATCGGTTCAGCAGTTCAAAAGTTATGAACGAAAATGTAAGCACACCTCAAAAATTTCAGTACATTCAACATAACATAAAAATACAAAATGCTTTAATTCGGCTTCTGATTGACATATGTGAACATAATTGAACACCAAACGGTATTTAAACAAGTACGAACATATTTTTTACAAAAAAAAAAAGAAAAAAATCGCGGATTTTCTTTTTACCAAAATTTTTTTTCGCGGAAATTTTTTTTTTTTCAAAAGGAATTTCCTTTTAAATAAAGTTTTTTGCAATAATCTTTTTGAAATTGTGGAGGGTATCACTACATTCGACAAGGCCGAATTTAACTTTTTTACTTGTTTATGTTAATATTTGGAATTATATCAATCGAAAACGCTTGTGAAATTTTTTTTACTGCCAAAACGACTTTTTTAAAAGGGTCCTATACAAAAAAAGACATAATTTAAATTTAGGATTTTTTTTTTTTTTTATACCCTCCACTCTAGTGATAGAGGGTATATATAAGTTTGTCATTCTGTTTGTAACTCATCGAAATATCGATCTGGGACCCCATAAAGTATATATATTCATGATGCCCGATCGATTTTAAGACATTCTAGCGATGTCCGTCTGTCCGTCTGTCTGTCTGTCTGTGGAAAATGCTGTCGCGGACAAAATATTGCACAGAGATGACTGAAACTTAACACATTTATTGGAAGTTCTCCCGAGAAGTTTGGTATTGCATTTGAGCGATATCGGTTCAGCGGTTCAAAAGTTATAAGCACACCTCAAAAATTTCAGTACATTCAACATAACCTAAAAATACAAAATGCTTTAATTCGGCTTCTGGTTGGCATATGTGAACATAATTGAACACCAAATGGTATTTAAACAAGTACGAACACAAAAAAAAAAAAAAGTCGCGGATTTTTTTTACCAAAATTTTTTTTCGCGAAAATTTTTTTTTCAAAATATTTTTTTTGTTCAAAAGTAGTTTCCTTTTAAATAAAGTTTTTGCAATAATCTTTTTGAAATTGTGGAGGGTAACACTACATTCGACAAGGCCGAATTTAACTTTTTTACTTGTTTATGTTAATATTTGGAAATATATCAATCGAAAACGCTTGTGAAATTTTTTTTACTACCAAAAACGACTTTTTTAAAAGGGTCCTATACAAAAAAAAGCATAATTAAAATTTAGGATTTTTTTTTTTAAGTTGGATTTTCCTAAAACTTAGTTATATTTAACTAAAAATGGGTAATTTTCCTTACTATGAGGAAATATAAGCACGATCGACTGATAATTGTCGTGCAATAAAGTTTCTGAGAACGCAATTGGTGCAAAATGGAAAGAACAAAATAATACTATGTCTTGCGATACAACTTTTTTATTTATTTTGATGCTCTGAAAACAATTATCAAAAAATTTTAAAATTGGTCGAACAGTTTTCAAAAAAGTTTGTAAAAACTTAAATTTTTTTTTTAAAAAAATTCCTAAAATTTATTTTCCTTGACACTTTAATAGAGCTTGAGATAAATTTTATTTTTTAAACCCAATTGGAGTCAAGTCGGATAATTTTAAATATCGGAAATATCGGATTTGATGTTTTAATAAATAAATATTCAAGCTCGAGGCCTTACTAAAATTAAATATATTACACCGCTCTACAAATCTGAGCTTTGAGGCTGCGTTTTGAATGAGACCGAAAAAAGTTTATAGGTTTTGGTTTCCCGATTCCAAAACGGTCACTCAAATTTTTCTATCACGTCACTATTTTGAGAAAATCGCGGTTAAAGTGTCCAAAAAGGCCCATTTTGGCCATTTTTGAGCGCCTATAAAATAAGATCCTGAAATGCGAATGACTAGACAACAAGTTTGTTGTTAATGGTTTTTTTACCATTTTAAAAAATTAAATTTCAAGAACATTTTATCTTGTCTTATAGAGAAAATCACATACTTTTGAATGAGCTTGATACCAAGTCAATCGCATGTCAGGATTTTATATTATAAGCTTTCAAAAAGGGTCCAAAATGGCCTTTTTCGGCACTTTAACCGCGAATAACTCAAAATCCTGACGTGATAGATATATTTGGGTCGCAAATTACTTACCAGAAAAAAATACGCATTTTCATGTTGAGCTGTGTTATCGGATTTGGCTTAAATTAAGTTTAAATAAAAGCTGGTCTTAAATTATATGGAAGTGTTAAGGGAAGAAAATTTGGAGATTTATTTTTTTTTGCAATTCTCCTTAACATGTTTTTTTACGTGTAGATCGGATGAATACAACGTTTAATGAAAGGAGAATAGTCAAAAAACTTAATAGAACTCTCTAAAAAGTTGAGTTAAGTGGTCAATAATACATAAAATAATATATTGTCAGTGTAAAGTCTCTCTTTGTTAACTAATATATCCACTCTTCACAATTTAAGAAGACAGAAATTGTAGCTGGAGACAGAAATTGTACCAAATATACACCATTTTCTCCAGTTGTCTCAATAAGAATTTGAATTTTCAAAAGGGCTTTTTTCATTTCGAATTTCAAGTTGCTAGTACAATTATTTAGAAGATAAAAAAACAATTTAAGTACACTTTTTTAATGCCATTTTAATCACTTAGGTTTAAATTTCCTAAAAATACTTTTTCCAGAATGTATTTTCCACCTGAAGATCCTGCATTTCAAAGTTCGAGTTTCTGGGGTCATAACTTCATGATAAAGATGAAGTACCAAAATTCACTTTTTTATTTCTTTAAACCATATTCCTACAACACGGTGCTTTTTCAGAAGGTTTTTTCTTTATACATTCCAAATTAAAAGTTTCTGCCCTATTTTGTTACAGGTAGAAAAAGTACCAAAGTTGTAAAGAAACCAAAAAAAATGCCTGCGAATTTTGTACTTTAGCAAAGTTTTTTTTTTTAGAAAAAATAATAGTTATTTGCCTTTCCATGCAACACGAAATGAAATATCGGTCGACGTCCCATTATATTTATTTACTTTTGATCCATTTCTCAGACATCCGTCCATGTGTCCGCGGAAAGCAATATGCAATCTAAACCAAAAGAGCTGTAATTTTGGTAAAAGAGTGCATTACTTAAGTGAAAAAAGTTTTTTTTTTACATTTTGGAGAGTATAAATGATTCGGCACAGAAGAATTTAACACTCTTACTTGTTTTTTGTACATTTGTTAAACAAATGGAACATTTTTATGTCAGAATTTTAGACTTGGTGAAAAAGTAGTTTTGGTGAAAAAAAAAAAAAAATACGAAAAATATAGAAAGAAAAATTTTTTGATGAAAACCAAATTTTAATGAAAAAAAAGTTTTGATGAAAAAAAAAAATCCGGTGAAAAAAATTTTTGATGAAAAAAAGTTGTTGATGAAGAAAAAAAAAATTGATAAAAAAAAATTTGATGAAAAAAATATATTGACGAAAAAAAATATCATGAAAAAAATATTTTGATGAAAAAAAAATTTGATGGAAGAAAAAATTGTGAAAAAAAAAAATTATGAAAAAAATTTAATGAAAAAAATTATGAAAAAAGTTTTTGATGACAAATTTGACGAAAAAAAGTTTTTTTTTTTGAAAAAAAATTGATAAAAAAAAAATGATGAAAAAAAAATATTATTGAAAAAAAAAAAATTATGAATAATATAAAATTTGAGGAAAAAAATTATTTGGTGAAAAAAAAATTTTAATAAAAAAAAACTTTATAAAAAAAAAATTAATCAAAAAATTTTGTTGAAAAAAAATTATGTTACGTTTTATTTACAAATTTTGATAAATTTTTTATTATCCGAGTTAGTACTCAAGTAACAAATCGAAGTTGCAAACCTTTTTGGTTTTAAGAAAATGAAAACAGTAATTCTTATTTTGTTTTTTGTTAGTCGTCAGCTTATATAGTCAAATAAAGGTTGCATCCTGCATCACTTTTAAAATTAGACACCACTCGTGTAAAAAAGTAATTGTATCAAAAGATATCTTCTTTGATAAAGACATATATGGATCATATACAAATGGATATAATCAGATCTACTCCATATATATTCATATCTGCTTCAGATATGTTTTGTTCCGTAAATTGAGTCTATCTGACAATTTTACATAAATGAACATATCTGAAAGTGTCTGATCATATATGCCAGATAGACTCAATTTACGGATCTGAAAATATCTGAAGCAGATATGAGTATATATGGACTAGATCTAATTACATTCATTTAGATATGATCCATATATGTTTTTATCAAAGGAAATATGTTTTGGTCTAATTATTTCTTTACACGGGCACCCTAAAAACATCATGTTAAAAGAATTCGTCTAAGCATACACACAAAATTTTTTTTTTCCATGAACGTTTTTTATAGTATTTATGACAAATTCATACAATTTATTACTTTTTCATAATATTTATAAACTTTTTCATAGTATTTATGAAAAATGTTAAAAATTCTTAAATTTCACATATTATGATTTATTCATAAATACTATGAAAAAGTTTATAAATATTATGAAAAAGTAATAAATTGTATGAATTTGTTCATAAATACTATGAAAATCGTTCATGGAAAAAAATTTTTTTTGTGTGTATTCTAACAATGTGTGGTCTACGGTGACGACCAGCCTCTAGTGTTAATGGTATGAATAAGACAGGTTCGATTTGAGATTGGATTTATTTATTTTAATTAATATTCAAATAAAAAAGAAAACAATTACTATTAACAAAAAAACAACTGACATTTAAAATCCTTCTGACGATAACACTATAACTA
Source organism: Pegoplata infirma (assembly GCA_963921195.1). NCBI lineage: Eukaryota > Metazoa > Arthropoda > Insecta > Diptera > Anthomyiidae > Pegoplata > Pegoplata infirma. The sequence goes on along the minus strand of OY992537.1, from coordinate 203,975,448 downwards.
GAAGAATTTGTAGCCGATATTGAAATACCAGAAATGTCTATAATTTTTGGAAATTAAAATTTATTTAACATTTTTCAGCTTAAGCCCTTGTCTTGAGTTTTTTTCTAAAAGTACACTCAAAATATTTTGTAAGTAAATTCAACTGAAAAAACGTTTAAAACAATCGTTTTTCCTTTTAAAAAACGGACTACTTATATTTCATTTGAAACAACAGACTTTTTCAGTTATTTTTAAACGTTAATAAATGACTAGATATTCCGTAAAAACAAACGATATTTCAGTTATTTTAACTGTTTACAATTTTACATTTTGTGGAGTAAAAATTAAATTTTTTGAATAACAAACTACAAAAACCGTTCTTCTGTAAAATTATACGGTATAATCAGTCACAAAAAATTTAACTGATAAAAATAATTTTCCGTAACTTTTGTAGTTTATTGTTTTAACAACTGTATAAATCATTCAATATTTTACTTTCTTTAAAAAACAAACGATAAAACGCTTAAAACAACTTTAACTAAAAACTTTTTGAATAACCGTAAAAAAGTTACTGTAAAACTTTTCTGGGTGTATTGTTCATTGAAAAGTCCTATATTTTAAATTTCAAGTTTCTGGTACTAATTGTTGAGGAGATGCTAAAAGTACCAAAGGCACTTTTAATCCGTTCTTTAGTAACGGAATTACTAAAAACCTATCCTTAGTAAATAATTTTCAAGCTGGTGAAACAACATTCTCAATTTCAAGTAAATTCTGTACCAATCATACCAAACCTAATAAATACTTATTCAAGCAAAATAAAGAGAATGGGTGGGGGATGCCAAATAAAGTCAAAAGGCACGAAAGATGATGAAGAATTAAATGTTGCAACAAAGTTTTTGAAAAAAAAAAATTGTACGGAAAATGTTCATGTGGAAAAAATCCAACCGAGAAAAACGTAAAAAGAATACAAAAATGCCTCATGTGGTTATGCACCACATACATACAACGTGCATTAACACACACTTGGACAACATAGAAACGTTCCTACGGTACGTGTAATATGTGTGTATATTTGCGAAACTGTGTGTGGTTAAATGCAAGTAAGGTAAAAACATGTACACACACACATACACTCACTTTTACTGACTTAAGTTTATTTGTCCTCCATAGCAAAAAGTTGGTACAAAGCAAATGTCCTGTATGTAAATAAAAAATCGTCAGTCGTGTGTAGGATTTTTGCCTTATTCTTCTCTACTGTATTTTAATTCTTGTATTTGTCGTCGTTCTTGTTGCTGTGTTGTTGTTTTTTGTAGTCATATATGTGAAACGGAAGTGGTACTTAACTAATGTGTTTGTTAAGTAACAGAGTATGAGTGTACGGGTATTATGAGAATGAAGTGTTTTTTTTTTGTTGTATTTTTTATTTTTTTTTATTTTTTTTGCATTTTTTTTTATTGTTGCTAAATAAAACAAAAGTTTATATAAAAATAAGTAGCTTTTAAAAAAGTTAATGTTATAAAAACAAAAGTTTACACAAAAAAAAAAATATATATATTTAAATAAATATACCGGAAAGGTATTTTAAAGAAGGAAGTTTAATGAAGTAAACATATTAACTTTTATTTAAATAGATACTTGTATATTGTAAGAAAGAATAGAGGGTCATGGGTTCGACTCCCACTAGAATTCTTGGTCGTTTTCACTACCACGAGAAGACGCACACGGGTTTATTATCGATTTTTTTTTTTGAATATTATTTGGACAATTAGTAACTACTATACCGATTGTCCCCGGGACCTGATGGTATAATTCCGGCTGAGTTGCAGCAAGTGTCGGACTATATAGCCCCGTTGCTGTATAATCTATACACAGCATGCATCAACTGGTCGTATATTCCTTTAAAATGGAGGGATACCAGAGTCGTATTTATCCCGAAGGCTGGGAAAAGTTCCCACACAGCTCCGAAGGATTTCAGACCAATTAGTCTGTCTTCTTTTTTGTTAAAGACAATGGAACGAATGATAGACTCATATTTGCGTAGAGTGATTGACCCGAGGTTGCTTTCGACAAAGCAACATGCATACAGCAAGGGTAGATCAACGGAAACAGCTCTACATGAGCTCATTGGTACCATCGAGAGATCGCTTTCGGTAAAGGAGTACACTATGGTGGCCTTTCTTGATAAAGAGGGGGCTTTTAATAATGTCATCCCAGACTCGATAATTTTGGCATTGTCTGGTCTAGAAGTAAAGCGTGGGATCGTTTTAATGGTGGAAAACCTACTTGCCAATAGACGTATAACGTCTGAATTGGGAGCGTCCGTCATATCTCGATTTGTTAATAGGGGCACACCACAAGGAGGTGTTCTTTCACCGCTTCTTTGGAACCTGGCACTGAATTCAATGCTGCTATCTCTAGAAGCACGTGGCTGTCATGTCGCATATGCTGACGATGTCGCGATAGCGGTATTGGTGAAGCATCTGCCAACATTGAGGGACAGGCTTCAGGGTTCTCTGAAAGATCTGTCTAAATGGGCAAGAGACTGTGGTCTAGGAAGTTAATACAAGTAAAATAGAGCTTGTTTTGTTTACAAGGAAAAATAAGATTCCTGCTTTTGATCCTATTTCTCTGGACGGCACTGAAATCACCTTCTCAGATGGAGCCAAGTATCTTGGAGTATTTCTAGATAGGAAGTTGAATTTCAGGCGTTACATTGAAGAACGGGTGAGAAAAGCAACGATTGCTTTATATTCCTGTAAAAGGGCCGTTGGAAAACGATGGGGTTTTAGCCCTCAAGTCGTTCATTGGATCTATACAGCAGTGGTGCGTCCAATTTTGCTGTATGGAATCATTGTCTGGTGGCCTGCTTTAGAAACAAAAGCGAACTGTGTCTTTATCACGAAGGTACAGAGAATGGCGTCGATGTGCATCACTGGTGCTCTTCGTACTACACCTACGGCTGCATTAGAAATCCTCCTTCACCTGATACCATTGTACATATTGGGTAGGCAGTATGCGGCTGCGTCGGCAATTCGACTTAATAGCACGCTGCAATGGAGGAGCAGCGATTGTGGCCATAGCGCGATCTTAAAGAAGATAACAATACCACAAAATGTGGACTGTGCTCCCTCTTCGAGCCTCTTTGAGCGCCACTTTACCTCTATGATACCATCCAGGGAGTCTTGGATGGGGGATACTTCGGGTAGTGGAGCTACCATAAATTTTTACACAGATGGATCGAGGATGCACGAACAAGTGGGCTTTGGAGTCTATTCTGAAGAGCTTGGGTTGAGCCTGGCTCGTAGATTGCCAGATCATTGCAGTGTTTACCAGGCAAATATGCTGGCAATAAAGGAAGTGGCTGATTGGTTGAGCTGCAATGTCTTGTCTACAACCGCAGTCAACATCTATACTGACAGTCAAGCCGCGGGCAAGTCCCTGGATTCAATGTTTCTGAAAACAAGATCTGCCCTTAACTGCCGCACGTCTTTAAATGAGATGGCCAAGCAGTTTTACATACGACTCATATGGGTCCCAGGGCACAGAGACATTCCAGGGAATTGCAAAGCCGATGAGCTTGCAAGACTAGGAACTACCTTACAGGTTCCAACAGAATTGGAATGTTTTGGTATGCCTCTAGAATCTTTCAAGCAAAACCTACGGCTTTGTTCTGCGACGGAGACTAATCAAAGATGGGCAAATGGATGGACGTGTGAGACAACACGACTGATTTGGCCTTCTCTTAATCAGGGGTGCACAAGTGAGCTGATATCGCTTCCAAGAGGAGAGATTTCGACGGTAGTTTCTATAATTACCGGACACTGTCTTATAGGGAAGCACGCAGAGCGGTTAAACGTGCCGTCGAATGACTTTTGCAGAAGTTGCATGGATGAAGAGGAGTTGGAAACTATCGAACACTTTATTTGCCATTGCCCGGCACTTTCTGGTCAGAGACTTGCTTCACTGGGATCTAGGGAGCTGTACGATCTTTCTGATTTGTCGGATGTCAAAATTCAACATCTAAGGAGTTTCATAAGAAGCTCAAACTTGTTAAACGACAGGGACTAGTAGGGAAACCTATTACGGTCCCGTGGTATCACAATGGACCTCAGAGTCTACGTGTGTTGACGTAAAGCGTCAGCAGCCACCTACAACCTTACCTAACCTAACCGATTGTTGAACATTTTTTACTGTTTGTAACGAACGTAATTTTAAAATATAAAATTACCATTATATAATGAAAAATATTTAATTACCTGATTTAATATTTCGTAAAAATAAAATACATTTTTTCAAGTTTATTTTCAATATTTTGTTTTTATTTATTCCTTTATTTTGTATATTTTTTTGTGTTTTACAATTTTTATTTAATAGCTTTTCTTAAAAACTAATTTGTGTTTTTTTTTTTTATTATGCATTATAAACAATTTGCCTTTCTGTTAGAAAAGGATATTTTTATTCAATTTATATAAATTTACAAATTATGGAATTAACTCTCTAAATTACTGTGGTTACAAATTAGAATTTAAAAACGTTTTTTTTTTTTTTAAATTAATTTCCTGCAAGAGGTTTATTGGAAAATAATTTGAATTTATTCATACATTCAAAGAAAAATGCTTCATCATATTGATGAAAAGAATTCATTACTTGCTTTCTTCAATTTTGATGATAAATGTCATAAAATTGATAAAGCTTTTCTTTAATATGATGAAAAATGTCATCAAAATTGAAGAAATGATTACACATTTTATCGTGTCATCAAAAAGTGTTATTATTAACATTTGTGTTTTTTTTTTTGTAACAAAAATAATATTTAAAAATATTAAAAAAGATTAATAACACTGTGCTACAGTGAAAAAATACTTCTAATGCGACATAGTATAGGTTTTTGGTCTTGTCGAGTAGATCACAAAAATGCCCACTAAACTTGCCAGACACCCTCAAATTTTAGAGTTATTGCCAAAAAAAGTTGTTTTTAATTTTCTCACTGAACCTTGTGTAATCCAGAAATTTCTCAACCGATTTTAAATTTTTAAACTGTTTTGGATAGAAAAAGAATAGGGCTTTCCGAGTGTGTGAATTGGTCAATACGTAAAAGAAAGATATCTATTGATTTTTTCTATAAAATAATTTTTTTTTGTTATTTTTTTGAAAATTTTTCGAGTTTATCGAGTTTTTTCTGCTATAGTTGGTTTAACAACCTTTATATTTATGAGCGTTTTTTTTAAAGATAATTTAATTCGTAATACGATAAGCTTTGTCCTAAAAAAATCGGATAATAATTGACTGAGTTGTGATAATTTTTCTAAAAAAGAAAATTAAGATTTTGCAGGAAATCGCCGTTCAGATAACCCACATTCAAAAAATTATGTCATTAACTGTTTGTAGTTAACTTAAAAAGTTTTCCGTTTAGTCGTTTTTAAAAGAAAAAACATTTGTTTAATGTTCAGTTTTTATTAATGACTACTTCAGTCCTTTGTTTCAAAAATAACACACTAAAAAATAACGACTTTCATTAACATTTAATTTTTAAAGTCATTTATTTTTGTTCTGTAAGTAAAAACTACTGATTATTCTTTGACTTTTAATGATTTGTGGAAGTAATTTTTTTTTTTAAATTGTTGGTATTTTTTATTGAAATATCATTAGTTTTTACCTACACAAGTCAGTTATATTTTTGTAGAAAAAAAAAATCAAAAAATTATTTATAGAAATATAAAAACATGTTTGTATCAAGTGACTTTGGCACGATGGGTAGAGTGTCTGGCCAGAATGTAGTTGATTGCGTGATCGATTCCCCAAAAATTTTATAAGAAATTTTTAAAAAAATATTTCAATAAAAAATTGTAAGAAATTACCTACGAAATCATAAATTTTTATTGTTTTTGTAGGTTATTTTTTTGAAATTTGTTGGTAAAAATAACAGAACTATCATTAATTTTTAATGTTTTCGTTGGTTATTTTTTTCGAATTTGTTGGTAAAAAAGAGTGAAAAAAACGTAATTTTTTAATGTTTAATGTTATTTATTTTAGAAAATTTTGTCAACAGTAAAAAATAAATGTTGATGTTTGTTAAAACAAATGAATAAATACTGGGATGGTTTTCAATTGTTTATTCACTGGTTTTAAGTGTGTTTTTCATTTGTTTTTGCCTACAAAATATTTTGAGTGCAGGCAAAAAAAAATAAATTTATCATAAATGGTCATGTACAATATTTTTAAAGGCTTTTGGCGCGCTGAATCCGAATCTGGCCTTTAAATTGCTTTATCTCCTCAGGTTTTTGAGAGATTTAATATAAATTGATATATCAAAAACTTAATAAAATAGCGCAATTTCAAGGTCAAACTCGAATTCAGGAGGTCAAAAACCTTTAAAAACCTTTAAAAAATACGCGACCTCTCAGTATGTTCGTTTATATTTTTTTTGCGTGGGTTATCCGCACGGCAATTTCATACAAAATCTTAATTTTCTTTTTTAGAAAAATTATCACAACTCTGTCAATTGTTATCCGATTTTTTTGGCATAAAGCTCATCGTATTCACGATTAAATTTTCATTAGGAATACGTTTATCAATATAAATGTTGTTGAACAAACTATATCAGAAAAAAATTGATAAACTCAAAAAATGTTCAAAAAATAACAAAAAATTAGATATTGTTGAAAAAATCAATTCATATATTTCTTATATGTATATACCAATTCACACACCTGAAAAGCCCTATCCTTCTTCTATCCAAAACAGTTGAAAAATTTAAAATCGGTTGAAAAATGTTTAAGTTACACGTGGTTTAGTAAGAAAAGTCCAAAAAAAAACGTTTTTTGACAATAACTTTAAAATTTGAGGGTGTCTGTCAAGTTTGATGGGCATTTTTGTGATGTTTTCGACGAGACCTACAACCTTAACTACCTCATTTTAAAAGTATATTCCATTTTGTGTTTTTTGTAGCACAGTGTAATTATGACACGTTACATTGAACGAAAATTGATGTAACATTTCATCACATTGATGTAAGTTTTCATCAATATGAAGAAACTTTTTTTTTTTTTAAATGTATAAAATTATTTTAGTTATTTAACATCCAATTTTGTTGTGTCGCACAATGAAAAAAATTGGAAATTCATCCTTCATTTTTTAACTGTCTTATTAGATTGCTTTGAAATTTTTAATAGATTTTTCTCAAACCCAGTTAAAAAACTTAATATTTTAAAAATCTTTGCACATTTTTGAGGTATCTGCAATTTAATTTAATTTATAAGTCATAAATTACCTCCTGTTATGGGGATACTAAACGATGAACATGTTCGTAAAATCATATCCGTGTTTAAGTCCATCCATCTCTTTAGAAGTCTTCTTGTTAGCTGAACGAATATTAAAACATTTTATGTGATTCTCAAAACTTTTTTGATATTTTTAGTGTTAAAACAAATATAATTTATTATTCTTAATAAATTTATATAATATTTGCTTTCATATTTATGTACAATTTTAACTTACAGACTAAGGTAAAATAATAAATTTTATTTTTAAAGTTTTATTTTTTATTTGTTTACAAAACAAAATCTACTACTAATTCTTTGTATTTTTCTTTATATTTTCGGAAAATTATATTTTAAATTACATTATATTTAAAATTATTTTATATTTTTATTTAATTAAAATTAAAATTTAAATTAAATTTTTCATTTTATTACAAAAAATGTATAAATAAATGTGCTTTCTATTGTGTTCTTTTGTTAACTTCTAGAAATTTATAATTAATTTATAATTGCTACACATAATAATGTGAATATAAAATTCCAACAATTTGTTTTAACAGATAAAAGGTTAACGTATCAAATATGGAAGTTTGTAGTATGGAGGCATCATTTGTACCACCATAAACCTCATTATTTTCTAATGTCAGCGAATTGGCATCATGTTGTAGAGTGGATTTTGAATCCACATTGCCACGATAATTAGGATGATCGGGAGCTGGAAATAGAAAAAAGAGGAGAGAAAATAATAATTAGTAAATTTTAGATAAATTTGGAAAGAAAATATTTTGGACAAAAAATTTATTTTTGGCTTAATTTCAATCAAAACGTTGTTGTTATAACAAACAATTTAATTGTATTGACAAATTATATTGTTGAAATAAAAAACTATTATTTTATTAATCAACACAACTATATTGTTTGTTAATACAACAACGTATTAATAAAAATGAACCAACAACAATGTTTTTTGTTTATTATTGTTTCAAATCGTTGGTCGAAAATTGTAAAACACTTCATCAAATTAGCATGTATATTTATCAATATGATAAACCCCTTTTCTTTCAGTGTATTTTCCCAAATATTGTTTGTTTTACTGCAAAAGTGTGAACAAAACTATTTTTCCAATATTTTTGTTTCAATACCTCCACCAAAAAAGTTACTTCCTCTCAAATTTGAAAATAAATCTTTAAATTTGTTTGACTTTATTATTGTAATCCTATATGAGAGCGGATCCTTACATGTTTTGTATACAAAAACTTCCATCAATGTTTGTTGGATTGTCAGTTATTTTTTGTTTTTTATAGTTTTATACAATTGATTTCGAGTGACAGTGGTTGCTCCTTTTCATTTGTCTATATGTCCTTTACAGGCAGTTAATATTATATATTCACGCAGACACTGGAGACAATTTAAACGGCCTGCGAAAACATCAAGTCAAGCAAACTCATATGAATCAAATCATACAAACTCTTGACTGATTTATAAAAAAAAACTACACTTAAAATATTTTGTAAGAAAATTCAACTGAAAAAACATTTAAAACGATCGTTTTTTCTTTTAAAAAACGGACTACTTATATTTCACTTGAAACTACATACTTTTTCAGTTATTTTTAAACGTAAATAAATGACTAGACATTCCGTAAAAACAAATGAAATTTCAGTTATTTTAAATGTTTACAATTTTTATTTTGTGGAGTAAAAATATTTTTTTTTTTTGAAAAACAAACTACAAAAACCGTACTTCTGTAAAATTATACGGAATAATCAGTCAAAAATAATTTAACTGATAAAAACATTTTTCCGTAAATTTTTGTAGTTTATTGTTTTAACAACTGTATAAATCTTTCAATAATTTAGTTTTTTTGGAAAAACAAACGATAAAACGTTTAAAATAACTTTACCTAAAAACTTTTTGAAAAACCGTAAATAGTTACTGTAAAACTTTTCTAGGTGTAGAGAAAATTCGGCCTTGCCCTTTACAATGTAAATAAGATAATTGCAAAATTTTTACTTCAAACAAAATAAAACGATTAAAAAAAAACAATTTGTGAACAAAAACTCCGCGAAAAAAATATTTTGTGGAAAAATTCCGCGATTTTTTTTTTTTTGTAAAAATATGTTTGTATTTCTTTTAGTACCATTCTGTATCCAATTTTGTTTACAAATGTCGACCAGCAGCCGAATTAAATACCTGGGAATTTTGTACTCTTGCCCAAAACATTAAATCATGATAAGGTTTTGCGGAAGATTTGTGTGTACTTGCCAAAGCAAAGTTTTTTTTGAAAAAATAATGTTATATTACTTACTTTGCTATTCCATTCAAAACGAATTGAAATATCAGTCTAGGACCCCATTAAAAAACCAAAAGAGCTGTACATTTCGTAAGTGAGTGCAAAAATAAGTGTTTTTACATTTTGGAGAGTATAAAAGATTCGGCACCAAGGAATATAACACTTTCACTTGTTTTATGTACATTTGATAAACAAATGGAAAATTTTTATGCGAAAAGCTTAGACTTGGTGAAAAAGTAGTAGTTTTGGTGAAAAAAATTATTTTTTTTCACAAAAAACAAAATTATGTTAAAAAAATTTTACGAACCCAACATTTTTGGAAAAAGAAATTTTTGATGAAAAAAGGCTTTTGATGAAAAGAAAAATTTTTTGATGTAAAAAAAAATATGAAAAAAAAAATTTTTTTTGGTGAGAAAAAAATTGATAATAAAAAATTTGATAAAAAAATTTGATAAAAAAATTGATAAAAAAATATGATAAAAAATTTTTGATGAAAAAAAATTTATGAAAAAAAAAATTAATGAAAAAAAATTTATGAAAAAAAAAATACGAAAAAACAAAAAAATTGATGAAAAAAAAATTTTGATGGAAAAAAAAATTTTTGATGATAAAAAAATTATGACAAAAAAATTAATGAAAAAAAAAAATTTTATGAAAAAAAAATTATAAAAAAAAAATGTATGAAAAAAAAATTAATGAAAAAAATTGATGAAAAAAAAAACTTTGATGAAAAAACAAAAAAATTTATGAAAAAAAAATTTTAATGAAAAAAAAAAAAATTTGTTAATAAAAAAAATTTATGAAAAAAAAATTAATTGAAAAAAAAAAAAATTTTGATAGAAAAAAAAAAAATTGATGAAAAAAAATTGATTAAAAAAAATTTATGAAAAAAAAATTTATGGAAAAAAAATTTGATGGAAAAAACAATTGATGAAAAAAAAAATTGATGACAAAAAAAAAATTGGTTGAAAAAAAAAATTGATAATAAAAAACTTTATGAAAAAAAAAAAAATTTGATGAAAAAAAAATTTTTTTTTGTTGAAAAATAGTTATGTTACTTTTTATTCACCAGCTGGTGAATATTGGTTTATTCCCCACGAGGTGAATTATTATCCAAGTTACAAACCCAAGTTATTAAAATTTTTGGTTTTAAGAAAATGAAAATAGTAATTCTTGTTTTCTTTTTCGTTAATTGTTAGCTTATATAGTCAAACTGAGGTGGCGTCCTGCAACTTTTTTTAAAATTAGACACCAGCCTAAAAACACTATCATCCCGAGTAAAAAAAATTTTTTTTTATATCAAATTTTATCTCAAAATTGGCTGTATCAAGTTGGATCAGATATTGATCTAATAGTATTATTTAAGATACACAAATATAAAAAATGATACAATTAGATCCGAATTTTGGTCACATCCAATTAAATCCACTTGATCTTATTTTATATAAATTAATATAGATTTATATAATTACATAAAGTCAGATATATTTATGTATAGCCTCAGATAAGAAAATGGAGCCGCAATAAATCTTAGATAAAATTAGATCTGAACATATAAAAAGTCATATATTATTTAATATGATTGTATCAAATTATATATCATTATATCAAAACTTTTTTACTAGGGATGTAAAAAAAATATTTTGAGGTTATGTAAAATGTACCAAAATTTACGAGATGTCCAAAAAATTTTATTCATAACTTCTAAAACGCTGAATTGACATCGCTCGGACGGAGATCGCGAGAATGCGCGAGGATGTCTGAGAATCGATAACTACACTCAAAAAAAAAACCTTGTAAAGTTACCAAAAAATCTCGTGATTTTACGAGGCTATTCTCGTAAAATATGACGTAGGTAAAATTCTCGTAAAATTACGAGGATTTCCTCGTAATTTTGAATGCGCCATAAATTGGTAAAATAACCAATTTTATTGGTAAAAATATTGTTATAAAACCGGAAAAATAAAAAAAAATAAAATGTTAAACTTACAAGAAAAAATGGTAAATATATTTAAAAAAATGGTAACCAAAATGGTAAATTTACAATTTTTTTTATTGTTAAACAACATAAATTCTCGTAATAAAATCATTTTTGTAAAATAAATGTTTTTTTGTAAATTAACTAGAATCTTCGTAATCAATTTTTCAAAATTTTTTCAACTTTTTTAAAAATATTTTTCAATAATAAAAAAAAATTACAAAAAAAACAGTTTTTTTGTAATTCAATTAGAATCCTCGTAATACAAACTTTGTTGTAAAATTACAGTTTTTTTTTTGTAAAATAACCTTTTAAAATTGTAGAATACAATTACAAAAATAAACTTGTAAAATTACCAATAAAACTGTAGTTCTCGTTTGAGCAAAGCACAATATTTTTTGTGAAAAAACAAGGAAAATTGTTAAATATTGGTAGAACGGGATTACAAGGCATTTTACCAGGCGTTTTACCAGTTTATTTTTTTGAGTGTAATCAATAACGTATATTCATTCTGGGGTCCCATGTCGATGAGTTACAAGCAATTTATATGTTTTGACTTCCACAATGTTTAGTCTCTGTTATTCAAGTCACAGGTGTTTTATCATGTTACGTTTTTTTTCGTACAAATAGAAAAGAATAAAATTTAAAAGCATTAAATTGCGTTTTTCACGCAAAGCTCACATTCAACAAAAATACAATCCCATTTTAACTCTTCTCGTTTGTGTACGTTTTTATGCGCTACACATAGATATTATAAGTTAATTTTAGTTGGTTAAGAAATTTGTAACAATTTTAAATCTCATCATATTACACTCAAAAAAAAAACCTTTTAAAAATACCAAAAAAACTCCTGATTTTACGAGGCTATTCTCGTAAAATAGGAGGTAGGTAAAATTCTCGTAAAATTACGAGGATTTCCTCGAAATTTTGAATGCGCAAAAATTGGTAAAATACCCAATTTTATTGGTTAAAATATTGTTTTAAACTCGGAAAAATAAAAATAAAAATGGTAAACTTACAAGAAAAAATGGTAAATATGTTAAAAAAAATGGTAAATTTACAAACCAAAATGGTAAATTTACAAAAAAAAAATTTTTGTTAAACAACATAAATCCTCGTAATAAAATCATTTTTGTAAAATAACATTTTTTTTTTGTAAATTAACTAGAATTCTCGCAATAAATTTTTCAAAATTTTGTCAACTTTTTTTTAAATATTTTTAAATAAAAAAAAAAAATTGCCCGGAACTTTGAAAATTAAAAAAATGTTTTTGTTTTATTAAACAACATAAATCCTCGTATAACATAATTTTTGTAAAATAACAGTGTTTTGTGTGAATCAACTAGAATCCTCGTAATAAAAACTTTTTTGTAAAATTACGTTTTTTTTTTTGTAAAATAACCTTTCAAAATGGTAGAATACAATTACGAAAATAAATTTGTAAAATTACCAATAAAACTGTAGTTTGAGCAAAGTACAAGATTTTTTGTTAAAAAACAAGGAAAATTGTTAAATATTGGTAGAACAGGATTACAAGGCATTTTACCAGGCGTTTTACCATTTTTTTTTTTTGAGTGTAGAGTGGTCCAAAATAATTGAAATCATGAAACAAGGCTGAGACAGTTTCTATAGAAAATATTTATCAGCGCCTGAGACTTTCTTTCAAAATTTTTCTATAGAAAAAACTTTTTAAAATCAGATACAGTTTCTAAATGTCTTAGAATCGGAGACTTTTGCATATATTTTTTTATTTTTTACAGAAAAAAATAATAATAATCATAGAATCTGAGACTCTTGCTATAGAAAATTTTTTCAGTCTCTGAACTTTTTCTAAAGAAAATACAGAAATTTTGGAATATTTAAGAACAAAAATTTCTTTGCAATCGAATGCACTTTTTGAAGAAGATAGGCTCTATCTAAGTCAATGACTTTTTGAACGATAAATTTACTACGAATCGAAAAAAAAAAATTACACTGTGCATTTTGGAGAGAAGAATTTAACACTCTCACTTGTTCTTCGTACAATTGTTAAACAAATGGAACATTTTTATATTAGAAATTTAGACTTGGTGAAAAAGTAGTTTTAGTAAAAACAAGTAAAAAAGTTAAATTCGGCCTTGCCGAATGTAGTGATACCCTCCACAATTTCAAAAAGATTATTGCAAACAACTTTATTTAAAAGGAAAATACTTTTGAAAAAAAAAAAATTGAAAAAAAATTTCCGCGAAAAAAAATTTTGGTAAAAAAAAAAATCCGCGATTTTTTTCTTTTTTTGTCAAAAAATATGTTTGTACTTGTTTAAATACCATTTGGTGCTCAATTATGTTCACATATGTCAACCAGAAGCCGAATTAAAGCATTTTTTGTTTTTAGGTTATGTTGAATGTACTGAAATTTTTGAGGTGTGCTTACATTTTCGTTCATAACTTTTGAACCGCTGAACCGATATCGCTCAAATGCAATACCAAACTTCTCGGGATAACTTCCAATATATATGTTAAGTTTCAGTCATCTCTGTGCAATATTTTGTCCGCGAGAGCATTTTCAACAGACAGACAGACGGACAGACGGACAGACGGACAGACGGACAGACGGACAGACGGACAGACGGACATCGCTAGAATGTCTTAAAATCGATCGGGCATCATGAATATATATACTTTATAGGGTCCCAGACCGATATTTCGATGAGTTACAAACGGAATGACAAACTTATATATACCCTCTATCACTAAGTGGAGGGTATAAAAAAAAATGAGAAAAAAGTGGAAAAACAAATTTTTTATGAAGAATAGAAATCTTTGATGAAGAAAAAAAAAAATTGATAAAAAAAAAAAATGTATATAACTATTTATCATGAACAAAAATTTGAAGGAAAAAATTTTTGATGAAAAAAAACTTTATAAAAAAAAAAATTTCGTTAAAAAAAAATTTTATGAAATCAAAATTTTTGATGAAAAGATTGTTTTTATACCCTCCACTTAGTGATAGAGGGTATATATAAGTTTGTCATTCCGTTTGCAACTCATCGAAATATCGGTCTGGGACCCCATAAAGTATATATATTCATGATGCCCGCTCGATTTTAAGACATTCTAGCGATGTCCGTCTGTCCGTCTGTCTGTCTGTGAAAAATGCTGTCGCGGACAAAATATTGCACAGAGATGACTTAAACTTAACATATTTATTGGAAGTTCTCCCGAGAAGTTTGGTATTGCATTTGAGCGATATCGGTTAAGCGGTTCAAAAGTTATGAACGAAAATGTAAGCACACCTCAAAAATTTCAGTACATTCAACATAACCTAAAAATACAAAATACTTTAATTCGGCCTCTGGTTGACATATGTGAACATAATTGAACACCAAATGGTATTTAAACAAGTACGAACATATTTTTTGAGATAAAAAGAAAAAAATCGCGGATTTTTTTTTTTACCAAAATTTTTTTTCGCGGAATTTTTTTTTTTTTAAATTTTTTTTTTTTTTAAAAGTAATTTTCTTTTAAATAAAGTTTTTTGCAATAATCTTTTTGAAATTGTGGAGGGTATTACTACATTCGGCAAGGCAGAATTTAACTTTTTTACTTGTTTTTTATGAAAATGTACCAGCTGTTGCAAAACCTCTTTATTCACCATTAGGTGAATTATTATCCAACTTACAATCCTTTTTGGTTTTAAACAAATTAAACAGTAAAGTAATTCTTCCCTCGGATTGCCCAATTTGGTAACCAATTCCCTTTTTAGGACCTCAAAATATTCTGCAAATCAGTGAGCTCACAAAATGTGTTGACATCAGTTTTATGCCAAAAAAATAATTTTTTTTTTTTTTTAAATTAAAAAAAAAAATGTTTTTTGACTTTTTCAGTATAACTAAAGAATGCAGATTTTTCCCTAATAATATGTGGCAAAACTTTAGCCATGGTAAAGCTGAAGAACGCTCTCTCATTTAGCAAATATAGCCGTTTTATTTTAGCGATTTTCAAGAAAATGCGTTTTTTTAACGAATATTAGCCCTCACGGTGCCCTGGAGAGGATTTAATTATAATTTTGGTGTTACTCCAATTTTTAAGCGGATTATGTTTTTTGACTATAAAAGAAAGAAAATGAGCCAAAAAAGAAAAAAAAGTACTAGGCGCTTTTTTGGCGGGCAGAAAAAAGAATTACAAAAAACGAAAAAAGAATTTATTCTTTCAAATGCATTAACATTTTTGTATACAGATGAAAATTCATCGCATATTCACTTATCAGTGAGATTTAAATATATTTGTGAAATATTTTTTCAGTCATGAGACTTAAAAGAATAATTTCACTATTTAGTGAGACTAAATCAAATTTCTTCTTTAATTTAATGAAAATTTTAACTTTAGCAGTTACTTCACATTTAATATTGATCCTGTTTCTAAATTTTGAAGGGAAAAGTTACCCCAACAATACACATAAATTTTACAAAGTAGTTTTGGTGAAATAAACAAAATTAAAAAATTATATTTAGTGCATCCATAAGATTGACAACAAAGAAATAGTCCCAACTACTTTCTGCGTCTCTTTTCAAACTATTTATATTGTTTTACTCTTCCTTAGGCACTGCAAACGCATTTTGCAATGGTTTTTTCTATCGTTTTCTGTTGTTTTTTTAGTTTTGAAAAAATATGTATATTTAACAAAAAAGTATAAATTATTTTAAAATGATATGACTTACTAATGTCTAAAGTGAGGCAACTTTGTGTTTTGCTGTCCGTATGAGTAGTACACTGAAAACATTTAAGACTTTACATTTTTAAATAATTTACAAGGACATATTTCATTTTGTTTCAATTAATAGTGAAATTATTCTTTTAAGTCTCATATCTGGAAAAATAAGTTATATATATATTTAAATCTCACTGATAAGTAAATATGCGATGAATTTTTATGCGTATAAACAAATTTTAACGCATTTGAAAGAATAAATTCTTGTTTTGTTTTTTTGAAATTCTTCTTTTTGCCCGCCAAAAAAAAAGCGCCTAGTACTTTTTTTTTCTTTTTTGACTCATTTTCTTTCTTTTATCGTCTAAAAACATAATCCACTTAAAAATTGGAGTAACACCAAAATTTTATTTAAATCCTATCCAGGGCACCGTGCCCTGTTTTTTGCAGACCGGATTAAGATTTGGATTAACTTTATTTAGTTAAACAATGGGTCAAATCAAGAACAGAATTTTTTTTTATTTTTTTCTGAAATTACACACAATTAGTAAATACAGCCGAACTCGGTTATAACGAATTCTTGGTTATAACGAACTAATTCTAAAGTCCCGACGTTTTGGCGTCAATTTTCACACAAAATACTTCTTTTATATCGAACTCGGTTATAACGAATCCTTGGTTAAAACGAACTACTTATTAAGGTCCCACGAATAAAATTTCATGTGTATTTACCTTTTTATAACAAACTCCCATAAATATTTTTTAATGTGCGGCAATCATATTTACCAAACTCACAAAAGGTTGGAAATTTTTGGTTTTTATTATAATTTTGATGAAATTTATTTATATTTTGAATGTTTTCTTCTCAAAATGTATTTTATTTAAAAAAAAAAAACAAATAAATCGAAATTGGATCTATTTTATTGGAAATAAAACTTGGTTGATAAAAAATATACCCCGTTTATAGCGAACTACGCTTATAACGAAATATTTTTACTGGTCCCACGGAGTTCGTTATAACCGGGTTTGACTGTATAAAATGAAAAACAAATTAAGCTTTGTGCAAAATGCAAAGAATGAAAAATAAATTTTGTTAAATCCTAGGATTAACTCAAATTTTTTTTAAACCGTTTTACATTTTGGACAACGCTTAGTTTTTGTTTTGTTTATATTAACTAATTGGATGTAAATTCATAAAAAAATATAAAAAAAATCACTGGACTTGATCCATTTTTTAACTAAATATAGTTAATCCTAATCTTAATCCGGTCTGCAAAAAACAGGGCTATTATTTAATTATTCTGTTTTGACCTACATTTTGTAAAAAATTAAACAAAGTTTTATTAAATATTGTTCCAGTCGACCATAACCACCAGTTTCCAAATCTCACAAGTCCAGAAAATTTTTAACCCATATTGACTGACGGCCAAAAGTGACCAAAAAGCGAAATTTGATTTTGTTAAAAAAAAAATAATTGAAAAAATTCGACTTTGCCGAATGTATAGATACAAAAAACTTTATTTAAAAAAGAAATTATTTTTGAGAAAAAAAAAATTATAAAAAAAATTTCCACAAAAAAAAATGTAGGGGAGAAAAAATCCGGGATTTTTTTTTTTTTGCAAAAAAAAAAAAATAAGTTCGTATTTCTTTAAATACCATTCGATGTTTAATTCTGTGCACATATGTTAACCAGCAGCCGAACTTAAGCATTTTGTTTGATTTTTTCTGTAAGTACAGATCGAGCACGGGCTCTAATTATATTTGTTATAAGGGTTCAAGTTGAAAAAATGCAGAAGAAAAATTGAATTTCTAAAAATTATAGACATTTCTGGTATTTCCTATACCGGTTTCAAACACCCCAGTTAGTGTCATCTTCAGTAGGATTTTAAATGTCGGTTTGTCTTGTTAATGAAAACTGCTTTTTATATATGTGAATATTTATAGTTTCTACAGAATAAATTTTGACAGTTTCCAACACTACAATTCTATTTCTAGCAATCTCAACCTCACTTCATACTTTCTTTCAACTTTTTTGTCTCTTACATTATTTTGCAAGGGTTATTTTGTATTTTTAGGTTATATTGAAGATACCAAAATTTTCGAGGTGTTCTTACATTTTCGTTCATAACTTTTGAACCGTTGCACCGTTGTCGCTCAAATGCAATACAAAACTTCTCGGGGAAACAATCATATTCGTCTAATATTTTGGCCGTGATCGCCATTTCCACAGACAGACAGACGGACATCGCTAGAATGTTTTAAAATCGATCAAATAAAAATATCTATGACGGTTTCCTTGTCAACCGGGCCACCGTTCTCTCCGAAATTGGTATTGGCTTAAATTAAAAAAAAAAAAATTAAATTACTTAAAAATACTTGCTTTTGAATGCCGAGTGACGGTTTTTGAATTTCAATATGGCGGATCCATTATGGCGCAAAATTTTTTTAAAAATATTACAGATTTGCTTAAAACTCTTTATACACCGGTTCTTGGGGTCGCTTAAAAAGAATCTGCAATTGGTGTTTTGATGGGGACTGTCAAAAATGTTTACAAATTTTTTTATTGTGCTTTTTGCACCAAAATATGACAGACGAACAGATAGTGTAATAGCGGGTTATCGATCATGTATCAATCCACATGACTCCATCAGACTGGGAAATCAGCAAAAATGTTATCATTGAAGTCAAGATCATATCGGTCTATGTGAAGTGTACTTTTGATTCGCCAGTACCGAATATAGCATTTTTACTTGTGGTTTTAACATTTGCGTAGCCACGTTCGAGACAGTTTATTTTTTTATACGTATTTTCAAAACTCACACACAATATAAGTGGTATTAAAATATTAAAAAATAAACGAAAGCAAAAACATTTGGTTTTTATTCCCTATTTTATATATTTTTGTTATTTGTTTGTGTGTTTGGCATTTTTTTTGTTTGTTGGTTTTAAGTGCAAGGACAATACTATTATGTCCTTTATATAACGACATTAAAAGGGTTAACGTATTAATATTAAATGTTATATGCGTATTTGGAATTTTTAAATTGTATAAATGTGGTTGAATGCAAAAAAAAATACAATTTTAAATTGGATACGATTTTAGTATTTTGCATATAAAATTTTAAAACGATATAAAGGCAAAAAGAAATTAATATAAAATTTAAAAGTTTGAGAAATTTTTCTTATAGAAAATTTCTCAGATTCTTAAAAATTTTGGCAAAGAAAATTTCTCAGATTCTGAGATACTAGAAAAAGTCTCAGAAACTGAGACATTTTTTATAGAAAAAGTCTCAGATTCTGAGACATTTTTCTTATAGAAAAAGTCTCAGATTCTGAGACATTTTTCTTATAGAAAAAGTCTCAGATTCTGAGACATTTTTCTTATAGAAAAAGTCTCAGATTCTGAGACATTTTTCTTATAGAAAAAGTCTCAGATTCTGAGACATTTTTCTTATAGAAAAAGTTTCAGATTGTGAGACATTTTTCTTATAGAAAAAGTCTCAGATTCTGAGACATTTTTCTTATAGAAAAAGTCTCAGATTCTGAGACATTTTTCTTATAGAAAAATTCTCAGATTCTGAGACATTTTTCTTATAGAAAAAGTCTCAGATTCTGAGACATTTTTCTTATAGAAAAAGTCTCAGATTCTGAGACATTTTTCTTATAGAAAAAGTCTCAGATTCTGAGACATTTTTCTTATAGAAAAAGTCTCAGATTCTGAGACATTTTTCTTATAGAAAAAGTCTCAGATTCTGAGACATTTTTCTTATAGAAAAAGTCTCAGATTCTGAGACATTTTTCTTATAGAAAAAGTCTCAGATTCTGAGACATTTTTCTTATAAAATAAAATGTCTCAGATTCTGAGACATTTTTCTTATAGAAAAAGTCTCAGATTCTGAGACATTTTTCTTATAGAAAAAGTCTCAGATTCTGAGACATTTTTCTTATAGAAAGAGTCTCAGATTTTGAGACATTTTTCTTATAGAAAAAGTCTCAGATTTTGAGACATTTTTCTTATAGAAAAAGTCTCAGATTTTGAGACATTTTTCTTATAGAAAATGTCTCAGATTCTGACACATTTATAAAAAAAGTCTTAGATTTTGTGAAATTTTTCTTATAGAAAAAGTCTCAGATTCTGAGACATTTTGGAAATGTTTACCCATTTCTCTTCAATTTTGCATACAACGTCAGTAAGCCAAATATAATTCAGTGTCAAATACAGTTTTTCTTTTTGTTGATAAAATAAAGATTATTTTTTGGCAAACCAAATACTTAAATTTGAAACAATTGAAAAAAGAACCGGAAACGGTTGTTTGATAAACAAAAAAAAATATATAGTTCAAATACATAAAAAATATCTATGGCTTACAAATGCGTTTTTATAACATTTTTTTTTATTTGGCACTTGAACAAAAATAAACAATTTAATATAAAAAAATATTGAATTTCAATAAAAGAAACATTTTAGTTTTTATTTTTTTATTTGCAACAAACATTCTTGTACAATAGCAGAAAAGGGTGTTAAAGAAAAGTACACTTTGACATTTTTTTTATTGTAACGATATGACTTTATTACAGTAACAACCCATTTTTTTATTATGTGTCATACAAATAAATAATTTCTATGTTAGAAATAATATCACGTTACACAAGGATTTGAAAGTATACGGATTTTATTAAATGAAGCATGGCTTTTTAAAATGACTGAATTGGTAATTTAAAAAACAATTAAGTTTTAAATTCAATCCCGTTGCAAACAATTGCATGTATGTGCTGAATAGATGTAATCCAATTTTAAAAATCTCGTTTCCTACAATAGTTTGAACAATTCGTAAACATTTTTGTTAAAAACTTATCAATTGTTGATTAATATTTTATAAAATAATTTTAGTTCATATTTAAATTCTGCATATTTTTATATCATAGAGTCTATATAAAAATGTCTGCGAAGTTTGTACTCGTGCCCAAACCATTGAATCATGATAATGTTTTGCTGTACAAGTAGGTGTTCTTTCCAAAGCAAAATTTTTCTAGGATTGATGAAAAAAAAAAATATTGATGAAAAAAAAAAAATATTGATGAAAAAAAAAAAATATTGATGAAAAAAAAAAAAATTGATGAAAAAAAAAATATTGATGAAAAAAAAAAAATATTGATGAAAAAAAAAAATATTGATGAAAAAAAAATATTGATGAAAAAAAAAAAATATTGATGAAAATAATTATGTTACGTTTTATTCACCAGCTGGTGAATATTTTTGTTATTCACCACGAGGTGAATTATTATCCAAGTTACAAACCCAAGTTAGTAAAATTTTTGGTTTTAAGAAAACGAAAACAGTAATTCCAATTTTCTTTTTTGTTAGTCGTTAGCTTATATAGTCAAACTGAGGTGGCGTCCTGCAACTTTTTTAAAATTAGACACCAGCCTAAAAACATTATCATGTTAAAATGTCTATCCATGGTTGGGTACCAAAACGATTTAGATTCTAACTTTGTTATCGGCATTAAAAATTATATTTTAAACAAATAAAAAATTATAGCCGACACAATGTATACACTCAAAATAATAACGCTGTAAAATACTCTGTAAAATACTCTATAAAATGCCTGTAATCTCAATACAACAGATATTTGACAGAGTTTTCTATCAAAATACAGATTTGAAGAAAATACTTTGTATTTTGTCGTGACAAAAAAACAAATTTTCCTCGTTTAAATTACTTTTTACTTTGTAATCTTAATTTAATATATAATTAACAGAGTTTTCTGCTAAAATACAGACTTAAGCAAATTACTTTGTATTTTTTTATAACCAAAAAAGTTTTCTGTAAGTACTCTGTTTTGAGAAGCTTTTGTTGTTGTTACCAAACATCAAAATTATATCTGTATATTTTTTTGAAAAAAAGTAGAAATTAAACTACCAAAAAAAAGTTTTTAAAAAAATCTATTCAGAAATCTTATTAAAATTTTACAAAATAACATGCATTTAACTAAACTCTGTGAATTTACAGAGATTTTTCTGTAATTATTTTAGCATCAAATGCATTTTACAAATATATGTAAATTTACAGAGTTTTCTTTGCTAAAAGGTGGTTTATTTAACCAATATATTACTAGAAACTCTGTAAATTAGCAGTTATTTTTATGTCCAAATAATTTTACAGAGTTATAAAGTAAAATAACATAGTTTTCTCTGTCAAACAGCTTTCACATTTAACCAATATTTTACTATAAACTCTGTAAATTAACCTTTTTTTATAAGGGTTCAAGTTGAAAAAATGCAGAAGAAAAATTGAATTTCTAAAAATTATAGACATTTCTGGTATTTCCTATACCGGTTTCAAACACCCCAGTTAGTGTCATCTTCAGTAGGATTTTAAATGTCGGTTTGTCTTGTTAATGAAAACTGTTTTGAATGTGAATATTTATAGTTTCTACAGAATAAATTTTGACAGTTTCCAACACTACAATTCTATTTCTAGCAATCTCAACTTCACCTCATACTTTCTTTCAACTTTTTTGTCTCTTACATTATTTCGCAAGGGTTACCAACATGATCTGGAATTGCAGACACAAATGAAGGACAAACCGACATTTAAAATCCTACTGAAGATGACACTAACTGGGGTGTTTGAAACCGGTATAGGAAATACCAGAAATGTCTATAATTTTTAGAAATTCAATTTTTCTTCTGCATTTTTTCAACTTGAACCCTTATAACAAATATAATTAGAGCCCGTGCTCGATCTGTACTTACAGAAAAAATCAAATATAACCTTTTTTTGTCAAAATCATTTTACAGAGTTTTTTAGTAAAATTACCAAGTTAAATTAGCAGAGTTTTTCTGTAATCTTACACAGTTATTATTTTGAGTGCATAGTGTGCACTGCACACTAAGAAAAGTTAAATTTTACTCACGAGGGAAGTTTTCAGTTTTTTTCGTTTATCTACTATATTATGCAAAGAAACCTAATCATGTGACATACCAAATGAAAGGTCTTTGGAAAATCTATCTACGCGTGCGAAGGCGTAAATCGTAAAAAACTGAAAAAGGTAAGTTTCCCCCCATACAAATCGACCCCCCTAAAAATGAGTTTGGGCCGCTAAAAAAAAAACGTGTCGAATTAATTTTCGTTCTTTACAACATATCCAAATTTCATGAACATCGGAGGGTGACACTAGGGAGACTTCACTTGTTAGTCGAATCCATAATAACCCTTCACAAGCCCTTTTTAAGAAAAAATATTTTTCTTACATACACTCAAAATAATTACTCTGTTAAATACTCTGTAAAATGACTGTAATCTCAATTCGACAAATATTTGACAAAGTTATCTGTCGAAATACAGATACAAAGTTATCTGCCGAAAACAAAATTTTATCTGTAATTTTACTTTTTACTTTGTAATCTCTATTTTACAGATAATAAACAGTTTTTTTGTTAAAATACGAATTTTAGAAAAATACTTTGTTTTTTTCTCGTAACCAAAATACTAAATTTCATTTGTAATTTTACTTATTGCTCTGTAAAAATAAAAATCACTTCAAAAAACTAAACCCCCCTTTAAAAAGTGTCTTAAATTACAATAACAACTGGTAATTTTACGAGGATGACGTGTAAAATTGGAGTTACTTGTTAAAAACTTATAATATTCACAAAAATAAAAAATTAAATTTGCAATTTGGAAGCATTAAAGCGGTAAAATTTAACAAAATTTTAATGCTTTTGAAGCAGAGAAGTTTTACTCATAAAATCGATTTACCTAAAACTTTGTAAATTTACAGAGTTTTTTTTTGTAAAATTTTGAACTCATAAAATGTATTTAACTCAAACTTTGTAAATTTACAGAGCTTTTTTGGTAAAATTCTTTTCCGTTTTATCAATATTTTACAGATAATTCTATAAATTTACAGTTTTTTTTTTTATCGAAATCATTTTACAGAGTTTTCTTCGTAAAATAACAAAAAATCTTGCTGGTTGGAAATCTATGGTATTTTCTGCTGGCTCAGCAGAGTATCTCTGTAATTTAACAGAGTGATTATTTTGAGTGTAAAAAATTTGTTTTGTACAAGATTTTTTTTTATTTTAATAATTTGTTTTTTTAATTTTTGGAATTTTTTTTTTTTTTGATATAAGTTTGTCATTCCGTTTGTAACACCTCGATCGATTTTAAGACGATCTACCGATTCCCGTCCGTCCGTCCGTCTACACGTCTGTCTGTTGAAAACACACTAACTTTTGAAAAACTTCACGGGAGCATTTATGTTGGGCATTTACCTGGTCAGGTTGGTATTGCAATCAAGCGAAATTGGTCCAGTAGTTCAAACGTTATGAGCAAAAGACTGAATTTCGGCACGTGTTTTTCGTGAATTTACAAGACAAAAAACACGCTAACTTTCGAAAGGCAATTCTAGGTATGCTGAAGCAAGGCACATATATTTGTCGTTCCCCAGACCTATTTCGAATTGAATTTCAGCCAACTCGGTCCAGTGGTTTAAAAGTTATTAGCAAGTCCGTGAATATCAGATTAGTTTCGCCTTAAATTCACGTGTTGAAACTCCGTTAAACATGTTTTAAAAACATTGGTAACTCACAAAAATATTTTAGAACGTATTTTTGTCACTCAAAAATATTTTTAAACTAAAAAAAAAAAAAATACACTACAAAAAAATTTTACACTCCAAAAAAAAAATCTTGTAAGTTATTTTTTTTTTTTTAAAATTGCTTAAAAATTTTTTTTTACACAAAATAAAATATTTCTAATCAAAAATGTTATTTTTTATACCCTCCACTTAGTGATAGAGGGTATATATAAGTTTGTCATTCCGCTTGTAACTCATCGAAATATCGGTCTGGGACCCCATAAAGTATATATATTCATGATGCCCGATCGATTCTAAGACATTCATGCGATGTCCGCCTGTCCGTCTGTCTGTCTGTGGAAAATGCTATCACGGACAAAATATTGCACAGAGATGACTGAAACTTAACATATTTATTTAAAGTGCTCCCAATAAGTTTGGTATTGCATTTGAGCGATATCGGTTCAGCAGTTCAAAAGTTATGAACGAAAATGTAAGCACACCTCAAAAATTTTATTACATTCAACATAACCTAAAAATACAAAATGCTTTAGTTCGGCTTCTGGTTGACATATGTGAACATAATTGAACACCAAATGGTATTTAAATAAGTACGAACATATTTTTTGACAAAAAATCGCAGATTTTTTTCACCAAAATTTTTTTTCGCGGAAATTTTTTTTTCAAAAGTAATTTCCTTTTAAATAAAGTTTTTTGCAATAATTTTTTTGAAATTGTGGAAGGTATCACTACATTCGGCAAGGCCGAATTTAACTTTTTACTTGTTTTACACTAGAAAATTTACTATCGCCTAAAAAGGGCATTGTGAAGGGTATTCATAGATTCGACGAAGTCGAATTTAACTTTTCTACTTGTTTTTACTTCCAATAAAAAATAATCACCAATGCCTGCCAAGAGAAAAAAATTGTTTAAAAAAAAAAAAAATTATGAAAAAAAATATAAAAAAAAAATTTTGCTGAAAAATAATTATGTTACGTTTTATTTACCATCTGGTGAAAAACGCTTTTATTCACCAGCAGGTGAGTTATTATGGAAGTTACAAATCGAAGTTGCAAATTTTTTATTATTTTCTTTTTTATTAGTCGTTAGCTTAGTCAAACTGAGGTGGCGACCTGCATGATTTTTAAAATAAAACACCATCCTAAAAATTTGATCATGTTAAAACAGCAAAAACATGAATTTTTACCCTTTTTTTCAAATTTTATGTTTTATAACAAAAAAATACTTTTGTAGATTGTCCTACAATTTCATCGTCTTTTGGTGCAAAAACCCTATGTGTAAATTTTTAGCCATATCGGATAAAATTAACCCGTGCCTTTGGGGGGTTAGTGTTTTTCGCATGCAAAGTCATTATTCGTGCCACCACAATGGACATATATAAATAAATCGACTCAAAACGTGATTCTGAGTTGATAGGTTACTCGATGATCGGTTAAAAATATCAGCACAATTTCATTATACCCTGAACCACTGAGTGGTGTCAAATGTATAACAAATGGTTTTTCAGAATAAATTTTGTCAATTTAAAAATGTTTTGGTATCCAACCCTGTGTCTATCAATATTGTGGGTGTCATTGTATCATAAGAGTGTGTTAAATTGGAAATACTTATACATATATAAAAATAAAAAATAGAACATCAATACCATATTTTGTATGCTTTAAGCAAAATATTAATGTTTTTTTTTACTGTTTTGTGTTTCATGTTTGTCAATTTGTTGCGATTTTCTATTCCTGCAATCCAAGCAATTTTTTTTTTTAGATTTTTTTTTAGCATCATCCATTCAGTCAGTAACGTGACACATACTCTAGCTTTTTGAGTTTTGTTTTATGGTAGGAATATTTACACCCTACACCACTACACCACTCTGTGGTACAGGGTATAATGAGTTTGTGCTGATATCTGTAACGACCCGAAATTTTGGTTCTAGAAAAACCTTTCAGTACCCTGAGCAACTCAGAATGATTTCTTGAGTCGATTTAGTGATGTTCGTCCGTACGTCTCTCAAAATCATGAAAAATAAATAATAATTATTTGATTGAAATTTTGTTTGTAATCGGGTATTCAACGTGTACTTAACCTTATCAAATCTGATTTTTATTGAACTGATTTTTGGACTCCATACACAAATTTTGACCGATTTTAGTTAAATCGATCTATAACAACAAAAATAACACAATTTTGATCAAATTTGAATTGGGCGTGATTTCTACACTAATTAAAGATCAAACAAAAGATAACTCCAATCGATCCATGTTTAGCCTTGGAATCCTTTTGCCGAAAAACTCTGATGTAGAGCATCATATGGCCGGTCTTGACCGATCATAATTGTCTTTTTTTTTTTGTTTTATTTTGGTTTCATTGTTTATATTGCAATTTACAATCTAAAACCCAATAATAATAGCAACAACAAAATACTGACTCCTAACAATATTGTTTTTTATTTTTTTTTATAGATATTGAAAGATGTGTTTACTTTATTGTTGATCCCCAAAGGTGTTTTTAAACTTTTTTTGCATTATTGACATATACCCAGGGATATAACGACAAACATTTGTTGTGTTTTTTGCTGTTGTATTTTTTTCTCTATGTTTTACGATTATTGACTTATGGATGAAGTAATTGATGGTAAAACGAAACAATAATAGATAAAATTTAAAGGAAATTTTTTGAAAAATTGTTATTATATTTAGAATTTTTAAAGGATTTGAAAATGATGGAATATGAAATAAAAAGAGAATTAGCATTTAAGTCAAGATAGTTAAAATAAAATAATTTTGTTTTTAAAAATTGGTTTTAGAATCTGAAACACATTTCCGATACGAAATATTTTTCAGAATCAGGGCATACAAACTGAATACTTATTCTTAGTTCGCATAATTTTAGTGAAGATTCAATAAAATAAATGAATAAAAAAAAAAAAAAAAAATCAGGCCTTTTTCTACACGAAAAATGTCTTAGTCTGAGACATTATTTCTTTTAAAAAAATGCTGCCTTAGAATACGAACAATTTTATCAGAATTTCCAAAAACTAACTTTTTAAACATAGTTTTTTCGTCGGAGGATTTTTGATTCAAAACGTAATTGGAAAAAATACTAAAAAGTACCACTTAATACTTTTACCCCTTTATCCCACTTTAAATCGTAACTTCCAAAAAGTATTTTTTTCCGAACATTCCAAGTATAGTGTTTTTATGACCATTGATTTAAAAAAGTTCCTACTCCAAGGGATAAATAAGTGTGCCTTGCTACTTTTTATTTTTCCTAAAATAATAATAAGAGAATTTTGAAATGTTGGGTCTTGCAGTGAATACAGCATTCTACATAAAGTAAATTTTTTTATTTCAGTTTTAATGGCTTAAAAATGGTCAAATGTTATTCTTTGTATTATTTCTATTAGAAATTATGGTTGAGAATTTAAGTTGAGAATTTAAGAGCACACAGCGGAAATGAATATTCAAACAAAAGTATTTTTTAGAAAGTTTAGATTATAGGTTCGGCCAGCCCCTTTTAAGGGCGCGGATATAAAAAAAATTTTAAATAATGATAAAATTGAACAACTTTAGTGCAATAAGCATAATAAATGACTATTTGTTTCTGTAAAGACAGTTAAGCTCAGGCACTAATTATAATTATATATGTATAATAACAATGTGCTACAGAGAAAAAGTACTTCTGATGTGACATAGTATAGGTCGTTGGTCTTGTCGAGTAGATAACGAAAATGCCCATTAAACTTGCCAGACACCCTCAAATTTTAGAGTTATTGTAAAAATACGTTTTTTTGGGACTTTTCTCACTAAACCTTGTGTAATTCAGAAAATTTTCTATCGATTTTACATTTTAAAACTGTTTTGGATAGAAGAAGGATAGGGCTTTCCATGTGTGTGAATTGGCCTATACATATAAGAAAGATATCTATTGATATTTTTTATAAAATCTAATTTTTTTGTTATTTTTGAAAATTTTTGGAGTTTATCGATTTTTTTCTGCTATTGTTCGTTCAACAACATTTACATTTATAATCTTTTTTTTTTAAGAAAATTTAATTCTGAATACGATAAGCTTTATCCTGAAAAAATCGGATAATAATTGACAGAGTTGTGCTAATTTTTCTAAACAAGAAAATTAGGATTTTGTAGGAAATCGCCGTTCAGATGAACTATGCAAAAAAAAAAAAAAAAAATTATCATAAGAGATCATGACAATATTTTTAAAGGTATGTGGCGCGCTGAATCCGAATCTGGCCTTTAAATTGCTCTATCTCGTCAGTTTTTTGAGATATTTAACATAAATTGATATATCAAAAACTTAATAAGATACCGCAATTTCAAGGTCAAATTCGAATTCAGGAGGCCAGTATGTTCGTTTAATTTTTATTTTTTTTTGCCTGGGTTATCCGAACGGCAATTTCATGCAAAATCTTAATTTTATTTTTTAGAAAAATTATCACGACTCCGTCAAATGTTATCCATTTTTTTCGGCATAAAACTCATCGTATTCACAATTATTTTTTTTTAAGAATACGTTTATAAATATAAATGTTGTTGAACGAACTATAGCAGAAAAAAATCGATAATCTCAAAAGATTTTCAAAAAAATAACAAAACAAGTAAAAAAGTTAAATTCGGCCTTGACGAATGTAGTGTTACCCTCCACAATTTCAAAAAGATTATTGCAAAAAACTTTATTTAAAAGGAAATTACTTTTGAAAAAAATTTTTTTTTTGAAAAAAAAATTTCCGCGAAAAAAAATGTTGGTAAAAAAAATCCGCGATTTTTTTCTTTTTTTGTCAAAAAATATGTTCGTACTTGATGAAATACCATTTGGTGTTCGATTATGTTCACATATGCCAACCAGAAGCCGAATTAAAGCATTTTGTATTTTTTATGTTGAATGTACTGAAATTTTTGAGGTGTGCTTACATTTTCGTTCATAACTTTTGAACCGCTGAACCGATATTGCTCAAATGCAATACCAAACTTCTCGGGAGATAAATATGTTAAGTTTCAGTCATCTCTGTGCAATATTTTGTCCGCGACAGCATTTTCCACAGACAGACAGACAGACGGACAGACGGACAGATGGACAGACGGACAGACGGACAGACGGACATCGCTAGAATGTCTTAAAATCGATCGGGCATCATGAATATATATACTTTATGGGGTCCCAGATCGATATTTCGGTGAGTTACAAACAGAATGACAAACTTATATATACCCTCTATCACTAAGTGGAGGGTATAAAAATTAGATATTGTTGAAAAAATCAATTCATATCTTTCTTGTATGTATAGACCAATTCACACACATGAAAAGCCCCGCCCTTCTTCTATCTAAAACAGTTGAAAAATTAAAAATCAGTTGAAAAATGTTTAAGTTACACGTGGTTTAGTGAGAAAAGTCTCAAAAAAACGTTTTTATTTGACAATAACTTTAAAATTTGAAGGTGTTTGGCAAGTTTGATGGGCATTTTTGTGATCTTTTCGACGAGACCTACAACCTTAACTACCTCATTTTAATAGTTTATTCGATTTTGTTGTTTTGTAGCACAGTGTAATTTTTTAATTTGTTATATGTTATTAGGTTGAGTTGCGAAAATTGTAAACAAAATTTTTTGATTTTTCTAAAAAGGTTAAGGCATTCTGGTTCTTTTTTACTAGTTTCGAATTATCCAGCAATTATTATAATCTTCAGCAAATTTGTAATGTCAAATTAAATCAGTTTATAGTCAATTGTACTCTAAATTAGGCATTATACGCCAAATGTCTTGCTACAGAAAACATATGTTGTCTAACCACTTAGGTGGTATAGATAGCCCTATGTGGAACTAAGAATATTGCGTTTTTGGTTTTTCAATTTTTGAAAAACTGGGCAAGGAGGCGTGTTAAATATAAAAAAAATTTCAAATTTGTGTCAAGTTGCCTTGATTAAATATTTATCAACCCGAGTAAAAATAATTTAATATGATCTTATATAATTTTATATAGTCATATTATTTGATATACGATCATGCGTGACACTATGTATTGCAAGATAAATTTATATAATAAATTTTGATGTGGGATTTTTTTAAGATATCGCCATACATAACTATATGTTGTAACATCTGGTCCCATGCATCATTTTAAATTTCTAAGTGTTTTATATAAAATTTTATATGCCTCCATTATTTTTTTTAATTTTTTGAAGTGTTTTCCAAGAACATATTTTTTCGCAAATATTTTCAAAGTGTTTTATATAAAATTTCATATGACTTCATATTTTTTTATTTTTCTAAGATTTTTCCAAGCACCACTTTTTTATCACGAATATTTTCTAAGTGTTTTATATAAAATTTTATATGACTCCATCTTTTAAATTTTTTCTAAGTTTTTTTCAAGGAACATTTTTTTTATCGCAAAAATTTTCTAAGTGTTTTATATAAAATTTTATAAAACTCCATTCATTTCAAATTTTTCTAAGTTTTTTCCAAGGACAAATTTTTTTGAAAATATTTTCTAAGTGTTTTATATAAAATTTAACATGACTCCATTTTTGGAAATTTTTCTAAGTTTTTTATAAAGAACAACTTATTTTTATTATTTTAATTTTTCAACTTTTTATTAAAAACTAAAAAAAAAACATCCGAATTACAAAATTGTATAAATTTTAATATAATTGGATATAATTTTATATCATTGGATTAGACCAAAACTCGTATCAAAGTCGATATAAAGTTATATAAACTGATATTATTAGATATTATTCGATCAAATCTTATGAAACCATTTTTCGTATAAGATTATATCAAAATAGACACGAACCCATATTAAATTATATATTGTGTCATATCAATTTTTTTACTCGGGAAATTATAATGGAATGCACCACAATTTTAAAAATTTCCATTCTTGTTTATTTTTTTTTTTTATGGGCTGTCGATTAAAAATTTTTATTTTGGAAAATTTTCAGAACCTGTTCTAAAATTTTTAATTTTAAAAAACAATCAATTTATTAAAAAATTCGGGTAATTTTTTTTATTTTTAGACGTTGGTCTATGCACACAAAAAAATACAGGAGGGCACTTTTCATATTTTTAGAGAAAATCGCATTTCCGTATTGGATTTCATAAAAATTCTAAAATTCTCTTGTATTTGTTTGTGTGAACACCGCGTATGAGTAACGAAAATCGTTGAGTAACGAAAATCGTTGCCACAATAAAAAATAAGAGAATTTTAGAATTTTTATGAAATCCAATATGCGGTTTTATTGAAAAATACAAAAATTGTACTCCTGAATATTTTTTTGTGTGAATAAACAAACGCCAAAATTGAAAAAAAATGTGGCCGGATTTTCGTTTTATTGAATTAAAAAAAAAAAATCAGAATGGGTTCTGAAAATTTCTGAAAATAAAACAATTTAATCGATAGCCCATAAAAAATATACAAGAATGTAAATTTTTGAGATTGTGGTACATTTCATTTTAATTTGATAAATATTTAGGCCTTTATTCATAATACTTAAAGTGTACTTAAAGTAGGTTTATTTGACAAATATTCATGCAATATCAGTCAAATAAACCTACATTAGATTTAATTTACTCATTATGAATAGCCCAGTTAATATTTACGGTCGCTTTAGACCAATACACTTACAAGGGAAGTAATAAAGGAAAAAAACCTAGTCGTGTCAATTAAAGGTCTTTGGGAAACCTATCGTGTGTAAAGACCTTGTCAAAATGCAGAGCTTTTCGTCACATTGAGTAAAATACCAAAATTTTAGGATATTTTTGTTAATGAGTCGAAAAATATTAACTTTTTTGGCATGTTGGTAGCAACACGAGATAAGCCTTTTAAATACCTTTAATGTTCGACCAAAATATACCCACATTAGTTTTGATTAAACAGGCGAAAATCTTAAAAAAAAACTGAAAAAGTCAACTCTCCCGTAAAAAATCGACCCTACCTAAAAATGAGTTTAGACCGCTAAAAAAAAAAATACGTGTCGAATTCGTTCTGAACAAATAACCAAATTTCATGAAGATCGGTGGATAACAACAGTGAGACTTCCCTTGTTAGCTGGCTGTTAAGCAAGTATCAAGTGAATCACGATTTCAATTCGAGTTTGTTGCTATTGTTTTTTCGTGCAGAAGAGTTGCAATTGTAATGTGCGTGAATAAACTCTATTTCTAGTAGAGATGGTCACATGAGCAGATTAGTTCATGATTCACGCGTGAGTCTGAGTGGTGAAAAAAATTGCGTGAGTGAGTATACGTGAGTAAGATTTTTGCATAAGTGAGTCAATGTTTTTGCGTGAATTTTCGTAATTTATTTTCTCTTCATATTTCCTTTCGTGCCATAAAAAGCAAAAAAAATGTAAAATTAGGTTAAACTTTAAATTTCGTCTCGAAAAAAGCAAAAAAAGTTAAAAATTTGGCTAAATTTTTAAATTTGCTAGAAATTTTGTTAAATTTTGGAAATTGAAATTTTTAATTCTTTTTGTATAAATAAAAGTTTTGTGAGGGTGAGTGCACGTGAGTGTGAGTTGTATTAAATTTACTAACGTGATTGTGAGTGAGTGTGAGTAGAAAAAATATGCTCGTGAGTGAGTGTGCGTAATTCGAAAATTACTGTCGTGAGCCTATCTCTAATTTGAAGTAATCATTATTCTTTTTCCTCTTCTTCATAAATTCTGAATGAATTTGTAAACAGTTTTCGCTTGGTGAAGGTGTCACCTACATACAGCCCCGACGATACCCCCTCCATCCAAAAATACGCCCCTGTAATTTTTTTTCTAACACTTTGGAGGGCATAAAAGGTTCCGCCCAGCCAAATTTAGCATTCTCACCGTTTTCTTAAATTTTTGTTTTCTAGATGTCTAAATTCATGTTTATACACAGAAAAAAAAATATTTAAGAAAATTTTAATAAACACGTTTATTAAAAATAAAAATATTTTTAATAAAATTTTTTATTGTATCAATAAAAAAATTTATTGAAATTAAAAAAAAACTATGTTCAACTCATTCCGTCGGCAAGTTTTGTTGTGTTTCTTTTTTTCACACATAGTAATTTCAAATAAAGTAATAACTTAAAAAAAAAAAAAAAAATATTAAAAAAAAAAAAAAAGTTGGGTCTGATGGGGATTCGAACCAACGACCCCCAAAAAAAGTAATAAGTTTATCCACCGCTTAGCGCATAACGCCAAAACAGTGTTATAGTTTTGTCGGCTAAATTCTGTCATCTACTTACAAGCAAGAACAAAATAGAAATAAAAACACAATTTGTTTGTGAATGCGTGTGTGTTTGTATAGTTGTGTGTTAAATATTTTTACTGTTATAAGTTAGAGAATGAAAGTGATGCACTCAACTAAATGAGTCAGTATTTTTTTCTTTTGTTAATTTCAATTGAGAATTTTTTTCTGTTACCATTACTGACAAAATTATGTGAGTGTTTTAGAATTCTTGTTTACTTTTATTTAAAACCAGATTGATTTTATGCGTTAAAACTTGTTGTCATGCTGTAGCTCAGTTAGTTAAACGGCCAGCATTCTAAACAGGAGGTATGCTGTTCAAAGCTCAATGGAAACAATAAATTGGGAAAAAGTAAGAAATAAAGAAAACAATTAAATTATAAAATAAAAATAAATAAAAAAAAAAAAAAACAAATAAAAAAAAAAATTTTTTTTCTTTAGTTCTAAAAAAAATATTAAAAAAAATATAAATCAATAAACTTTTTTATTGAATCTTGAAATTCGTTTATTGAAATTATTTTCAGCAAACGACTTACAAATGCGTTTATTGAATTCGTGAAAATCTTCACCGCGGCTTTTTTAGTTAATTTATTTATTGAATTCGTGAATTTTTTTATTGAAATTGAAAATTTTTTTTTTGTGTGTAGGGTGCATATTAGTGGGGAAGAAGCTGTAATTTTTACAAATCTATCTGAATTTGCAATGAACGTGTGCAAACATGCACAAATTTTCGTCATATTATTGATCAGTGATCGCTGCGGCAGAAATGATTGTAAATGTAATAATGCTGGGAATGAAATTATTCATTCCATCGAAGCAAATTTCAACTAAACCTAAACATAAGTGCTGGTTTAATCAGACGTGCCGGAATGCAGTCAGATCCAGAGAGGATACGTTCAGTAATTGGCGTAATGACAAAAACCCAGTTACTGACGCGTTACGTAAACAGGCGAGAAATTAATGTGCCAGAGTACTCAGACGTGAAAAGCTTCTTTACGAACAGCGTCTGCGTGCTAAGGTCCTTGCTCCTCTGCGGGGTAGTAAGACCTTTTGGTCATTTGTTAAAAGGGTAAAGAATAATACTAGTTCATTCATTCCAACCCTTATAATGAATGACCAAATATTCACTGACCCGGTTGATAAAGCTAACCTTTTTGCTGACATGTTTGCAAGGAATTCATACTTGCCGGAAAGCAATCAACCACCGCCCGAACTCGAAAGGGTTTCCGTTACTATGTCTAAGATATTTTTTCGAGCGCGTGCAGTTAAAGGGGTTCTTGAAGATCTCAACATAAATAAGTCCCCGGGGCCGGATAGTATTACGGCTGTAGTCCTGAAGAAGTGTGCATTGTCGTTGTCTCGTCCTTTGGCAACACTATTTAGCTACTCGTACCGGGTAGGAGTTTTTCCCTCTTGCTGGAAGGTGGCTAACGTCCAGCCAATCCCGAAAAAGGGTGAGGCTACAAAGCCTGAAAACTACCGTCCAATAGCAATTTGCTCTACGCTCTCGAAAGTCATGGAGAGCATGATCAATCACCACTTGGCAAATTATCTGGAGTCCAATTCACTCGTGTGTGATCGACAGTATGGCTTTCGTAGAGGTCGTTCTACGGGGGACCTGTTAGCGTTTCTTTCGGAACGTTGGAGTCGTTCTATTCACAAATTTGGTGAAAGCAAAGTGGTTGCTCTAGATATTTCCAAAGAGTTTGATCGTGTGTGGCACGGTGCACTCGTTTCAAATCTTATTGCGTTTGGTGTCGGTAGTGTTTTCTCTTGACTTATATCGAGCTTTCTCAGAGACCGCTCTATACGTGTTGTTATAGATGGGTTCTCATCAAATGAGTTTCATTTAAATTCAGGGGTACCGCAAGGCTCTGTTCTTTCTCCTACACTTTTTCTTATTTTTTCTTAACGACCTCCTGGGTCTAACTTCCAATCCTATCTATTCTTTTGCAGATGACAGCAACATTTGTCATTCATTTTCCTTTAATCATAGACCAAGCCTTACAGAGGTTGAAGCTATGAGGCGGAACATGAATGACACACTCAATCATGACCTCACGACAGTCACCGAGTGGGGTCTTGCGAATGGGGTCGATTTTAATGCTCGTAAGACCCAATGTTGTATGTTGACTCACAGACGACCTGTGGAATCAGCGTCATCTGTATCCATGGGTGGTATAGCTATTGAGGAATCAGAAACTCTTGATGTTCTAGGCATGAAAATCCAATGTGATGTTCGTTGGAACAAACATGTTTTTCAAGTGTCGAAAGAAGCATTCAAGTGTCTTGGTTTCTTAAAACGGTGCAAGAATTACTTCACCCCGTCTGATCTCCTCACTATTTATACCGCCTATATCCGGCCGAAAATGGAATACAACTCCCATATCTGGGCAGGTGCTTCAAGGTCTATCTTGAAGCTTCTGGATCGGGTGCAAAGGAGTGCGTTGAAGCTCATCAATGACAGTAGGGTATCCAGCTCTATTGACTCATTGGAGCATCGTCGGAATGTGGGTTGTGCGTCATTGTTCTATCGATATTACCACGGTAAGTGTTCAGCTGAAATGGGAGAACTCATCCCTGTGACGCGGGTGCATGCCCGTAGTACTCGCCTTTCCAGCAGATCACATCCGTTCGTTGTTGACTGTCCAATGTCTCGCACAACGCATTACAGAGAAAATTCGTTTCTCGGTCGAACCAGCCGTATGTGGAATAAACTCCCGGCAGAAGTCTTCCCAGTCAGCTATAATTTAGAAAAATTCAAATTCAATGTCCACAAACACTACTCCCTCTTTCCTTCTCCTCATAACCTATTTTCCTAATACCAACACAATGCATTGCATTAGTAGGGGGCATCCCCTGAGTGTTGGCTCAAAGTAAAAAAAAAAAAAAATTATATTGCATTTCAGCGATATTAGTTCAGAAAATTTTGGGCAAGCTCGAAATATTTGTGCATTACCACATAACCTAAAAATACAACATTCATTCGGCTGCTATTTAACATATGTGAACAAGATTGACATATGTGAACAACAAGATTTTTTATACACAAATTTTGTTTCGCTGATTTTTTTTTCAACAAACATTTTTTTTCGCGGAATTTTTTTTATTCCCAAAATTGATTTATTTAATATTTTTCAAGGATAAATAAAAAAACAAAATAATGAATAAAAGGTGTTGAATAAATGTTATTTTCGTTTACACAAAAAAAGCTTTCGTATGCACGACTTTCATAGTATTAATGAACATATTCATAAAATTTATAAACTTTTTCATAGTATTTATGAATAAGTCATAATATGACAAATTTAAGAACTATTTAACATTGGTTTATAAATACTATGAAAAAGTTCAAAAAATTAATGAAAAAGTTCATAATTTTTATGTTTTTGTTCATAAATACTATGAATTTCGTTCATTGGCAATTTTTTTTTTTTGTTTTTTAATGAAAAAAATTTTCTTCCTGATCTGATTTTGTCCATTTACTTAACCTTCTTATGATCTTATGCCATATTCGTGGTCATATTTCGTGCTTAAAAATTTAGTTTACTTCCCTGCCATTTTCAAAAATTTTATAAATTTATTTGTTTTTACAAAAAAAAATCCAATTATTCTTTGGTTTTAAAATCATTTTTCTTCTTCATAACGATTCCCCCAATTGACATATCGTAAATCATGACAATATCGATACCAATTTAAGTTTTCTGCCACCAAATTTTTTCCTTCCCCTTATTTGTATCATTTTTGTGTATTTTCTTTATTTCCTTATATTTTTATAAAATGCATTTCAGTTTCATTCTATTGTGTGGCATGCCACAAAATCATGGCATTTTATGCGTAATAAATTGCATTTTTTCTAAAAGATTAAATCAAATTCATTCGCAACTTTTTTCGTTTTTCGTTTTTTTGCATTTTCTATTTCATCTACTTTTAGCAATTTCATTTTTTTTTTTGTTTTTGTTCTGCAACAGTATTGCAACGAATAAAACTGGAAATAATGTTATATGCAAAATTGCACAGACAATTGAACACCCAAGTTCACAAGAATATCATTATCATCTGTACTCAACAGCATACTTGTTTTACTTTTACCAAGAAAAATATTGTAGTCGTTGTCGTCCTTAAAGCGTATAGTAGAAGGAGTTAAATCTCTTGAAGGAGGAGGAGTTCAATTGGAAAGATATATTGAAAATAAGATATAAAACTTTTTGCTTGAATAGGTTTAATTTTACTTTTTTTTTCTTTTTTTCGTTTTGTGTTTGGAAACATTGTATAAGAATGTTAAGTAAGTATAAATGTCATTGTAAGCTTACAACGATTCCTAACAACGGCGACAATGACAATTGCTAAAAGTATGTGTAATACTTGAACAAATAGTGTTGATTTGTTTAAATGTATAAGGAAAAAAATTCAATAATTTATACATATTCGACGTAAAGAAAAATGGAAATTATAGAGGTAAGAAAAAACTTTGGATGTACCCTATTTTTATACCCTCCATTTAGTGGTTGAGTAGAGTAGTCCGTCTGTTGCAATACCGATCACAGTCAAATTCTTACACAGATATGGCTGAGACTTGATATAAGTATATAGCTGTCCTTAAAAGTTTCGTATTGCATTTAAGCGATATCCGTTTTGCGGTTCAAAAGATATGAACTAAAATGAAAAAAAACATCGAAAATTTTGGTACAGTCCACATAACCTAAAAATAAAAAATGCTTTAATTTGGCTGGTCGTGGTCATATGTGAACAAATTAAAAAATAAACAAATGTTTACACAAAAAAATAATTTTCTTCGATTTTTTTTACCTAAAAAAAATTTC
Source organism: Pegoplata infirma (assembly GCA_963921195.1). NCBI lineage: Eukaryota > Metazoa > Arthropoda > Insecta > Diptera > Anthomyiidae > Pegoplata > Pegoplata infirma. The sequence goes on along the minus strand of OY992537.1, from coordinate 203,936,588 downwards.
TTTTACTAATTTTTTCGCAGATTTTTTTTTTAGCAAAAAAAGAATCACGAATTGTTTTTAATTATTTTTTTTAATTAATCTCTTTTTCCAATTTTTTTTTCAGTTAAGTTCTTTTACAATAATCTTTAAACATTGTGGAGGGTTTTAATATATTCGGCCAGGCCGAATTTACATTTTTTCTTTGTTTTAAATTGCCTTAGCCCTAGCTGTAGATTTTACTATTAGTAGGAAAATTTGGTATCGATACATCAACAACTAATATTCTATCTCTAACTTTTTTTTTTAAAGTAATGATTTACAACAATTTCTCAAGTATACATCTGTAACACTAGGAAAAGGTCTCGAAAATTTGAAAAAATTTATGAAAAAAAAAAATTGAGGAAAAAAAAGTTGATATAAAAATTCTTTTTAAATTAATGTTCGTTCGTGAAACAATTTTTTCATTCATCAGCAGGTGAATTAAACCGCTCAGCAGTCATTTTCCGGTTTTAATTCTGGCGATCAATTTTAGTAGACTTTGATCTCCTGATTCCAAATCTGTACTCCAAATTTTTCCATCACGTCCAGATTTTTAGTTATTCACGGTTAAAAATGCGAAAAATTACTATTTTTGCATTATTTGAAAGCCTGCACCGCAGCCATTGAGTGGAATACAAATCTGGTATAAAGCGCAAAAGTATAATTTGTCTTTGGTCTCCAACATAGAAAACAATTTTTTTCTAATTATTGCGTTTGGTTGGGTTACAATTGCGTTTTAAAATGACTCTGTTAAAATTATAATTTTTGTAAAAAAGATCTTACCTCAGTTTTTTTTGATATTTTTCAAAAAAAACTAAAAAAATAAATATTTCACAAATTTAAGTTTTCTGTGTTATTTTTCGTATAAACCGGAAGATATCTTTAATGGCCTAAATTTTGAGCTCATCACAGTAAAGATTGATCATCTGGTTTTTGTTTTAGAGCCTTTTAAAAATGGTGCTTTTTCTAATTTTTTTCACAGTGTTTTTTTAAAATACATGTTTGGCCAATAATAGTGCAACAACTTCAAATTTTTTTGATCATATATTTGAGAGCATAGTTCAATTCTACTCTAACGCTTTGTACCAGATTTTTATTCCACCCAGTGGCTGCTGTGCAGGCTTAAAAAAATGCAAAAATCGCGTTTATTTGCATTTTCAACCGCGAATAATTAAAATTCTAGACGTGATGGAAAAATTTGGAGCACAGATTTGGAATAAGCGAGTCAAAATCTTTAAAAATTTTGTATCAAACTTCAAACCGGAGTCAAAAACCTTCGATTTGTTGAGCGGTGTTATTACCAAAGTTTCAAATCCAAGTTTCAAACCTTTTTGGTTTTAAGAAAATCATATCCGTGTTTATTTTTAACAAGCTGGTCACCCTACTGGTGAAGTAAATTCGAGTACATTGAATTCAATGGTGCTAGCCGTTTTTCGAAGTTAGCGCTCGTATTCGCGATATTTGCGATCTAAAACTTTGATGCTCAAGTACAATAAAAACAATATTTTTAAACTTTTTCGATAATTTTTTAATAATTTAAAACCATTCAGGTCTGTTAAACTAACATAGAAAACCATAGTACTGTGAATCTTTTTCGCGAAAAATATTTTATGTTCGCGACAAATCTTTATTTTCGTGAAAAAATTGGTTCAATACAAATATTTTAGTTAAAAGAAAGTATGAGGTGATGTTGAGATTATTATAAATCGAATTGTAGTGTTGGAAACTATCAAATTTTTTTCTGTAGAAACTATGGATATTTACATATATAAAAAACAATTTCCATTATTTATTTGTTTATTTATTTAAATGTTTTCCTGCACAACAAGAGTTAATCTTATAATTAAAATACAGGAATAATTATGCTAAAACAGTGTAGAAGCTAAAATGTATAAAAATGTATTAAAATATTTACTTATATCTAAATTAAATTAAAATTAAATTAAAATTACAAAATTAACAGAAAACATAATATGAAAAATTAAATATATATTTAACAAATTAAAAAATAAAAGCCTAACAAATTAAATTAAAAATTAACAAATTAAAAGTGTAACAAATTTAACTATGTAACAAAAAATGTTTAAAAAACATAGTTTTAAGGAAAATGTCGAAAAAGATATTCTTTGAAATGCTCTGCGTTGCTGTTTAATTGTTCTGGTTGTGGAAGATCGTTCCAAAGACGAATTGCATTTATATAAAAATGAAATTCAGATACGAGACATCGATGACGTGGCAGAATAATTTTTTTCCCTCTGTTCGATCTAGCAAAACGAATTTTTTCGTAAAGGTATTCCGGTTTTCCGGTGTAAATAATCTTATGTAGAAACAAAAGAACCCTCATTTTCATCAAATTTTCAAACGATACTCCGAATAGTTTTTTAGTGTGCGAAGAAGTCCCCTCTCTTCTGTTGAGTCCGAATACATATCTAACAATACTGTTATAGACTACATCCAATTTATGTTTACTTATCCCATCGCAGTTTGCAAAAAGCTCACAACCGTATAACAATCCCGGAATCAAATATGATTTTGCCAAAAGAATTCTAATTCTCAATGGAGTGAAAGACTGTGTTGACCATAGAGGCCGTAGCTTAGCATAGGTTTGACCAATTATGGTCCTGATGTGGTCAGACCATGTTAATGTGCTGTTCAAAGTTATTCCAAGGTTTTTAGCTGTTGAAACAAAATTGATTTTCTCATCATTTATAACAATTTCATTATTAAACACGGGATTCGCCTTTTTCTTACAAATAAGTAGACACTTTGATTTGTTGGGATTGATACACAATCCATTAGCCATAGCCCATCGATGAATCCTGTTAAGATCATAATTGATTTTGTCCATGTTTTCGTCGATAGCATTTGACGGACTACTCAAATAGAGTTGCACATCGTCTGCATACATGTGTACCTTACAATGAGTAAGGTATTCAGGGAGGTCATTAGCGTATACGGAAAAAAGGAGTGGACCTAAAATGGATCCTTGTGGTACACCTTTGGCAAGGTTTAATGGCGCAGATGGCTTGTTTTTTACATAGACAGATTGGGTTCGATTCATAAGGTATGATGAAAGTAAATTAGTTGAAGAAGAAGAAAAATGAAAGTATCGCCTAAGCTTAGTGCAAAGAGTTGTATGATCAACAGAATCAAAAGCCTTGGAATGGTCAAGAAGCACAAGAAAATTTATTTTGCCATTATCAAGCTCTCGCCTTATATTTTCGCAGACATCAACCAAAGCTGTCACACAGCTGTGGTTCGAGCGAAAACCAGATTGTTTATCCGACAATAGGGCATGATCAGTTATGTACAAACTCATTTGAATATGCAGAATTTTTTCAAAAACTTTTGAAAGATAGCATAAAATTGCTATTGGACGGTACTCCGAATTAGATTTTGGGATAGGTATTACTTTAGCATGTTTCTATTTGGAGGGATAAGTGCTAGTGGTGATTATATGATTGAAAAAGTAGGTCGTATAAGGCAAAAGAAGTGGTAGCAAAATTTTAACAAATTTCGGATTTATATTATCATATCCTATTGAATTGGATTTTACCAAATAAAAACTTTCCACAACATCAAATTGACTCACACAAGTAAACTCAAATGTGTTGCCCTCAAAAATATTGATATTGTTATCGTCGTAGAAAACATTATCCGTTTGTACCATTGGTAGATTAGCAAATTCTCGGTTCAATTCGTCAGCATCTATCGTGCAATCAATATTCTTGCCGCCCCTCCCAATACCCATTTCCCTGATAGTTTTCCAAGTATTTTTAGTTTCAAGAGCAGCACCAAATTGTCTAGAATAATACTCCGATTTAGCAACTCTTATTTGACGGTTTACCTCTTTTCTAGCCTCGCGATACTCATTTTTAAGGTCAAGTGTTTTAAAACGTTTCCATCGGGAATAAGCAACATCTCTTTGCGAAATAACCCGTTTAATAGCAGCTGTGAACCAGGGCTTGGCTTTTACAGAAATAGATTTGGTTTTAAAAGGAACAGTCTCATCATAAAGTTGTAAAAGATTAGTTTGCAAAAAGTTTAACTGTTCATCAACAGATGCCATAAAATAAATATTTGCCCAATTAAATTGAAAGAAATTCACATAAAGCAAATTGTAGTCTATGTTTCCAAAATCACGAAAAGAGTATAAATTATTAGCCGGCTGAATCTGGTAATCATAGGCAAGGAAAATCAAATCGTGTTTCGAGAAACATGATGCCGAAATTTGATCGTACAAAATAACTTTTGATTTATCACTTACAAAGAAGAGATCGAGAAGACTATTTCTAGTATTTGTAAAGTGCGTAGGATTAGTGTAGTTTGTTGGCTCAAGTCCGAAAGATAACATATTATCGACAAAAGACGTATTTATAATAATATTAGAATTAAAATCTCCTACAATGATTACATCATTGTAGCCATCAGGTAAAGTTTCCAGTTTCTCAAAGAATTTAGAAAACGGCAATCCTTTGTCGGGCCTATAAGCACAACCTAACAACAGTTTTCTCCCATACGATTTTATATCAATAAAAATATATTCTACTTTATCCGTCTTACCTAACCTGACCAACTGTTTTTGTCTGAAAAGCGGGATAGAAAGGTTGAAAAAGCGGGATTTTGGTCTAAAAAGCGGGACTTTTTATATCTTTCACTTAGTGATAGTAAGTTTGTAACAGTTCGAAAAAGTATAAAAATTCATGATTACACTATGTGACGGTGAAAAAGTAACCTGGGTTTTGACCATCAATTTTACATAATTCGGGCATGCTGATTCCAATGGTCCAAGCCATTTTCAAATCTAAGGTACAGTTTTTTCGCAAAACATCTTCAAAGTTTTTCACGTCCCCGTGAAGTTTTTTGAATAAAAAATATTTTGTGTGCGAAAAAGTCGGTCGTTTATAGTTGAAATTAAAGGATTATATCTGTAACTACATTTTAACTACAAATTCCGCTACTAAAAGTTTAAAACTTTAACAGAGTTTCGCGTTTTATCCCATTTTTTCTCATTTTTTAGCATTTTCGCGATTTTAAATGCCGAAATAAATACCGACCTAAACAATCGTTTCAGCTTAGTATATTTGCACCAAAGGAAATATATTCCCATTAAAATATTTTTCATTTATCAATCGCATAGCACTAAAATTTCGCGATTTGTCAAAATTTCTCTATGACAGCATCACTTTCCAACAGGACCAGAAGGTCCAGATTTTGATATATTGTGTAAAAACCTCAAAAAAGTATTTGTGCCAAATTTCAAACAAAAATGTTCTCATCTTAAAAAGTTTTAATAAAAAAACATTTATTTCGCCCTACTAAATTTAAATTATATAAGTGTTTTATTTAAATTAGTAGTAGTAGTATTTAGTAAAATGTTTTCCTTTTGTTTTTGTAATTAAAACTTAATAATTTAATTTAGTAAGGTGAAATAAAAGTTTTTCTACAATAACTTTTGAAGTTGAAAACATTTTTGTTTGAAATATGACACAAATACTTTTTTGAGGATTTAACACAATATGTCACAAGCTGGACCTTGTGGTCATCTTGGAAAGTGATGCAGTCATAGAGAGATTTTGACTAATCGCTCATTTTTGGAGTGATGCGCTTGATAGTTGAAACGTATTTTCATAGAAATATATCCCATTTGGTGCATCTAAACTTATCTGAAGCGGTTGCTTAGGTCGGTATTTACTTAAGCATTTAAAATCGCGAAAATGCTAAAAAATTGGAAAAATGGGATAAAACGCGAAATATCACTTGAATTTCAAACATTTAATAGCGGATATGGTACTTAAAATTAAGCTACAGTTATAGTCCTTCAATTTCAATTGCAAAAGAGCGACTTTTTAGCATACAAAAACTTTTTTATTTCAAAAAGTTCACGGGGACGTGAAAATCTTTGAAGACATTTCGCGAAAAAACTGTACCTTAGATTTAAAAATGGTTTGCACCATTGGATTCAGCATGTCCGAAATATATAAAATTGATGGTCAAATCTCAGGTTACTTTTAACATCCAAGATTTTGTCACGCTGTGTTATCAATCGATTTAAATTTGACATAGTGATGTCTGTCCTTCTCTCTGGCTGTCTGTAAATTTGTTGAAAACACACTTACTTTCGAAAGAAAGTAGTTTGTAATTTTTACGGTCAGGTTGATATTGAAGTTCAGTGAAATCGGTCCAGTGGTTCAGAAGTTATGTGGAAAACCGTGAATTTTGGATTGGTTTCGCCTCCAATTCACGTGGTAAATAAAACGTTGAACACGCTTCTAAAGACCACAAAAATAGTTTTCAAAATATTATTGTCACTTCAAAAAAATTGTACACTCAAAAAAAATTACATAAAAAATCATGTACTCAAAAAAAATATATTCCGAGTCAAAGTTTTCAAACAGGGTAGATTTTTTTTAAATTTTGGATTTTTGCTGCTCCTTAAACCCGATTTGTTTTACGAGCTGAAATACCTGGTAATTTTGTTTAAGAAAATTTGAAAAAAAAAATATTTTGCAGATTTGGAAAATGTTTCAAATTCAAAAATATTTTTTTTTTGTCCCAAATTAATATATTTCGAAAATTATATATTTTTTTTTTTTTAGAGAATTTTTGCCCAGAACTCGAAACTTTGACTGATTTTTGCGGGGTCAAAAATTTAAACCCTATTGAACACGTCTCGAAAAAAATAGATTTTTTAAAATAAAAATTAATTGAAATAAAAATAAACTTAAAAACTTGTTTCTGAATTATATTTTTTTTTTTAATTTTCAAATTAAAAAAAATAATTCAAAATAAAATCAAAATCAATTTATATTTTTTTTTTCAAAAATAAACGTTTTAAAAGTTGTTGGAAATTTTGTCGAGTTTCAACACAATTTTAGGAGAATTTTTTTAAGCGCGGTAAGAAATTCTAAATGTTACCATATTTATATGCTCATCGAACAATCATACTCAAAATATTTTTTAAACAATTTTAAATTGTACTTTGCTATTCCAAAAGTCAAAAAGCGGGATAAAGCGGGATGAAGCGGGACTTTTGTTTAAAAAGCGGGATAGAAATTCAAGGCGGGATGAGACATCAAAAAGCGGGATAATCCCGCCAAAAGCGGGATGGTTGGTCAGGTTAGTCTTACCATGTTTACATAAAAAATTACACACAATATGATTTTTGACGAAAATAGCCACACCACCACCTTTTGTCTTACTAATTCTATCAGACCTAAAAACTTTGTATCCATTTAGGCTAACAAAACTATCAGAAGTTGATTTAGTAAGCCAGGTCTCGGAAACACAAACCACATCAATATCAGAGTTTTCAAAAACTAATCGGAATTCATCGAGTTTATTATTTAAGCTTTGTGCGTTAATATGACATATTTTGAGACCAACTTTTTGTTTGGCCAAAACTCTCACCATGTTTATCGTAACGTCTTCAGAGCTTCCACGGTTTACATTTATGTTATCCATTAATAAATAATTTTATTGTAAAGCAAACGCTAACAGCAACGCAAAAAATAAGGTTTTTATAAAACAATATGTAAAAAAAGTAAAAAAGAGTTAAATTTGTAAAAATTATTAGGAAAAAAATAAGATTTTTATAAATATTATGAAATAATTTAACAGTAATTAATATGCACTCTTGGGACATTAATATAATGGTTTTCAGCAACTTCTGCATTATTACGAAAAAAATCATCAAGTGCATCTATATGTTCGATGCATATCGGATCATCAGTAGCAGCACGCTTAACGTATACAAGCCCTCGATAAGTGTAAGCAGAGAAAATGTGTTTGTCCTTTTTTAAACGGGTTGCGGTTCGTAAAATTTTGTAGCTTGAGTTTGTTAAATTTTCTTTAACAAAAATTTTTTTTTCAGAATCAAATCCAAGAAGATTTAACTTTAAATTCGTTTTATTTGTTTTTTGATAAGAGCCAAGGGATTTGAGAAAAAAGATTTTATCATATGGAGAATTAAACTTAGCAATTATTACAGCATCGCGAGTGGTATCTTGGTTTTTTTTGTTACTGTTTTGTAGTCGAAAAATTGATTTTATTGGTGGTTTTGGTATGTCGATAATTTCACAAATTTTTTGAAAATATTCGGCTAAATTTTCATTTTGCTTATAAGGAATTCCATTTAAGCGTATGTCACAAGCTACAATAGAGTTAGCTTGCTTCAATGATTTTATTTTTAATTCTCTGATTTCATTTTTAAGTGCTGATAATTCACCCACAACTGTTTCTAAATTTGAAACACGCTCTGTAACAATATCTATTTCTTTTTTCATATCACCTATTCTCTTATCTAGTTCATTTAAGAGACGATCCTCGAACTCAATAAGAAGAGTTTTAAGCGAGTCTATTTGTTGATCATGGTGTTTCTCTGATTCAGTGAGCAGAGTTTTAAAAATTTCTGTTTGTTTATCTATGCGTTTATCAACAAGATGTACAACGTGCAAGGGGGAATTTGAAAGACGCGGGGTCTTATTAGCACAATCGGAGATTGAATTTTCTTTATTTCTTTTTTGAGACATAGTGTTGTGTTGTTATGATTTCAATTTAATTTTCTATTGCTTTTGTTTGGTTAGAAGTATATTTGTTTATATGCGAGTATTGTTTTGTATATTGGTTGATTTGTAAATGTTAAAAAAAATTTTTGCGCCTTGTTACAAGTTCTCTTTACTTGAGTCTCTTTTTTTTTTTTTTGTTTGTAGAAACTGCACTGTTTATATTTGGTTATTTTATATTTTTGTTTTGTTTTTTCCTTTTGTATGATGTTTTTTACAAGAAGTTTATTTAAAAAACAGGAATTTGCAACCAAAAATTACATTCAAATAACAAGTGTTCAATTCGGTTTAGATTCAAAAGTGAATTTATTGTAAAATTATATTTTTTTAATCACTTTATATTACGAAAAACAATATTTAATTAGGAGCTTTTGAAATTTGCATCCGTCGCTCACGAGAATTTTTTTAACAAGGCAAACCGACATTTGAAATTCTACTGATGATAACACTAACTGGAATGTTTGAAACCGGTATGGGAATACCAGAAATGTCTATAATTTTTAGAAATTAAATTTTTCTTCTGCATTTTTTCAACTTGAACCCTTTTACAAATATAAATAGAGCCCGAGCTCGATCTGTACTTACAGAAAGAAAAAAAATAAATAAATATTTTTATTTTGATTTTAATTTACGAAAGCCATCTGGTAAAGCTAGTTCATGTACATTACACCCAGAAAAGTTTTACAGTAACTATTTACGGTTATTCAAAAAGTTTTTAGTTAAAGTTGTTTTAAACGTTTTATCGTTTGTTTTTCAAGAAAACTAAATATTGAATGATTTATACAGTTGTTAAAAAATAAACTACAAATATTTACGGAAAAATATTTTTATCAGTTAAATTATTCGTGACTGATTATACCGTATAATTTTACGGAAGTACGGTTTTTGTAGTTTGTTATTCAAAAAAAATTATTTTTACTTCACAAAATAAAAAGTTGTAAACAGTTAAAATAACTGAAATATCATTTGTTTCTACGGAATCTCTAGTCATTTATTGACGTTTAAAAATAACTGAAAAGTATGTTGTTTCAAATGAAATATAAGTAGTCCGTTTTTTAAAAGGAAAAACGATTTTTTTAACGTTTTTTTAGTTGAATTTACTTACAAAATATTTTAAGTGTATGTCCCACTGTAATATCAGGTTTTTCACACACAAAAAAAAAAAAACCTTGTCAAATTACTAGAAAAAGTATCGTAATCCCGTTTTACCAATATTTGACAGTTTTCCTTGTTTTTTAACTAAAAAGTTTCGATCGAAAATTACATTTTTCTTTGTAATTTAACATTTTTTCTTGAAATTTTACAAGTTTCCAAGATTTTTTACAAAAAATCTAATAAATTTACGAAAATTTACGAAAAGTTTTGTTTTGCCAAAAAAAGTTGTAAATTTACAATTTTATTGGTAAAAATCTTGAAGAAATACAAAAAAGTTCGTAATTTTTAATAGGAATTCTCAAAAAAATTTTAAATTTTTTGGTAAAAAGCTTGTAAAATTCCAAAATGGTTGGTAAAAATACTCTAAAATAATTAACAAGGAATTCTTGTCGAATAGGAGGGAGCAAAAAAAAAGTTATAAACTTTTCTTGTAATTTTTTGAGTGCTCAATATAATAGTGTTTTACTTTTTCATTCGTTAAATCAATCATTATTTTGATTCACTTTATATAAAAAAACTAATAAAATTTGGGATCAAAATCGAAAAAGTTTTTGATTGAAAAAAATATCAAATCACCTATAATTTTATGATTGATATAACAATTTTCTGCATCGGAGAAGTTTCAATTAAAGAATTAATTGAAACCGCATTTTTGGTGATTGAAATTTGTTTCCAATTATTTCCGTGAACAAAAACAAACCACTAATAACACTAATAAACTTTTAAAAAAATTTCAAGTTATATAGTTTCTGATATTTCAGGAGGATCAAATGATCTAAGTGATCAAGTGTGTCGAGTTTCCTCAACTTTCCTTTTTTTATATCAAATCCTCCATTTTTTTTAATATATCTTTAACACAGCTCTCGTGCAATTGTTGCAACATTTTATTGCAAGTTCTATTAGCTGTTTAAAGAATTTCATTTCATGCTATTCTGACAATAAGTACTCATCATGTTATCAACTTAATATTAATTAAAATTTATTTTATTTCTTATAAGACCCATCTTAACATTTTATTCTTTTTAAGAAGATTTTCTTTTCACTTCTTAGCTTTTCTCCATTTTATTTGTAATTTTAAACAAAAACTCACCTTGATGACTATAATGTTCTCTGACACCACTATAGCGATCCTGTTGCTGTTGTTGTTGTGTATTCCACAAAGTGGGTGTTGCCCCCATATATACATTATTCAACGTTGTTTGTTGTTGTGGTAAATCCATTTTTGATTTAGTTCGTTGCAATTTATGATTATAGTTGTTGTTATTATTATTATTGTTGTTATTATTATTCTGAAAGTTATAACGTTGTTCTGCAAAGAAGATGAAAGAAAATAAAGTTGAAAAACAAAAAAAAAAAGAAAAAATATATATATTAAAAATGCAGTTATATGCACGGTGAGCCTTAGCAAGGTTTAGGACGAACTTTAGTGTCGACGAAAAGTGTAAACGCAGTTTGATTTGCAAAGTGTTACAAACTGTTAACAGTGAAATCGTAGCTGATTGCATTCGCGAGATATCGCGAAATTTGTGCTTTTTTGTATTTATTTAAGTTTTGACACTGAAGTATTTGAAAAACTTTCAAAAACTGAGTACACCGTTTTAATTGTACTTATTTCACAAAACAGTAAACATACTTTCTTTAGTTCGCAAGAAATCGCGATATGACTTTTTTCAGTTTTGGTTTTTATCTTAAGATAGGATTCTCTAAAATTTTGTAAAAAGATGGTAAACAGCTTATCTTAACTTGATTAAAGGCCACACAGCTGTTGACAACGAAATTTTAGGTGCTAAATTTCGCGAAATATCGCGTAATTACATTTCTTTTTTTTATTTGTCATTTACATATAATAAAAAAAAAAACGTGGCAGTTTGATTTGAATATGTTGGAAAAATTAAAACTGTCAAACAAAAAATTATAGCTTTTCACTTTCGCGAGAAATAGCGAAAACCAGCTTTTCGTGTTTTTTTTTTTTTGATTAATAAAAGAAGTTTCTTTAAAATTGCTGAAAAACGCGAAATGCAGTTTAAATTGTTATTGATAAAAAGTTTAAAAGGCTGATCAATTCTTCGAGATATCGCTAAGAAACTCGCTAAACTACTATTTATTTATTATTTTATGTTTTTTGTGGTCTGTAAAAACATTTACTTCAATTAACAACAAAAATGTGGTATGCAGGTTGAATTCGAGATTATTAAAGGTGAAAAAACTACAAGCATAAAAATTATGGATTATTAATATCGCGAAATTACTGGTCAAGCTCTTATATTAATTTATTTATTTTTTCTGTGGAGTCAAAAATACAGAAAAAAAAAACAAATAACTACAAATATATGGAATGCAGTTTGAATTTTACGTGGCTGAAGGTGGTAAAAATGCTAAAATCAATGTCTGGACTGGTAATTAAAGCGAAAAATAAAATTTTTTCCAAATTTTTTTTTTGAATTTTGCCATTTCTCACGAAATTGAAAAGATATGATTTCGATGTTACAATTGAAACTGTTTACTCAGTTTGTTGAAAATATTAAAAAAAACTTCATTGCAAAAACTTAATCAAATACAAAAACACAAATTTCGCGATACCTCGAGAATGCGATCAGCTACGATTTCGCTATCAACAGTTGACATTTAACAGTATGACATTTAGTATGACATTTAATCGCATAGAAATGAAACTGCGTTTTTACTTTTCGTCGACACTAAAGTTTAACCTAAACACTGCTATCACTGAGGTTCACTGTGTATGGTATTATAATTCATAAAGTCATTGTTGTATCGCAAAAAGTAACAATATTTAACATACCTTTATGGTATTTGGTAACTATTATGGGTACGGTATTCGTTGAAACTGTTGGGGCTAAAGTTGTTACAGTTGTGGTTTGTGGTATGTCTAAATGGAAATTAGAACAAAGAAAATGTATGAAAATAGGGATACCATGCGAGAAATATTTATTTTTTTATACAAAATTTTATCAACTACATTTGCCAGGGTCGCTCAATTGTGGGATGATTTTTTTTTAAGGGAAAAGTCGGCAACAGTTGCACAACAAAAACTACTAAACCGATTTTGATAATTTTGTTTCTTTTTGAAGATTATAAAATTGTCTAGTACTTATCGTGTTCATTTTTTTTTTTTTAATATTAATTTTTGACGAAGTTATGCTTATGTAAATTAAAAAAATGAATAATTAACTAATAAAATGTCAAAAAATGGCCACGGTAAGTAATAAAAAAGTTAAAAGTCTACAAATAAAAAAAAAATCAGTAAAATCCGTTTAGTAGTTTTTGCTGTACAAATGCAGCCGAATTTGTCCTTAAAAAAAATATCCCGCAATGGAGTGGCAACACTGGCAATTCTGGTTGATCAAATATTGAGATATAAAATTTAAAAAATGTAACGATAGTTTATCTTTCAAATAAAAAAAACAGAATTAAAAAAGATTGTGTATTAGAGATATAACCATATAAAAAGGACCTATCATATTTAGAAAGTACATGAAAAATCAAGAAGACATGTGTGTTCTTTTTTTCGCGAATGTTAAAAAAGGTTCGGCACTGATCGCGATGAAGTTTTCGCTAATATTTTTTTCATTATTCGGAAAACCCGTATTTCTAGTGTCGAAAACCATTTTATAAATTTGTTATTGTTTTAGTTTTGTTGTAAAACGACGAAAAGCCAAAAAACGGTGGATGGGAAGGAATCCCACCATAAAACATAAAAAAATGTAAATTTATGGTGTTTTAGAAATTGCAATCGGTGCCGAAGGTTTTTGGACCAAAATGTCCCCGGATAACGTTTTTTGTTGTTAGTATAAAATTGCCCATACGATTATGATAGGTTCCTATTTTGGTTATATCCCTATTGTGTATTTATTTTTATTATAGCTGTTTAAATTCACCGCTCAACAAATCGAAGGTTTTTGGCTTAGGTTTGAAGTTTGATAGAAAATTTTTAATGATCTTAACCCGCTGATTCCAAATCTGTGCTCCAAATTTTTTCATCACGTCTAGAATTTTAATTATTCTCGGTTGAATATGTGGAAAAACACGATTTTTGCCATTTTTGAAAGCCTACACAGCAGCCGTTAGGTGGAATAAATATTTGGTATAAAGCGTTAGAGTAGAAATGAACTACGATCTCAAGAATATGATACCAAAAATTTGAAGCTGTTGCACTATTATTGACCAAACATGTATTTAAAAAAAAAAAAATTAGAAAAAGCACAATTTTTAAAAGGCTCTAAACCAAAAACCGGATAATCAATCTTTACTGTGATGAGCTCAAAATTTAAGAAAAAGTTCATTCATTCTTATAGACTTTTAAAACCAATAAAGATATCTTCCCGCTTATACGAAAAATAAAACGGAAAATTTAAATTTGTAAAATATTTGTTTTTTTTTAGTTTTTCTTTAAAATATATAAAAAAACTGAGGTAAATTTACAAAAATTATAATTTTAACAGTATCATTTCAAAACGCAAGTGAAACCCAGCCAAACGCAAGAATTGGAAAAAAATTGTTTCCTATGTTGGAGACCACAGACAAATTCTACTATGGCGCTTTATACCAGATTTGTATTCCACTGAATGACATTCTACGTAGGCATTTAAATAATGCAAAAATCGCAATTTTTCGCATTTTCAACCGTGAATAGCTAAAAATCTAGATGTGATGGGAAAATTTGGTGAACAGATTTGGAATCAGGAGATCAAAAACTACTAAAATTGATCATCAGAATTCAAACCGGAAAATGAGTGTTGAGCGGTCATATTGTTAATAAAAAGGATGTTTTAAATATTACAACCCCCTTAGTAACACTAGTTTACAAATTAAAAAAAAAAATTGCGATCCACGAAATTTTGCATTTATTTTCCATATAAAATCTTACGCTAAATTCGAAAATCTACTTTAAAGTATTAAAAGCAGAACAGTTTTCGAGATGTTGAAAACTTTTCAAATTTATTTTTTTTTTTTAAAAAAGTGGTTTTACTTAAATTAAAATATCTCCAACAAAAATTTATGGGTTTCGTTGTTTTTGGTTTTAAATTAAAGGTAATTAAATGATAAATTAACCGTTCATACAACATTTTTTTCCGATTTTATACACATATTTACAGAAGCCTGTCCCGAAAATGGCCTCTTTTTGGAATTTCGTAGTGTATTTTGTCAAAAAAAATATATTTTTTGTTTTGACCGCTATTGGTGTCAAAATTCGCGGAATGTTTTGTACATTAAGGGAAAAATATTTAAAAAATTTTCATGAAATAATTTTGGTCCACCAGAGCATTTAAAAAAAATCTAAGTTTTTTCCAATATTGAACTTAAAATTTTTATATTGACGCGGATGTTACTCAATCAAGTTCAAATGGGTACTTTAAATTGTCCATGGTCGTTTAGTACCATTTTAAGACACTTAAAAAAAAGTTGAAAAAGAGTCGAAAAAATTTATTTATTTATTTTACCAGTTTTTGCAACAAAAATTTAATAAGTGGATTAAATTACATCATGTAAATATTTTTCCCTTAATGTAGTCCACATTCTGCAAATTTTGACACCAATTGCAGCAAAAACAAAAAATACATTTTTTGACAAATTACACTATGATTGCGAGCTTCAACCGGTTGTAGGGAGGCAAAGACAGACTCCAATTTTTTTTTTTTTTTGGATTATTTTTTCCATTATCAGCTCTTGAAAGAGCTTCGTTTTTTTGCTATTACCTTAAATTTTATTTTTCCAGACAGGCTATTGACCATGCCACTTTTTGAAAAAACTCAAATTTTATTTATGTTATTTAATAGTGTTCTAATGGCGAATACTCTGCAATTGATTTGATATTGACACGACACCTTTTTTTTTTTTTTGCTAAACATTTGGTGTGGAATGCCTCATAGGTACAATTTGAAAGGTGGGAACCTTAAAATTTAATAAAAGGTTATAAGTAATTTTTAACTTCTCATGTTAAAAAACCCGTATCCCCAAATCCATTAGTTTTAAAATTCTGAAAAAGTGTGTGGCATACCAATGCCTTCGAGAAATGTTTATTCGAATGTTGAGGAATAGCACTTATTTACAGAGATTTTGATCCACAACATGTTGCATTCATTTTCCATGTAAATCCATACGCTGAATCCGAAAATCCACTTCAAAGTTTCAAAGGTAGTACAGTTTTCGGGATATCAACAACTTTTCAAATTATCATCTTTTTAAAAAAGTGGTTTTACTTCAACTAAAATATCTCCGGAACAAATTGATGGATTCCATTGTTTCTAGTTTTAAATTTAACGTAATTTAATGATCTTTTACCTTTACATAAAACATTTTTCAATCTGATTATGACCTTAGAAGCTATTAATAGATATATAGACAATTTTGATTCAATTTTACCAAAATTTGGCATAAAATAAAAATTACTTTGCAAATTTCACATAGAAACCAAATTTTTTAAAATAGAAAACAAATTTTTTAAAACAATTTTTTTTGCAGTTTAAGTCTTATCTATAGCGAATAAATCAGGATATTCTTTCAAAAAGCCGTTGAAAATTGTTAAAGTTATATGCATTTGAGTAAAAATGCAGAAATTCGGTTTTTTTTACATTTTTAGTTTATTGAGTGTAACACAAGTTGACAAATTTTGAAAAATTCTTCGATTCACGACATTTAACATTTTTTTCCATGTAAAATCGCGCGCTGAATCCAAAAACATAGTCAAAAAAATTCAAAATTTGAATTTTTTAACATGATAATGTTTTTAGGCTGGTGTCTAATTTTAAAAAAGTTGCAGGACGCCACCTCAGTTTGACTATATAAGCTAACAATTAACAAAAAATAAAACAAGAATTACTATTTTCGTTTCCTTAAAACCAAAAATTTTAATAACTTGGGTTTGTAACTTGGATAATAATTCACCTCGTGGTGAATAAAACCGTTTTTCACCAGTTGGTGAATAAAAAGTAACATAATTATTTTTCAACAAAAAAAAATTTTTTTTTCATCAAATTTTTTTTTGTCATCAAAAAAAATTTTTTTTATCAATTTTTTTTTCCATAATTTTTTTTTTCATCATTTTTTTTTTTTTCATAATTTTTTTTTTTCATAATTTCTTTTTTTCGTCAAATTTTTTTTTCATCATTTTTTTTTTTAACAATTTTTTTTTCATCAATTTTTGTTTTCATCAAATTTTTTTTTATCAATTTTTTTTTTCATCAATTTTGTTTTTTTCATTATTTTTTTTTCATAAATTTTATTGTTTTTTCATCAAATTTTTTTATTAAATTTTTTATTATCAATTTTTTTCTCACAAAATTTTTTTTTTCATTTGTCTTTTCATCATTTTTTTTTTTACATAAAAAAATTTTTCTTTTCATCAAAAAAATTCATCAAAAACTTTTTTTCATCAAAATTTTTGTTCACCAAAAATTTTGGGTTCATTAAATTTTGTTTAACAAAAAAATAATTTTTTTTACCAAAACTACTTTTTCACCAAGTTTGAGCTTTTCGCATAAAAATTTTCCATTTGTTTATAAAATGTACATAAAATAAGTGAGAGTGGTATATTCTTTGTTGCCGAATCTTTTATACTTTCCAAAATGTAAAAACACTTTTTTGCACTTATTTTTGCACTCACGAAATGTACAGCTCTTTTGGTTTTTTAATGGGGTCCTCGACTGTTATTTCAATTCGTTTTGCATGGAATAACAAGTAATATAACATTATTTTTTCTAAAAAAACTTTGCTTTGGCAAGTACACCCAAAGCTTCCACAAAACATTATCATAATTTAATGTTTTGGACAAGAGTACAAAATTCGCAGGCATTTTTTATAACTTTTTAATTTTTCTCCGATTCTTAACATTTCTTTATAGGGGAATAGTCCAGGAATATTGGAATTTTTTATGGGAAAACTGTGAGAATTTTTCTATAGGAAATCTCTGAGAATCTTTCTATAAGAAAATTCTGAGAATTTTTCTATTGGAAAAATCTGATTTTTTTTTTAATAGAAAAATCTGAAAATTTTCTTCAGAAAAAATTTGAGAAATTTTCTTTAAAAAAATTTATAAGAATCTGAAACTATTTCTTTAGGAAAAAATTACGTACACAAAAAAAAAATAATTAAGAAATTAGATGATTTAATTAAAAAATTAATTAAATCCGGTCCAATCACTAAAATGCGCATATAAATTAAAAATATTTGTATTCGTTAATTAAAAATAAATGGATATTTAGTTAATTAAACACTTAATACTATAAATTAAAAAATTTTATTAACAAAAAAATAATTAAAATTTTAATTAAATAAATTAAAAATTTAATTAAAAAAAATTGGTAACAAATTAAAATTTTAATTGTATAAATTAAAAAAAAAATAAAAATAATTAATTTATTTTTTAAAAAATAAATAATTTAAAAACACATTTTTTTAAATAAAAAGGTTTAAAAAAATATTTTTTCAATATGCTCTGTTTTTATTAAACAAAAAGTCAAATGCCTGGACTTTTCGTACAAAATATTCAAACTCAAAACAATATTTTTTTGGAATAAGTGTTTATTTTTATATTGTTTACTCTTTAAGTTATTTTTTTCGTATAATATAGTCAGCAAACAAATATTTACTAATTACTTTTGTTAGTTTCGTAAGAATACGAATAATTTTTTTCGTAAATTGTTGCACGGATTTTTTTTCGGGAATCCTTAAGAACTTCAAATTCAACAAATTCAGCTTAAACACTATCCCTTCCAAACTTTATGTTCTTACTTAAGCCCTCAACTTCTGCAAACCTTTTTCGCAAAAAGTGTGTAAAAATTTTTGATATTCATTGTCCATAATTATTTAAAGAAGCCTTTCAAAAAAAAATTCTTAAAACTTCATTATATTTAAATTAATATTCATATAAAATTTTAAATCCCATTTTGAAGTTCTTTCTTTTCTTTTTTGCATAAAATATGACTCTAGTTTTGCTACTTACATTTTATTTTACCTCTTAAACAAACTGGGTCATGTTAATTTTCAATTAATAACACATTATTATACAAAATCCAAACACTCAGAGACGAGACAGACGACAAGACAACTTTTGCTATTTATTGTCAAAAAGTCAACTAAAGTTTGTGTGTTGTGCTTTTTAAATAGTTAATGACTGGACTATTGGGAGTTCTTTTATGCTTTGTTAGGACCCTACAGTAGGTAGAGGTATGAAATTTAAAGTGACTGTGATGTGGTACTCTGCAGGAAAAATTAAAGGTATTCTAGTCAAACGTGTGGAGTTTCTGTCGAGTGGTCCAAAGTCTTCAAACAATACGCAAATAGAATTTGAAACAAATTTCAATCAACGTAAGTGAATTCAATAAATTTTTTTAATTGAAATCCCTCCAATTATGAAAATTGTTATACCAATCATCAAATTGTAGGTGATTAATTGAATATTTTTTCAATGAAACAATTTTTCGATTTTGATCACAAAGTCGATCAATTTGTTATTTAAAGTTAATTAAAATAATGATTGATTTAACAAATGAATTGTGAGCTTATGACAAAATTATGAAAAAACTCAATTTTCCAATATGTTGCAAACAATAAAAAAAGTAAAACTCGATTATTTTTATATATTTTTGAATCAATGTATTTAAATAAATTAAAGCGAAAAAAACTGGTTTGTTGAAAATTTGTAATTTGGCAGTTAAAGAAAATAAACAAAATTTTAATCAAAACATTAATTGACTCATTTGAATTTGGTTGATCAATACATTCAATTGAACATTTTTAGCCAATAATTTTACGATCGCTATCGACTTCTGTTATTAGCCCCTTACTTTTACAAGTCCTTTTAAAACAGTGTAGAGTGCCCTTTATCTTATCTGGATCAAATTTAATTTTTCACTTACATTTTGTTAAACAATGCATATTATTTACTTATGTCTGTCTTGTTCATATTAATGTGGTTTTTCTTGAGGGTTTTTATTGTCCAGTGGAGTTTACCACATTATTTTTTCTTTCTTTTTATACAAGAGCTTATCGTATGAGTTGGCCTTATAGTCAGTTTGTAATAAAATTACAATAAATAATTAAATTCTGTTGTTGTTGATGATAATAATGACGATGAGTATAAAATGTATATTGTACACTCGACAAAAAAATGTTTACTGGAAAATTTCTTAAAAAGCCTCTGCCAAAATTAAAAATTAAAAATTAAAAATTAAAAATTAAAAATTAAAAATTAAAAATTAAAAATTAAAAATTAAAAATTAAAAATTAAAATTAAAAATTAAATGTTGTTTTTTTATTTTTAGTACCAAAAGGTACATAAAAATAAAATGTATTTATTCGGCCTTTATATATGTATATGGGGGTTTTCGTGTCAACTGACACAACTTTTGAAACCGATATCTTCCGATCGGGATGAAATTTGCACCAAGGTTAGTCCTATTGGAAAGTAGTTCAGACACAATTTTTCAACGAGATCGGTCAAGAACTCTCTGAGTTAGAGGGGGTCGAAATTTGACATTTTGGCCAAAGAGGTGTTGATTCTAATCGATGTAACTTCTTACCTATTGCTTTTAGCAAAATGTGTCCCGAAGAGTTTAGATAGCTATTTCTTCAGTCTTTCGAAAAAAATATATAAAAAAAATAAAAAAAAAATTTTTGATTTTTTTTCTTAAAAATCCAAAACTTTTTTGACTTTTTCCTCAAATTGGGCCCTTTTTTTTTTTTTTTTTTTGATTCAAAAGAAAGCTTAGGTGATTTCCTTTAAGAGCTGTGGGGTCGCTTAGTGGGATGCGAGTGGGATATCTATGAAAATTTTTTTTTTTTAACTTTGGAACACAAAAAATGGTTCTTCAATTTGCACTATTAGGCGTGGGATAGCTAACCAGTTTTCGATTTCGATCCGCGATACCCTCTTATTTTTTTAGGTTCGAAAAAGAAAGCACGAGCCAAAAAATGGGGGCGGTGGGGAGGGGCCATATGGCCCCTCATTGGGGTCAAAGTTGGGCGTAAAGAGGTAAAAACCCACAAAAAGCCCCCAAACTCCCCTAGAAACGCCCCTGGTGGGGTGCAATGTGAGACCGACCTCCAATAATTTTCTGCCCCCAACATTTTTCTTGAACATACCTTACCCCTATTACCACTTCCTAAGGGGGCTCCCATACAAAATGACATTTTTATAAAATTTGCTCCTACCGCTCTAACTGTCCATAGGGTGCCCCTAGAGATGTAAAATGTATGACCGACCCCCAATATTTTTTCAACTCCAACATTTTCTTAGAATATACCTACCCTTTATTTTCAACTCTTAAGGGGGTCCCCATACATTTTTTTTTATTTTTTTATTAGTTTTTAAAAATACATGTTTTTATAATGTATGGGAGCCCCTTAAGGAGTGGAGATAGGGTGTTATGATGTTCGGACAAAATGTTGGTAACTAAAAAATAATGGGGGTTGGTCGTTATTTTTGCCTCTCTAGGAGGCACGGTAGGGGCGGTAGGAGCTGGTTTAATAAAACAAATTTATAAAAATTAAAAGAAATGTATGAGGACCACCTTAAGGGTTAAAGATACATTGTAGGTATGTTTGCAAAAAATGTTGGAATTAATAAAATAATGGAGGTCGGTCATACATTTGACCCCACTAGGGGCACTTTAGGGTAAGTTATAATGGTAGGATCAAATTTTTTAAAAATGTTTTGTATGGGAGCCCCCTTAGGAAGTGGAAATAGGGGTAAGGTATGTTCAAGAAAAATGTTGGGGGTAGAAAATTATTGGAGGTCGGTCTCACATTGCACCCCTCAAGGGGCGTTTCTAGGGGAGTTTTGGGGCTTTTTGAGGATTTTTACCTCTTTACGCCCAACTTTGACCGCAATGAGGGGCCATATGGCCCCTCCCCACCGCCCCCATTTTTTGTCTCGTGCTTTCTTTTTCAAACCTAAAAAAATTAGAGGGTATCGCGGATCGAAATCGAAAACTGGTTAGCTATCCCACGCCTAATAGTGCAAATTGAAGAACCATTTTTTGTGTTCCAAAGTTAAAAAAAAAAAAATTTTCATAGATATCCCACTCGCATCCCACTAAGAGACCCCACAACTCTTAAAGGAAATCATCTAAGCTTTCTTTTGAATCAAAAAAAAAAAAAAAAAAAAGGGCCCAATTTGAGGAAAAAGTCAAAAAAGTTTTGGATTTTTAAGAAAAAAAATCAAAAAATTTTTTTTATTTTTTTTATATTTTTTTTTCGAAAGACTGAAGAAATAGCTATCTAAACTCTTTGGGACACATTTTGCTAAAAACAATAGGTAAGAAGTTACATGGATGAGAATCAACACCTCTTTGGCCAAAATGTCAAATTTCGACCCCCTCTAACTCAGAGAGTTCTTGACCGATCTCGTTGAAAAATTGTGTCTGAACTACTATCCAATAGGACTAACCTTGGTGCAAATTTCATCCCGATCGGAAGACATCGGTTTCAAAAGTTGTGTCAGTTGACACGAAAACCCCCATATATATTCGATTAGAGTTTTATTCTAGTTCGAGGCCCAAAAATATTTCTATTTATGATATTGTCATAATAGAGTATTTTTAATTTATTGCTTTAAAAAAATTAAAAATTAAAAATTAAAAATTAAAAATTAAAAATTAAAAATTAAAAATTAAAAATTAAAAATTAAAAATTAAAAATTAAAAATTAAAAATTAAAAATTAAAAATTAAAAATTAAAAATTAAAAATTAAAAATTAAAAATTAAAAATTAAAAATTAAAAATTAAAAATTAAAAATTAAAAATTAAAAATTAAAAATTAAAAATTAAAAATTAAAAATTAAAAATTAAAAATTAAAAATTAAAAATTAAAAATTAAAAATTAAAAATTAAAAATTAAAAATTAAAAATTAAAAATTAAAAATTAAAAATTAAAAATTAAAAATTAAAAATTAAAAATTAAAAATTAAAAATTAAAAATTAAAAATTAAAAATTAAAAATTAAAAATTAAAAATTAAAAATTAAAAATTAAAAATTAAAAATTAAAAATTAAAAATTAAAAATTAAAAATTAAAAATTAAAAATTAAAAATTAAAAATTAAAAATTAAAAATTAAAAATTAAAAATTAAAAATTAAAAATTAAAAATTAAAAATTAAGAATTAAAAATTAAAAATTAAAAATTAAGAATTAAAAATTAAAAATAAAATAAACAAGTAAATAAGTTAAATTGGACTTGGCCGAATCCATGAATATCCGCTAATATGCCCTTTTAAGTGGCAATACATTTTCAAAACGTGCATTTTTTAAAATTTGGCCAGGAATATTTTATTTTGAGTAAATAATTTTTATACCTTCCATTTAGTGATAGTATATGGGGCATTCCATGTGAAATCGGACACTTTGAAAAACTTTTTTTTTAAATGTTCCCAATTTGTTTACAGTTTTTAGTACCCTTCGAAAACTTCTTCGTCGTAAATTTTCAGATTTTTTGATGACCCGTTCAAAAGATATCGAAAAAAAATTGGCAGTTTGTTCCTTTACTCAAACTTCTTTTAAACATAACTTCTTCAATTATGGTCCAAATTTCAAATTTTTTTTTTCAAAATTTTTGTTTTTTTACGTACTTTCTAAAAAAAATCCCAAAAAATTCTTAAAAGTGCTATGCGATTTTTAAGTTTTAAAATTTAAATCTCATTTTTGAAAATGTTTGTACTCTTCGATTTTTTTGAAATTTATTTGTGTAAAACTTCTATCAATTCTACAAATTTTTTGCCCAGGAAGATCGTGGCATAATGATTATTACTATTTTTTAAAATTTTTTGAAAAAATTTTATTGTAATTTTCCAATCTTAAAATCATTTCTACTGCTCCAATGGTGCGTCATAGAGGGGTCCTTTATAAGACCGACCCCCATTAATTTTTACGTCTTAACATTTCTTTGGAACAAACTAATACCCTATCTCCAATTTCTAAGGGGGCTCCCACACAAAAAGACATTTTTTAAAATTTGTTCCAACCACTCTAACTGCCCTAATAGTACCATTAGAGCAACAAAATTTATGACCGACCTACAATATTTTTTTAGTCCAAACATTTTCTCTGAACACACCTACCCCCTATCTTTAACTATTAAGGCGGTCCCCATACAATTTTTTTTATTTTTTGTAAATTTGTTTTATTTAATCAGCTTCTACCGGTCCAATGGTGCGTCCAAGAGTGGTCATTACTGAGACCGACCCCCATTTATTTTTACCCTACAACATTTTTTCAAAAAATACCTACGCCCTATCTCCACTCCCTAAGTAGGCTGCCATACAAAATTAAATTTTTATAAAATTTGCTCCAACTGTTATTTGTATGGGAGCCTACTTAGGGAGTGGAGATAGGGCGTAGTTATGTTTTGAAAAAATGTTGTAGGGTAAAAATAAATAAACAGTGCCACATTTGGCCAACCTAGGACGACAAAAATCCAATTTTAATTATATTGACTTGAAATTCGGTATAAATGTTCGTTTTGACTTCGAAAATAACATTATGAAAAATGTGGGAGGCCGGTTAAGGGCCACGCCCACTTATTTTAAAATTTGTAATTTTATTTATAATTTCTTTAAATTTGGTATATATACTCTCAATGACTGTAGAAAAATTATCACAAAAAAAGGGGGCGGTCAGACAACTGCCACGCCCACTTTTTTAAAATATGTTTAAAAAATATGTAAAAACAAGGTTTACATATCGCCCCACTGTAGTCGGCGTCGCAGACGGTCGCAAAAGTTAGCCGTTGAAATAAGTACTATGGATATTGGTCAATATATCTGAAGAAGTCCGGCGACCAATACGGACCAAACACAAAAGTTCTATTCCATCAAAAAAAATAAATATATAATTTTCTTTTCAAAAATTTGTATTTTGTTAAAAATTTAATAAAAAATAGAAAAATTTGTTTTAAAAAAAGAAAAGACATAAATTAAAGCATTTAAATATCCTTTAAAATTACCAAAAAAGAGTGGATAAATATCTCTTTTTGTTCAAAAGTTACAACAGTTTAAACCCGACTTAATTTATGCGAAATAATGTACACTAAGTAGTTACAGGATTTTACAAGATGCAAATTTATGCACCCACCTGTTAGTAACGAACAGAATTATCGATCTTATATGATTATTTCCGTGCTATTAGGAATGTTCTTTAATACATACAAACATATCATGAAAATCGGGGAACTTTTTTTTTTGATTTTTGTCGTGCTAGATTGGCCAAATGTGGCACTGTGCATTGGACCGGTAGAAGCTGATTAAATAAAACAAATTTACAAAAAATAAAAAAAATGTATGGTGACCACCTTAACAATTAAAGATAGAGGGTAGGTGTGTTCAGAGAAAATGTTTGGACAAAAAAAATATTGTGGGTCGGTCATACATTTTGTTGCTCTAAGGGCACTATTAGGGCAGTTAGAGCGGTTGGAACAAATTTTAAAAAATATCGTTTTGTGTGGGAGCCCCCGTAGAAATTGGAGATAGGGTATTAGTTTGTTCCAAAGAAATGTTAAGACGTAAAAATAAATGGGGGTCGGTCTTATAAAGGACCCCTCTATGAAGCACCATTCGATCAGTAGAAATGATTTTTAAAATGGGAAAATTACAATAAAATTTTTTCAAAAAATTTTAAAAAATAGTAATAATTATTATTCCACGATCTTCCTGGGCAAAAAATTTGTAGAATTGATAGAAGTTTTACACAAAAAAACTTCAAAGAAATCAAAGAGTACATACATTTTCAAAAATGAGATTTAAATTTTAAAACTTAAAAATCGCATATTAGAGCACTTTTAAGAATTTTTTTGGATTTTTTTTTAAAAGTTCGTAAAAAAACAAACATTTTTAAAAAGAAATTTGTAGTTTGGACCATTATTGAAGAAGTTATGAGTTAAAGAAGGTTGAGTAAAGAAACAAACTACCATTTTTTAAAAATTCGATATCATTTAAACCGGTTATCAAAAAAATCTGAAAATTTTCCACGAAGGAGTTTTCGAAAGGTACTAAAAACTGTAAACAAATTGTGAAAATTAAAAAAAAAAATCACTCAAAGTGTCCGATTTGACATGGAATGCCCAATATATTAAGTTTCGGGCAAATCGGTTCATAAGGCTTGAGATATTTCCCTTGTTAATACAAATTAGCAGTTTTTTTTAATGAAATTTTTTTTATAAATTTAAGTTTTATTTTTTAAATTTTAATTTTTACCACTCTGTGGTACAGGGTATAACCCGTTTGTGTTGATGATTATTCGAAATATTGATCCTAGATCCCCCTTCAACCATACCTATTGACTCAAAATCGCTTTTTGAGACTATGTAGAGATGTCCGTTCGTCCGTCTGTTCATCCGTCTGTCTGTCTGTCTGTCTGTACATGTAAACGTTGTGAGTACGATGTAGGTCGCAATTATGACCCAATTTGTATGAAATTTAAAACTTAAGCTTAAGAAATCGGAGTAGTTCTTCTTGTAGCCACAATACACACCCCCTCCCAATAATTACATAAATCTCGCAAAACACATAAGCAAAGGATCAATATATTGTTTGTAGGTGATTAACGCGTACCTAATCAAATCTGAAAATAATTGGACCACGTTTGGACTTAGACCCCATGTAAAAATTTCGCCCGCTATTCAGTTAAATTGGTCTTTTGGCAACAATAAACGGCCAATTTCACTCAAATTTGGTTGGGTGTGATTTTTGCACTA
The DNA here is from genome assembly GCA_963921195.1 of Pegoplata infirma. NCBI lineage: Eukaryota > Metazoa > Arthropoda > Insecta > Diptera > Anthomyiidae > Pegoplata > Pegoplata infirma. The sequence continues at coordinate 203,910,149 of OY992537.1, read as the reverse complement.
ATTAGTTGGTCCATATTTTGACTTGGGACCCATTTTCCGGAAAACACTGGTGTATTTACACGTTTCCTTTTGTACAAATTTAAAAATTAATTTACAATTTTGTTGATAAATTTCAATTCTTTTTTGTAAATTTAATATTTTTTTTTTTTTTTTGGGAAAAACTAAATTTTTTACAAGGAAAGCCTTGTAAAACAGTTAAGATTTCGATAGTTAGTTTTTACAATAATTTTCCTTTAAAATTACAGCTTTTCTTTTTGAGTGTACAAATGTTTAAAACAAAAACCTTTTATAAAATAGGAAATTAAATCAATGACCATCACACATTATTACAGTTATGTGAATGACATACTTTTACTTTGTCTTTCAACTTTTTCTTAATGAATAATTAATATACTGTTGCTTTTTTTTTTAATTTATAAATACATAAAGTTTTCCTTGTACTGTATAATATTTTCACCTCATCATCAACTATTTTTCCCTTGAGCAATTTAACTTAAAGTTTTTATTTTAATCTTTTTTTTGTCAACGTCTCTCTCTCTCTCTGTTGTGATAATCCCTTGAAAACTTTGTTGTCTTTTTAATTTGCTCAGATTTTGGATTGCCCTACACATGGTGCATATAACACCGTCCAACAAAGTGAATAAAAATTCGTTAGAAATGAACTGGATAATATAATTTTTAAACTAGAGGCAAAATGTAGTGAAATTGCATTTACAGTTTTTCATTTCGTGATACTGTTTCCTTTTTCAAGGACTTTAAAGTTTTGGAGGATTAAATTTCTGTAAAATATTATTTAAATTTTTACTTGTCCTAGGATGCCACTTGTGATGGCAAATGAAAGAAGAGGCTCTTCGTTAATTTTCCCATTTTATTATTTTGACATATCGGAAAAAAGAAGGTAAGTAATGTCCTTTAGAATTTTTTCTTTTAATATCATTTAAAATTTTCAACAAAATATTTTGATACAGCTTTGAAAGGAAATTATTCACATATATTTTTCAGATATGACAAAATAAAAAAGTGAAAAATAAGCGTAGATTCTTATTTTTCATTTGCCATAAATAGTGAAATTATAAGACAAGTACAATATTTGAAAATATATTACAAAATGTAATCCTCAAAAATTTTAGATCCTTTTAAAAGGAAACATGATCACGAACTGTTAATGCAGTTTTACTCCATGTAATCTCCACATTCAGGAGTTCATTATCTGGGTCATGTTTAATATGGGCTGTCGGACGGTGTAATATAAATGTTGCATAAGAAACTCAAAATTTTGTTATTTCCCAAGACCCAATATGGTTTTAAGTCAAATTACACAGTACAACACTAAAAAAATTACAGGGTTCCGACGATTGATTCTGGTAGAGGAGACAAAAAAATATGAGTGTGTTGGCGTTTTAAAAGATCACATCGGAATTTTATTTTAGAGACGGTTCAAGTTTCCCAGCCTTGGCCTGTTCTTGCACCATATCTAGTGATGGGGAAAGGTTAAATACCCGGTTAAATAGGTAAATTGGGTAGAAATGCCCGGGAAATTTTAAAAAAGCTGGGTATAAATTATGTTGTAGAAAATTTGGTGAACAAAAACATTTTGTAGAAAATTTAATGTATTTTATACTAGAAAATAGTACTTTCTTAAAAAAAAAAAAATAGTGCTCTTTTAGAAAAAATTTTGTTTTTTTTTAAGGAATAATAGAAAAAGTACTTTTTATAGAGAAAGTGTTTTTTTGAAAAAGTAGCTCTTTTTTTTTGTAAAATAATACTATTTTGCAAAAGTACTATCTCATCTTTAAGACAAAAACGTACTTTTTCAGGAAAAAAGTACTTATTTAAAAAAATTCTACTTTTTTCCTAAAAAATATTATTTAAGAAAATATAGAACTTTTTTAAAAAAATAAAGTAATTTTTATAAAAAAATTTACTATTTAGACAAAAAAATACTGTTTAAAGGAGTAAATTTTTTACTACTTTATTAGAAAAATAGTACTTTGTTCTAAAAAAAGTATATTTAAAAAAAAAAAGTACTTTTTTCTAAGAAGTACTTTTTTTTACAAAAAGTACTTTTCTAAAAAAAGTACTTTGTCTAAAAAAAATTCTTTTTTCTAAACAAAGGATATTTTTCTAAAAGAAGTATTTTTTTTTTTCTAAAAAAAGGTACTTTTTCTAAAAAGTACTTTTTTTATTTTTTCTAAAAAAAATATTTTTTTCTAAAAAAATTTACATTTTCTAAAAAAGTACGACCATATACGTATATGATTCATACATAATTATGTATGCCTACAAATATGTGCATATATGAGGCATTCCACACCAAATGTCCAGCGTTTTTCAATTTTTCAAAAACTGGTCTTAGGAGGCGTGGTCAAATATTGGAAAAAATGGTCAAATTTGTGGCGAGTTGCCTTGATTAAATATTTATCACATTAAAACGGAATGCACCACAAATTTTCAAAATTTTACATTCTTATATAGTTTTGTATGGGCTATCGATTAATTTTTTTTTTCAGAACCCGTTCTGAAATTTTCCATTTTTTAAAAAAGACAATTTTCAAAAATCCGTCCACTTTTTTTTAAATTTTTTTTTTTTAAGTTTAGATGTTTGTCCATCCACACAAAAAAATTCAGAAACACGTTCTTCGTTTTTTTCGAGAAAATAGCATTTGAACTTTAAATTTCATAACAATTTTGTAATTTGATTGTATGTATTTTCTTGATTTAACCTTGCGAATGAGTATTATTAATTGCATAAATATTACTCATTCGCAACGTTAAAACAAAGAAATACAAGTAAATTACAAAATTGTTATGAAATTTAAAATTCAAATGCGATTTTCTCGAAAAAAAAGAAGAACGTGTTTCTGATTTTTTTTGTGTGGATGGACAAACATCTAAACTTAAAAAAAAAAATTAAAAAAAAGTGGCCGGAGTTTTGATGAATTGACTTTTTTAAAAAATGGAAAATTTCAAAACGGGCTCTGAAAATTTAAAAAAAAATTTAATCGATAGCCCATACAAAACTATATAAGATTGTAAATTTTTGAGATTGTGGTGCATTCGGTTTTAATGTTATAAATATTTTATCGAGGCAACTTGCCACAAATTTGACCATTTTTCCAATATTTGACCACGCCTCCTAAGCCCAGTTTTTGAAAATTTGAAAAACCAAAAACGCAATTTTCTTAGTTCCATATATGGCTATCCAAACAACCTATTTAGAAATTTACGGGACACATGTTTTTGTGTAGCGGGACATTTGGTGTGGAATGCCTCATATATACATATGTGTCCATATATGGTTCATACATGGTCATATATCTTCATATATGTTGACATATATCCTCGTATATATTTCCATATACGAACATTTTTCGCCGGGTATTTTAGCAAAAAATACCTAAAATATTTTTTTCTAAAAAAAAGACTTTTCTGTCTAAAAAGTAAATTTTTTTCTAAAAAGTACTTTTTTCAAAAAAGTACTTTTTTTTCTAAAAAAGTACTATATTCTCTTTAATACTTTTTAGGAAAAAGTACAATTTTTTCTAAATAATTACTTTTTTCTGAAAAAGTTCGTTTTTTACTTAAAGGTGCCGATTAAAGTGTCAGATTTGACATGGAATACCCCATATACACATTTATTTTTGAAAAAAATAAAACAAATTACTCATTTCAAATGACGATTCTGCTTATTAACAAATGCTTTTTATAAATACCCAAACAAATTCCCAAAAAAGGTATTTATATTTTATTTACCCGGTAATTACCCATGCATTGGGTAAATACCAGGTAGAATCCCAACACTAACCATATCGGTATATAAAACTATGTTTTCTTCACATTTGAGGTGTATGGGAATATGGGAAATATTTTTGTGGAATATATCAACCCTCTGATTTTTACTTACGGTATTTTTTGGCTATATTCTAACAAATCGTAAAAAACATCATGAAAGAGGTGGAGGGCGGAGATGAAATGCTTTATAAAAATGCTGCCCATAAAATTTTACTAAATATTTTGGAACACACCAAAGCCCAAAAATTAGCACAAACACCAAAAACCCGTCAAATTCCAGGTTGCCCACTAAGGGTTAATTTTTTTTTGTAAATTTTTTAATTGGCAATCATGAATTTGACTATGAAACTATTGCTGTGTTTTTCAATAAGTGGATTTATTTTCGGATTAATCTTATTTAGTTTAAAATAAATAAATTAAAATGCCAAAACAAATTTGGAATATTTTTTTTCATAATCTACGATAAATAAGCAATTACTTATTATCCGAAAAAATAATAAAAAAATCTGAAAAATTAAAAAAGTTATAAATAAATCAAAATAAATCCAACTAAATTTTAGGATTTAATAAATCCGTTTTGGATTAATATTGTTTTATTTATAACTTTTTTCATTTTCCAAATTTGTTCATTATTTTTTCAGATTATAATTGCAAATTTATTGTAAATTTTGGAAAAAAATATTCCAAATTTGTTTTAGTATGTTAAAATATTTTTTTTAAGAAAAATAAGATTAATCAGAAAATAAATCCACTTATTGAAAAACACAGCATATATGTTCTTTATATCTGATGTATAGGGTATGTTCAGCAACTTTGTATAAAATATTATGCTGGAACATAATAACCCCCAAACTCCTAAACATAATGGTAATTTTTGTCTCTTTTCTAACAAGTCGTATAAAACACCCCTAAAAAGGCGGAGGGCGGGGATGAAATATTCTACAAAAATATTGGCCATAAAATTTTACTATTTATGTTAAAACACATCAAAGCCCAAAACTTAACAGAAACACCAAAAACCAGTCAAATTCAAGATTGCCCACTAAGGGTTAATTTTTATTTGTATTTTTTTAATGGGCAATCTTTAACTTGAACCCTTTTTTGGTGTTTGTGTTAATCTTAGGACTTTGGTGTTCTGACGTATAGTAAAAATTTATGGGCAACATTTTTGTAGAGCATTTCATCTAAGCCCTCCCTCTCTTTCGGGGCATTTTTTACGCCGATTGATTTTTTCTTTTTTTCAACTTAAAAAAAAAAGTCCTTCAAAATTTCATAAAGTCGACTTTTACCCATTAAAAACTATTAATTTTATTAATATTCATTTTACTGTAGTTGTCAGTTTTATTTTACAAAACAAAAAAAAATAATTTCCACTCTCTCTGCAACTACTGTAGAGTAACTGTACTTTTCCCTTAGTATATTTGCAAACTGCTGTATATGTTTTTATATGTATTTTATATCCTTAATATACTTACGATAAAGTTTTATTGCTCCATCAGTATCACCCAATGAATTTTTGGCTACACAACGATATGACCCAAAATCTTGTGCATCAACATCATTTATGGTCAAACGCATTGTTATTTTATATCCACTTTCATATGTTTCAGGTACAAAACGTTCACCTGGAAAATAAAAAAAAACTAGAGTCAGAGAAATTAAAGTAGAACGGAATGAGAAGGTGATATGTAAAAGTAGTATTTAAAAAAACTTTTGTTTAACTTTATACTTTTTTTTCGACAAGTTGAGTAATGTGAGGAGATTAATAAGTAATATATGTATGTAGGATAGGCTGGCACTTAATTTAAGAACTGGAAACAAGTTGGTGTGATATGAAGACTTTGGAAGTATTCAAACTTTATATTTTGTTTTGTGTGCCTATATCACCGTCCGACAAAATTGAAAATAGGCGTTTAACACGAACTAGATAATATACGTTTTTAACTAGAGACTAAACGTAGTTTAACTGCATTTACAGTTTTTCTTTTCGTGATCCTGTTTCCTTTTAAAAGGACTTCAAATTTTTAGAGAATAAAATTTTATAAAATATTTTTTTTAATATTTTTATTTGTCCTAGGACGACACTAGTGATAGAAAAAAAATGAGGATCATCTCCCCTAATTTTCCTATTTTATTATTTATACATATAAGGAAAAAGGAGATTAGTTACGTCCTTTCAAAATCTATAATTTAATATCATTCAAAATGCATTGTTAAAGTCTTCAAACGACTTTATTACTTTTATCCTTATGTGGCAAAATAAAAAATGGAAAAGTTAAGGGGGATCCTCCTCTTTCATTTGTCATTACCAGAAGAATCCAAAATTTTGGTAAATTTTTTAAAAATCCCAAATTTTTACGGATGAAAATTAATAAAACCGACATATTTTTGTTTAATTTTTTTATTTTGAAAAATCGAAAACTTTGATGGCCGGGCGCCATGGGTTTATTGATTCCGATTGTCCTCATATTAACAGTGTATATCTCCTGATTTTCCAATATTCAAAATCACACAATAAGGTACACTCTACTGTACAAGCATATATCTGTAAATATATGCTTATATACATATAAGCCAGTGTTGTTAAATACTGTGTCAAGTATTATTTAATATTGCAATGTAACATGAAATTTTTTACATGTAACACATTTATTTTGAAGGATTTTATAACAACAGAAAATATTTTTTTTTTTTTTTAATTTTACATGAATTGAAAATTTACAAAATCCAATGCAATTTATCTTAAAAGGTAGAAAGAAGTTAAAGTTTTAAATTAAATCCTTAAAAAAATGCAAAATTATTTTCAACATTTTAGCAAATACTTACAAGGGCTGTCTCCCAACCGTTATACACCGATTTACGTGAGACTATAAATATTTATACACGAATTTAAGGTTGTTGGGCCCGGAGTATCGGCCGATATAAAAGTTTAAACATTTCGTTGCCACATTATGGAAAAATATAGTCCTTTGGGAAAATTCCGATAACTTACAAATTAACAAAAATATCGTTTGAAACCAAAAAAATGGAGATTAATTTGAATTTATATGTATATCGTAGATATATGTCTTCATAAATTATTAACAGATCGCAGCCGCCAAGGATTGAACCCATGATCTGTAATGTTTTTTATTTTAACTGCCTCTAAGATACGATCACTCTAGACCGATACGCTAAGTTGGCTGTTAAGCAAGTATCAACTAAATCATGGTTTTTCAATTCTTGTTTGGTTGTTGCTGTTGTTTTTCCTACAGAAGAAGGTGTGTAATTACAATATGGTGAATAAATTCAAGTTTTTAGTAATCACCACTCTTCCTCCTCTTCTTCATCAACTCTGATCTAAGTACTTATTTTGCAACCTTGCTAGAACGTGGTCTATATTTAGTTAGGTGTTGCCATTTTCCAAAGATACTATTATTGCCACATAGGCCGACTTATAGTCGTTATTTTAAAATTTTTGTTTTTCTGTAAAGACAGTTGAGCTCATAAGTTATTTTTTCGATCAAATTTTTTTCATAAATTTTTTTTTCATCAATTTTTTTTTTTATTTTTTATCAAATCTTTTTTTTGTAAATTTTTTTTTCATAATTTTTTTTCATCAAACTTTGTTTTTCATCAAATTTTTTTTTCATCAATTTTTTTTTCATCAAAGTTTGTTTTTTCATAAAATTTTTTTTTCATAATTTTTTTTTATCAAATCCTTTTTTTCATAAATTTTTTTTTTTTTCATCAAACTTTTTTTTCATCATATTTTTTTTCATTATTTTTTTGTTATTTTCATCAAATTTTTTTTCTCAAATTTTTTTTTTTCAAAAAAAAAAAATGTTTTTTCTAAACAAAAAAAAAATTGTTTTCATAAAATTTTTTTTTATAAAAAAATTTTTTTTTATAAAAAAATTTTTGTCCTCATCAAAAACTTTTTTTTTTATCCATCAAACATTTTTTTTCACCAAAAATCATATAGCCCCTTTTTACCAAAACTACTTTTTTAATAAGTCTAAACTTTTCACATAAAAATGTTCCATTTGCTTATCAAATGTACATACAACAAGTGAGAGTGTGGAATTCTTCGGGGCCGAATCTTTCATATTCTCCAAATTGTAAAAACACTTTTTTTGCACTTATTTTTGAACTCATTTACCAAACGTACAGCTCTTTTGGCTTGGACTGAATATTGCTTTCCACAGACAGATGGTCGGATGTATATAGCTACAGTGGCTTAGAAATGGATCAATAATAAATAAACTTAATGGGGTCCTCATATGATATTCGTTTGCATGGAATAGCAAAGTAATAAAACATTATTTTTTCTAAAAAAAAATTTGCTTTGGCAAGTACATCCAAATCTTCCGACAACATTATCATGATTTAATGTTTTGGGCAAAGGTACAAAATTCGCCGGCATTTTTGGAAAATTTTGGCATTAAATCAAAAATTTAGCTTTATTACCAACTTTATAAATTAATTGCTCGACAACACGAAAAAACACCTCCCTGAAATTTTAGCAGCGTTAAAAGACCATTCTAAACTTTAATAAAAAATTTTGGTTTTGGAAATCCATGGTGCCCTTGATAGGAGAAAAGGACATTCCAAAATTATTTTAAAAAATTTTTGTTCAATTTTTTTTTGAAAATTTTTTTGGTTGTTAATTAAAAATCACCATAATTTTATCTACAATATTGTCACAGAAAGTTTTTTCGTACAGCTTACGGTTTCCGAGTAAAAAAAAGGCGTACGGACATAGCGCCCAAGGTCTTATCGCCCAAAACCGTAAATGTCATATCGCCCAAGCTGCGACATATAGCCCAAAATGATAGGTCTAAAAATGTTATTTCTCCCAAAACAAAATTGTCAAAAAATCCAAAATATTTTTTTTGGGCGAAATGTCGAAATTACGACTTCCAGATTTATTTTTTTGTAATAAAGGTTTTCTGAGTAGCCGGCCTTCGGCCGGGCTTAGGGATTACATACTCCATGCATTAAACCCACCTTCTCTGCAAACCAAAGCTATTTTGGTTATCAGGCCTTTTTGATGCATAACAAATTTGATAGTGTAAAGGCCTGCTACCCTAGAAAACTTTACTTTACGGAGAGGGTGGGTTTAATGCATGGATTTTGTAATCCCTAAGCCCAGCCGAAGGCCGGCTACGCATAAAAACTTTGAAATATTGTGTTAAAAAAATAACAATATTGGTGAGTTTTATGATTTTTTTGGGTGCTATGACATTTTATAAATTCAACATTTTGATATTTGGATAATATGACATTTTTGATAATTTATATTAATTTCAAGAAAATTGTTAAAATACCCAAAAATAATGGCCATATCGTGCAAAAAATTTTGCAACAACAACTAACACACATTTTTTTTGGGTTGAATGACTTTTTCAAATTGGGCGATATGCACTTGGGCGCTATACGCCTAAAAAAAACACATAAAAATTGTCTAGAGCCAACTATTTGATTTTTAGCCAAAATTTGGAAAAAATCAAATATTTGGCTTTCTAACAAACTTTGACAATTTATTGCTCAACAAAACGGAAAAACACCTCTGTAAAATTTTAACAGCGTTAAAAGTGAATTCTAAACTTTAAAATAAAATTTTGGTCGTGGAAATCTACGGTGCCCTTTAAAGGAAAAAGGGCATTCAAGTATTGTTATCAGCATTTTTGTTGAAAGTTTTGAAAAAAAAAAAAAAAAATTTTAATTTTAAATCTTTTTAAATATATTATATATAAATATATTTTTGCTAAACAATCTGCTTGAGGAGTACAATAACTGAACATAGTTTAAGAAACCTTTTTCAAGAAACCAGTTGAAAAAAAACTAGACTTTCTTTCTCTATTTTCTTAAATAATATAATTTCTAACCCATTGTTAAAACATATGTCCACATAAGCATACAATCTATTTATTATTCTATCCAAGTGATTCGTATCAATAGTTCGGAAGAATAAAACTAAACACACAACAGTAAATTAAATATTACATTTATACAATTATTTATTACATGAATATACATATGTGTATGTTTTCAACTTGTCAATGCAAAAGTATTCTTAAATTTACACACACACACACAAGTACACTTGGGATACTAATGAATTCATGCAAGAACAAAAGTAACAAAACAAATCCAAGATAAATGAAAGATTTACTTTATTTGATATTTAAACAATAATGTTAGTATTATTATTATTCAGGAATCTGATGCATAGAAAAAAATAGATACCATAGGGATCTTTTTATTTGTCAATTGTATAAGAACCAAATTATATATATTAGGGTGTCTCGTCTGAAAATGTTTTCAAGTTCGTCCGTCTACCTGTGAAAAATACCATGCAGTCCTACACAAACGAGGTAGAGTCCTAAAGTTTGGCACGAGTAATTTTTCCTTTTGAAGAACTAAACCAATCATTGAAAAACGTAATTTGTACGGTTTTTTTTTTTTTGACTTTTGTTACACAAATTAATTTTGTGGAAGTGGATATACTTCGAATGAAAAAAAATCATCAATTCACCGTTGTCGGGCAAGCAAAAACAGGAATACTTTTTTTTGTGCAACAAATTTTTTGATTTTTTACCAATAGTTTGCGAAAAAATTTTGTAATAATCTCTTTACATTACGGCGGGTATCAATATTTTCAGAAAAGACGAATTAAACTTTATTATTTGATTTTTTTTTAAATATTCAGGACACTGTAATGAATATTTTACTAACTACCTTAAATTTAAATGATATTGAATTTAGATATAATGCGTATATTTGATTTAAAATTCAGAAACGGGAAAACTTTTTAGAAAATATATTTAGAATTTTGTCAGCGACATCTATTAGATTACAAAAAATGCCAAAAACTAAAAACTATGCTACTTTGATTTAACGAAAAGATTGCAAATACAATCGCTGGCTAAAATACCTGCCATGCCAGTTAAAAGTTCAAAAATCCTCAATCCTCTTACATATAAATTTTCGAGTCTTATATTGTTCATACCTGATTTTTCCTACTTATAACTAAAATAACTCAAGGTATTACAAAAACAAACTAAACTTAGTTTATGTATCAAAACAGAATCTATAATAACTCTAACAAATATTTATAAGGATACTTTGTGTCATGTTCTATTTAGAGAAAAACTTTTCTTTAACAAACATGTACGTTTTTCAAAATACTACAAGTACAAAGTCAGTTTAGTTTACATTGCCATTAGATAGAAATACCTATAAGGTAAATATACATATATCTACAAGTATGTATCAACCGCACACATACAAACAAAAATAACTAGAAATTTATGCAAATAGAAAATGACTCGAAGTTTTAAAATGCGTAAGTGAGTGTCTGAAACTATGTGTGTGTGTGTGTAAGAAATTAAGTGTACGAATGGAATTAAATATGTGTATGTGTCTTATTAAGATTCAATATGTCTTTCAGTCTTTTAGACAATGACTAAATGAATTTGATTTGTAAATGTTGAAGACCAGCAAAATCAATGAGAAGTTTTTAAGATTTTTTTTTTAACAAATTTTTCAAAATCAAATTCTCAGAATCTGACACTTTTTCTATAGGAAAAATGTTTTAGAAAAATGACTCAGAATCTGAGATTTTTTCTATAAGAAAAATGTCTCAGAAACTGATATTTTTTCTATAAGAAAACTTTTTTTTTTATAAGAAAAATGTCTCAGAGTCTGAGACTTTTTCTATAAGAAAAATGTTTCAGAAGCTGAGACTTTTCCTATACGAAAAATGTCTCAGAATCTCAGACTTTTTTTATAAGAAAAATGTCTCAGAATCTGAGACTTTTTCCTTAAGAAAAATGTCTCAGAATCTGAGACTTTTTCTTTAAGAAAAATGTCTCAGAATCTGAGACTTTTTCTTTAAGAAAAATGTCTCAGAATCTGAGACTTTTTCTTTAAGAAAAATGTCTCAGAATCTGAGACTTTTTCTTTAAGAAAAATGTCTCAGAATCTGAGACTTTTTCTTTAAGAAAAATGTCTCAGAATCTGAGACTTTTTCTTTAAGAAAAATGTCTCAGAATCTGAGACTTTTTCTTTAAGAAAAATGTCTCAGAATCTGAGACTTTTTCTTTAAGAAAAATGTCTCAGAATCTGAGACTTTTTCTTTAAGAAAAATGTCTCAGAATCTGAGACTTTTTCTTTAAGAAAAATGTCTCAGAATCTGAGACTTTTTCTTTAAGAGAAATGTCTCAGAATCTGAGACTTTTTCTTTAAGAAAAATGTCTCAGAATCTGAGACTTTTTCTTTAAGAAAAATGTCTCAGAATCTGAGACTTTTTCTTTAAGAAAAATGTCTCAGAATCTGAGACTTTTTCTTTAAGAAAATTGTCTCAGAATCTGAGACTTTTTCTTTAAGAAAAATGTCTCAGAATCTGAGACTTTTTCTTTAAGAAAAATGGTTCAGAATCTGAGACTTTTTCTTTAAGAAAAATGTCTCAGAATCTGAGACTTTTTCTTTAAGAAAAATGTCTCAGAATCTGAGACTTTTTCTGTAGAAAAACTGTCTCAGAATCTGAGACTTTTTCTATAGAAAAACTGTCTCAGAATCTGAGACTTTTTCTATAGAAAAACTGTCTCAGAATCTGAGACTTTTTCTATAGAAAAACTGTCTCAGAATCTGAGACTTTTTCTATAGAAAAACTGTCTCAGAATCTGAGACTTTTTCTATAGAAAAACTGTCTCAGAATCTGAGACTTTTTCTATAGAAAAACTGTCTCAGAATCTGAGACTTTTTCTATAGAAAAACAGTCTCAGAATCTGAGACTTTTTCTAAAGAAAAACTGTCTCAGAATCTGAGACTTTTTCTATAGAAAAACTGTCTCAGAATCTGAGACTTTTTCTATAGAAAAACTGTCTCAGAATCTGAGACTTTTTCTATAGAAAAACTGTCTCAGAATCTGAGACTTTTTCTATAGAAAAACTGTCTCAGAATCTGAGACTTTTTCTATAGAAAAACTGTCTCAGAATCTGAGACTTTTTCTATAGAAAAACTGTCTCAGAATCTGAGACTTTTTCTATAGAAAAACTGTCTCAGAATCTGAGACTTTTTCTATAGAAAAACTGTCTCAGAATCTGAGACTTTTTCTATAAGAAAAATGTCTCAGAATCTGAGACTTTTTCTATAAGAAAAATGTCTCAGAATCTGAGACTTTTTCTATAAGAAAAATGTCTCAGAATCTGAGACTTTTTCTATAAGAAAAATGTCTCAGAATCTGAGACTTTTTCTATAAGAAAAATGTCTCAGAATCTGAGACTTTTTCTATAAGAAAAATGTTTCAGAATCTGAGACTTTTTCTATAAGAAAAATGTCTCAGAATCTGAGACTTTTTCTATAAGAAAAATGTCTCAGAATCTGAGACTTTTTCTATAAGAAAAATGCCTCAGAATCTGAGACTTTTTCTATAGGAAAAATGTCTCAGAATCTGAGGATTTTTCTATAAGAAAAATATTTCAGAATCTGAGATTTTTCCTTAAAAAAATGTCTCAGAATCTGAGGCTTTTTCTATAGAAAAATTGTCTCAGAAACTGAGACTTTTTCTATAGAAAAATTGTCTCAGGATCTGAGACTTTTTCTATAGAAAAACTGTCTCAGAATCTGAGATTTTTTCTATAGAAAAAATTTTCTCAGAAGCTGAGCCATTTTTTATAAAAAAAAAATTACTAAGAATCTGACACATTTTCTATTAGAAAAATTTCTCAGAATATAAAACTTTTTCTATAGGAAAAATTTCTCAGAATCTGAGACTTTTTCTGTAGATTAATTTCCTAAAAATTGAAGAGAAAATTGTTGCTGTGTCTCAGTTTCTGAGACAATTTTTCTATAGAAAAAGCCTCAGATTCTGAGGCATTTTTTTAAGGAAAAATCTCAGATTCTGAAATATTTTTCTTATAGAAAAATCCTCAGATTCTGAGACATTTTTCCTATAGAAAAAGTCTCAGATTCTGAGGCATTTTTCTTATAGAAAAATCTCAGATTCTGAGACATTTTTCTTATAGAAAAAGTCTCAGATTCTGAGACATTTTTCTTATAGAAAAAGTCTCAGATTCTGAGACTTTTTCTATAAGAAAAATGTCTCAGAATCTGAGACTTTTTCTATAAGAAAAATGTCTCAGAATCTGAGACTTTTTCTATAAGAAAAATGTCTCAGAATCTGAGACTTTTTCTATAAGAAAAATGTCTCAGAATCTGAGACTTTGTCTCAGAATCTGAGGATTTTTCTATAAGAAAAATATTTCAGAATCTGAGATTTTTCCTTAAAAAAATGTCTCAGAATCTGAGGCTTTTTCTATAGAAAAATTGTCTCAGAAACTGAGACTTTTTCTATAGAAAAATTGTCTCAGGATCTGAGACTTTTTCTATAGAAAAACTGTCTCAGAATCTGAGATTTTTTCTATAGAAAAAATTTTCTCAGAAGCTGAGCCATTTTTTATAAAAAAAAAAAATTACTAAGAATCTGACACATTTTCTATTAGAAAAATTTCTCAGAATATAAAACTTTTTCTATAGGAAAAATTTCTCAGAATCTGAGACTTTTTCTGTAGATTAATTTCCTAAAAATTGAAGAGAAAATTGTTGCTGTGTTTTATCAGTCAGTAAATGTATCAGTTTTGATACTGAACAAATTAAAAGATGTATGTTCTTTCTATTTCTACACGCATTCATTATATCAGTTCTTTTCAAAAGTTATGTATGTGGACAAACAGAAGACACAATATATGTATGTATTACTCCTATCTAAACACATTGAATTATAATCAATGATTTGGCTATAATTTCCGGTTTACTCATACAATATGGTTTGAAGTACTAACATCAGGGGCATTACAAATGCCATTAGAGGTTGGGGGAAAATTATGAAGGAAAATTATAAAGGAAAATTATGGAGTGGATAGTACCAATAAGAATTCCTCATGATTTCTAGTTGATTTCTCAAAAAATTTTTAAAAATTTTGTTTTAAAATTTTTCTGATCCTAAGTCTCTGTATTTTTTAGGATGTAATATCTCATGATGAGGTAAACCAGTAATTTGTGAAAATATTTGTATTTCTATCCCCTTGATGTGCTGTGTAAATGTTTTATTTGATTTAACAATGAGAAAGCACAAAAATTTCGAATTAAAATTTGAATAGTTTGTGGTTTATGGTTGAAGAATATTAAGTAGTAAATGATTTTCGTATTTTTGTTATCCACATTTTATTATTCAATTAATTTCAATAGAGTTTTTTTGTTCACATATTTTCTTTTTCACTTTTTATAAATGAAATTTTTGGTAAATAAAATCTTTTATTTTTTTGTAAAAATCCCTTTTCTTTTGCCCCCACACTTACCGGGTACTATAATAGTGTCATTTTTCATCCAGTAGTTTATTGATTTTGGAAATGCTTCAGATTGGCATTCAAGTGTAATATTTTGTCCAATAGCAGCACCAACTAATTGATTTTGTATCCAAATCATGGGTGGAACTAAATATAAAAAGAAAATAAGTATAAAAATTGGTATGTTAGACAAAAAAAAAAAAACAAAATCAAATTCCAATTCCAATTTGAGGTTTGAAAGATTTAAACGATAAAACGTATAGATTGGAAAAATTCTTAAATGGTTTATAAATAGAAAACATGTAACAAAAAAAAAAGCAATTAAAAACTATAAATCTTAAAAAGGATTAAAAAAAAATTATCAACTTTTTATTACTAAAAGTATGCTACAGTATTGATGAACTGAATAACCCCCAAAAGTATGCAATACATTTTTTTTTTATTATAAGAAGAAGGATAAATTAAAATCGATTGGTTAGATTAACCAATTGAAATTTAAAGATTAATTAAGCACTTAAAGAACAATATTTTTATATTTTAATATAGTTATATTAAACTAAAGGAAATAGTTAGAAAATATTTAAAAATTTATTCTCTGAAATCGTTCTTAAATTTCGATTTTTATCATTAAAATCTCTAACTTATAGGAACCCTCAGAAAATTTATGTGATTTAAAGCTACAATTTAATTTCTTTAAAGAAAAGGAGAAGAATTTAATATTTATAGAAAAATTAGGGCCACCACAAATAGTTTGAAAGTGAGAACTTTTATTGCGGAGTTCGTATAAATTCTTAAATACATTTTGGAAGTTTTTGGAGAAATGTTTTATTCTTTCAAGAATTTCTTAAACTTTTACTACGAACATAATTAAATTTTTTAATGCGTTTTTCTGTAGAAAACAAAATTTAAAAAAATGTTGCCTACTTTTAGGCGATTTATAAAAAATAGTTCTTTAAACTTCTTAAGTGCTTTAAAAATTTTAATTTTAAAAAATATTAATGTTAACTTAAAAAATACTATTTACATGTTTTACTTACAGTGTATAATCAGCATTACCCTTTTACTAACACTTGGTGGTATACCATTCGAAGCTATACATAAATAAGCACCCATATTCAAACGATTTACTTTGGCAATTGTTAAAAATGAACCGTTATAACTGATGGCTGAAATATAAAAACAAATAAAATAAGAACAAATTATGATTAAAGTTACAATAATTATTTTTTTGTAGTTTTGTAATAAAAGATTTTGCAAAACTTTTTTTAAATTTTTCGAGATTCTTTTCAGATTTCTCTCAGACATTTGTAATATAGAAAATTATACGATTCAGAGACATTTTTCATATAAAAAGTATTTTGAGACATTTTTCGTGTAGAAAAAGTCTCAGAATCTGAGACATTTTTTTACATATAAAGAAAAGATTCCCAGACATTTCTTTTTAATAAAAAAAGCTCTGATTTCGAAATTTTTTCTATG
This sequence comes from Pegoplata infirma, assembly GCA_963921195.1. Lineage (NCBI taxonomy): Eukaryota > Metazoa > Arthropoda > Insecta > Diptera > Anthomyiidae > Pegoplata > Pegoplata infirma. The sequence goes on along the minus strand of OY992537.1, from coordinate 203,893,545 downwards.
TGAAATCAAGTCTCAGATTCTGAGAAATTTTTTGTATATAAAAAAGTCTCAGATTCTGTGACATTTTTATACCCTCCAACTACAGTATGGGGGTATACTCACTTTGTCATTGCGTGTGTAACGCATCGAAATATCAACCGGGGACCCCATAAAGTATATATATTATTGATCCATGATCGATTCTAAGACATTCTGTGAATGTCCACCCGTCCGTCTGTCCGTCGATGCAGTTCAAAATAAAAGAGCTGGACCCCTCAAGTTTGGCACAAATATGCCTTATGTTTCTAGGCAGGTTAACTTCGGAAATTGGCCAAATCGGACCAGGGGGAAAAAGTTCCCCCTTGAAGAACTTAACCAACCTCTAAAAAAATACAATTTTTACATGTTTTTTTGTATTTTTGTTAAAAAAATGAAACATTTGGTATATTTATCGCGATAGGAAGTTGCTCTCAAAGTCCCCCACTGACCCTACAAACCTCCCCCCCCCCAAAAAAAAAAGAAACGCCTCTGACAAATTGTTGTTTTTATTTTTTTTTTACATTTTGATGGGTATAACAGAATCGGCACAGCCGAATTTACTCACTAGTTTCTATATAAAAAAAGTCTCAGATTCTGAGACATTTTTTCTATATAAAAAAAGTCTCAGATTCTGAGACATTTTTTCTATATAAAAAAAGTCTCAGATTCTGAGACATTTTTTCTATATAAAAAAAGTCTCAGATTCTGAGACATTTTTTCTATATAAAAAAAGTCTCAGATTCTGAGACATTTTTTCTATATAAAAAAAGTCTCAGATTCTGAGACATTTTTTCTATATAAAAAAAGTCTCAGATTCTGAGACATTTTTTCTATATAAAAAAAGTCTCAGATTCTGAGACATTTTTTCTATACAAAAAAAGTCTCAGATTCTGAGACATTTTTTCTATATAAAAAAATTCTCAGATTCTGAGAAATTTTTTCTGTATAAAAAAAGTCTCAGACTCTGAGACGTTTTTATATCCTCCAACTACAGTATGGGGGTATACTAACTTTGTCATTCCGTGTGTAACGCATCAAAATATCGATCTAGGACTCCATAAAGTATATATATTTATTATCAGTGATCGATTCTAGCGATGTCCGTCCGTCGTCTGTCCGTCCGTCTGTCTGTCCGTCTGTAGTTAACACGATACAGTCCAAAATAAAAGAGTTAGACTCCCGAAATTTGTCACGATTATGTTTTATGTTCCTAGGCAGGTTAAGTTTGTAAATGATCAAAATCAGGCCAGGGGGAAAAAAGTTCCCTCTTGAAGAACTAAACCAACCCCTGATAAATAAAATTTTTTTACATGATTTTTTGTGTTTCTGTTTAACAAATGCAACATTTTTATGCTACAGGACCTGCATTTGGACCCTGAGAATTAGAAAATGTAATTTTTTCGGTCCCCTTTCGGTCCCCCCTTTTATGGGCGTGGAATAAAAAAAATCTTTTTAGTTATGATAAACTTTTATTTCTTTTAAACACATATTCGAGAGGAAATTTGCACCCCCCCCCCTATTACCACTACCAACACCCCCCCCCCACACAAAAAAAAATTAAACGCCAATGCATTTTATTTTTCTTTTTTTTGCATGTTGGAGGGTATAAAAGATTCGACACAGCCGAATTTAACACTTTTACTTGTTTCTATATAAAAAAAAGTCTCAGATTCTGATTCTGAGACTTTTCTCTATATAGAAAAGCATCACAAAAGAAAAGTGTAATTTTTTCTATAGAAAGAATCTCAGGTTCTGAAACATTTTTTCTAAAAAAAGTCTCAGAATCTGAAGCATTTTTCCAATAGAAAAAGTTTCAGAATCTGAGACATTTTTCAAATAAAAAAACTTTAAGAATCTGAGACATTTTTCCTTTAGGAGAAGTCTCAGAATCTGGGACGTTTTTTCTGTCGAAAATGTCTTACTGAGCTATTTATATTGAGTAAATTAAATATAATGTAGGTTTATTTGACTGATATTGCATGAATATTTGTCAAATAAACCTACTTGAAGTACTTTAGGTATAAACCTACTTGAAGTACTTTAGGTATTATGAATAACCCCCTTAGAGTCTAAGACATTTTTCTTCCAGAAAAACTCTCAGAATCTGAGACATATTTCCTTCAGAAAAAGTTTTAGAATCTGAGGCGCTTTTTCAAATAGAAAAAGTTTCAGAATTTAAGACATTTTTCCTACAGAAAAAGTCTAAGAATCTGAGAAATTTTTCCTAAGAAAAAGTCTCAGAATCTGAGAAATTTTTCCTGCAGAAAAAGTTTTAGATTCTGAAAAACTGTTTCTATATTTCCTATTGACAAATTCTTTAAATCTGAGAGATTTTATATAGAAAAATTCTTAGAATCTCTGAAATTTTTCCTTTAGAAAAAACCTCAGAATCTGAGAAGTTTTTCCTAAAGAAGAATCTAAGAAAATATTCCTTACAAACAGTCTCAGAATCTGAGAAGTTTTTCCTGCAGAAAAAGTTTTTGATTCTGAGAAATTGTTTCTATATTTGCTTCATCGTTCAACTGTTGACAAGTGTGGACGTGTTTTAATTTATCTCCGTGCTATTAATTGAATTTTTTTGAAATTGTTCGTAATAGGTATTTTTGTAATATTTTCATGACCACATCCAGGAAAATGAAAATATGGACACAAATGATACCGATTTAATTCGAGGCTCTGCCTCACCGACTGGTGCTGGTCCTAGCACTGGTCTTAGGGTTGCGACCTTGAAGTCCGACCTTGATTCTGGTAGGGGTGCCCAGCCTAATATTGGTGGTAAAAAGAAAAAGAAACTTAAACCATCAAAGGTCAGGCACAACCAGAGACGGCTTTGTTTGAAAATAATTAACAGACTAAGCCAACTTGATGGAACGAAGCTCTCCGAACGTGAGAGGGCGTCGCTATCATGGGCGAAAGGAGTCATTGAAGAACAGGACAAACTTTCGGCAATGCGCGCATCTGACAAACAGAGCGCTGTTTCGGCCTCGTCATCGAAGTCTGGTAAAAGGTTGCGCTCGCCCGACGAGAAACCTTTACCTAAGAGATCTAAGGTGACCGGCAACGTCTGGACTCAGTCTTTTAGTGAAGTGGTTAAAGGTAACTTCGTTAGGGCTGTGATAAACAGGCAAAATGGGGATTGTAGTATTCCAAGGGACAAGTGGAGTTTAGTTGAAACTAAACTAAATGAAATCTACTATAGGCTCCTTGAGAGTATGCCTGATTTTCTCCCTACTACTGTCAACGCAGGTTGGTATCAGGGGCGAGTAAAACTCGTTGCTTTTGGGAACGAAAGATCCGCAGCCGTGTTTAAGGTTGCCATTAGCCAAGTGGGAGAGTTATGGCCTGGAGCCAGACTGGACGTTGTGGAAAAACATGATATCCCCTCGCAACCCAGAGCTCATGCATGGATCCCAATGGCTACAAATGACACTGCGGTGATTCTTAAGATGATAAAAGTATGCAATCCTGACCTTCCAACTCAGAATTGGCAAATTGCCAGATTGGGTGAGATGGAGGGCGCTCGTCGTCAAGCAGTGGTCTTGGTTAATGAGGAATCGCTTCCGCTTTTAGCCAGGACTGACGGCATTATTAGATTTGGATTTTTTCATATAAGAGTCAATGTCTACAAGGGCGACCAGAAGACTATTTTGGACGCAGACAAGCCAGTGGCAGAGTCGGCTGAGGAGGAGAATCGGGAAAAGGTTGATATTCAGCTGGCCGATCCTAGGCTGATGGGAGATGCATCTGGCATTTTTGAAACCGAATCTGGTAACGAATGCGACCTCTGTGATGGCATGGAGGGTAAAGCTGATGCCACGATGGGTGACATTCAGGACGAGGCCCATGCAGTGAGGAATTCGGAGAGTTCTGTTGCCTCCGATTCAGAACAGATGGGATATATATCTGGCTTATTCGAAACCGAATCTGGGGACGAATGCGACCTCTTTGATAACACGGAGGATGAAGCCAATAACACGGTGGTGGAAAGGATGGTGGAAATAAAACAAGATGTTGCGGTTCCTACAAATAAACCTCCATCACTGTAAGGCAGCCTCAGTTGCACTCTTGCTGCGCCTGACGACAGGAGCAGTTGACTTGGTTTTTATCCAAGAGCCCTGGGTGCGGGGTGGCAGAGTTTGCGGATTGAAGACCCCTGGGTTTAAGTTGATGGTTGCCAAAGGTAAGGGCTCACCAAGAGCCTGCATCTTGGCGAAAAATGGCTTAAATATATTCTTTTTGTCAACTTTTAGTGATATGGATGTAACAGCGGCTAGCTTAGAGCTTCATGGGAAATCTATTTGGCTCGCCTCTGCGTATTTTCCTAATCCGGGGTCAATACCCCCGGAGAAGGTTGTCGGTCTAATTCGGGAGTCTGAATCTAGGGGACACCAGTTAGTAGTGTGTTGTGATGCTAATGCACATCATTCAATATGGGGTAGTACAGACACAAATGATAGAGGCGAATCACTTTTGGAGTTTTTGTTAAGCACTAACCTGTATATTTGTAACAAGGGTGGTGAACCAACTTTCGTTACAAGTACGCGGCAAGAGGTTCTTGACGTAACACTTGTATCAGATACATTGTCTGATAGAATTGATGACTGGAGAGTTTTGGAAGAGCATTCTTTCTCAGATCATCGCTACATTGAGTTTTTACTCAGGGAGCGTGCCCCGGTTGAGACAGTCTCTAGAAATCTGAGGAGAACAAACTGGGTGAAATATAGGGAGACTTTTTCTTTGCTTTTGGATGAAGTACCCCTATCTGAACCGCATAGTTTAGCGGAAATTGACTATATGGTTGACCATATTACAAATGTTTGTAATAGGTGCCTGGATGCGTCTTGCCCTTCTGCAAAGCCTAGAGGGAAAAAAAAGCCACCTTGGTGGTCAAATGAGTTGCAGACGAGCAGAGATTCCTGCAGAAAGCTCTTTAATAAGGCTAAATTTTCAAGAGCGGACGAGGACTGGTCTGCATACAGGCTGCAACTTAAGAGTTATAAAAAGATGATCAGAAATGCAAAATGTGATTCTTGGAAAAACTTCTGTGGAAACATAGAAGACGTTTCTGAGGCATCCAGGCTGCGCAAGGTTCTGGCTTCTTCTCCTTGCACCCTAGGATACCTGAAAGATCCTAATGGGGTGTGGTCTTCCTCCAGTGGAGAGTCGCTGGATCTCCTTTTAAACACGCATTTTCCGGGCAATTCCATGACGCCGTTTCAAGCTTTGGAACGTTCTGACGCCCAAGCATCTGAAATTGCTTCGGAAATAATAAATATGCCAACATTAATCTGGGCGATAAAAAGCTTCAGGCCCTATAAATCCCCGGGACCTGATGGTATAATCCCGGCTGAGTTGCAGCAAGTGTCGGACTATATAGCCCCGTTGCTGTATAATCTATACACAGCATGCATCAATTGGTCGTATATTCCTTTAAAATGGAGGGATACCAGAGTCGTATTTATCCCGAAGGCTGGGAAAAGTTCCCACACAGCTCCGAAGGATTTCAGACCAATTAGTCTGTCTTCTTTTTTGTTAAAGACAATGGAACGAATGATAGACTCATATTTGCGTAGAGTGATTGACCCGAGGTTGCTTTCGACAAAGCAACATGCATACAGCAAGGGACGATCAACGGAAACAGCTCTTCATGAGCTCGTTGGTACCATCGAGAGATCGCTTTCGGTAAAGGAGTACACTATGGTGGCCTTTCTTGATATTGAGGGGGCTTTTAATAATGTCATCCCAGAATCGATAATATTGGCATTGTCTGGTCTGGGAGTAAAGCGTGAAATCGTTTTAATGGTGGAAAGCCTACTTGCCAGTAGACGTATAACGTCTGAATTGGGAGCGTCCGTCATATCTCGATTTGTCAATAGGGGCACACCACAAGGAGGTGTTCTTTCGCCGCTTCTTTGGAACCTGGCACTGAATTCAATGCTACTATCTCTAGAAGCACGTGGTTGTCATGTTGTCGCATATGCTGACGATGTCGCGATAGCGGTAAAGGGGAAGCATCTGCCAACATTGCGGGACATTCTTCAGGGTTCTCTGAAAGATCTGTCTAAATGGGCAAGAGACTGTGGTCTAGGAGTTAATCCTAGTAAAACAGAGCTTGTTTTATTTACAAGGAAAATTAAGATTCCTGCTTTCGATCCTATTTATCTGGACGGTACTGAAATCACCTTCTCAGATGGAGCCAAGTATCTTGGAGTATTTCTAGATAGGAAGCTGAATTTCAGGCGTAATATTGAGGAACGGGTGAGAAAAGCAACGATTGCTTTGTATTCCTGTAAAAGGGCCATAGGAAAACGATGGGGTTTTAGCCCTCAAGTCGTTCATTGGATCTATACAGCAGTGGTGCGTCCAATTTTGCTGTATGGTATCATTGTATGGTGGCCTGCTTTAGAAACAAAAGCGAACTGTGTCTTTATCACGAAGGTACAGAGAATGGCGTCAATGTGCATAACTGGTGCTCTTCGTACTACACCTACGGCTGCATTAGAAATCCTCCTTCACCTGATACCCTTGGACATATTGGGTAGGCAGTATGCAGCTGCGTCGGCAATTCGACTTAATAGCACGCTGCAATGGAGGAGCAGCGATTGTGGCCATAGCGCGATCTTGAAAAAGATAACAATACCACAAAATGTGGATTGTGCTCCCTCTTTGAGCCTTTTTGAGCGCCACTTTACCACTATGATACCATCCAGGGAGTCTTGGATGGGGGATACTCCGGGAAGAGGAGCTACCATAAATTTTTACACAGATGGATCGAGGCTGCACGAACAAGTGGGCTTTGGGGTCTATTCGGAAGAGCTTGGATTGAGCCTGGCTCGTAGATTGCCAGATCATTGCAGTGTTTACCAGACAGAGATGCTGGCAATAAAGGAAGTGGCTGACTGGTTGAGCTGCAATGTCTTATCTACAACCGCAGTCAACATCTATACTGACAGTCAAGCCGCGGTCAAGTCCCTGGATTCAATGTTTCTGAAAACAAGATCTGCCCTTAACTGCCGCACGTCTTTAAATGAGATGGCCAAGCAGTTTAACATACGACTCATATGGGTCCCAGGGCACAGAGACATTCCAGGGAATTGCAAAGCCGATGAGCTTGCAAGACTAGGAACTACCTTACAGGTTCCAACAGAATTGGAATGAGTTGGTATGCCTCTAGAAACTTGCAAGCAAAACCTACGGCTTTGTTCAGCGACGGAGACTAATCAAAGATGGGCAAATGGATGGACGTGTGAGACAACACGACTGATTTGGCCTTCTCTTAATCAGGGGCGCACAAGTGAGCTGATATCGCTTCCAAGAGGAGAGATTTCGACGGTGGTTTCTATAATTACCGGACACTGTCTTATAGGGAAGCACGCAGAGCGGTTAAATGTGCCGTCGAATGACTTTTGCCGAAGTTGCATGGATGAAGAGGAGTTGGAAACTATCGAACACTTTATTTGCCATTGCCCAGCACTTTCTGGTCAGCGACTTGCTTCACTGGGATCTAGGGAGCTGTACGATCTTTCTGATTTGTCGGATGTCAAAATTCAACATCTAAGGAGTTTCATAAGAAGCTCAAACTGGTTTAACGACAGGGACTAGTAGGGAAACCTATTACGATCCCGTGGTATCACAATGGACCTCAGAGTCTACGTGTGTTGACGTAAAACGTCAGCAGCCACTTGCAACCTAACCTAACCTAACCTATATTTGCAAAAGACAAATTTTTTTAATCTGAGAGATTTTATATAGAAAAATTCTTATACTCAAAATATTTTGTAAGTAAATTCAACTGAAAAAACGTTTAAAACATTCGTTTTTCCTTTTAAAAAACGGACTACTTATATTTCATTTGAAACAATATAATTTTTCAGTTATTTTTAAACGTTAATAAATGACTAGACATTCCGAAAAAACAAACGATATTTCAGTTATTTAAACTGTTTACATTTTTGTATTTTGTGAAGTTAAAATAAATTTTTTTAAATAACAAACTACAAAAACCGTACTTCTGTAAAATTATACGGAATAATCAGCCACAAATAATTTAACTGATAAAAATATTTTTCCGTAACTTTTGTAGTTTATTGTTTTTACAACTGTATAAATCATTCAATATTTTATTTTCCTTGAAAAACAAACGATAAAACGTTTAAAACAACTTTAACTAAAAACTTTTTGAATAACCGTAAATAGTTACTGTAAAATTTTTCTAGGTGTAGAATCTCTAATATTTTTCCTTTCGAGAAAGTGTCAGAATCTGAGACTGTTTTCTTAAAAAAAGTCTCAAAATCTGAGACATTTTTCCAATGGAAATAGTCTCAGAATCTGAGACAGTTTCTATTTTAAAAGTTTTAGATTCTGAGAGTTTTTTTATAGAAAAGTCTCATATTATGACACATTTTTCCTGTCGAAAAAGTATTAGTATCTCAGACATTTTTCCATTAGAAATGTTAGAAATTTCATTTGAATAATTATCACCCTAACTTTTTTTTAATAAAATTGAAACATGTTCAAATAAACTTTTTAATATTTGCAAATATTTTTTTGTTATTAAAATATTGATTACTTTTGTACTCTTGATATTGCAGTACAATTAAAAATTTTTTGGTAGAATTTGTAGAATTTTTAACATTTATATCGTGGAACTATATTCAATAAATGCCAACTCGAAAAAGCTTACTGTTCAGGAGAGCTAAAAAACTAGTTATTTCGCGTATTATTGCAAAAATAAACAATGTACCTTCCACAAGATGGTTTAAATATTCTAAACAATTTTTACTTATGCAAAAATTTTCATATTTTGCACTTGTTTGCATATTTTTCAGAGATGGCATTTATTACTATATCAAAAAACAAATATTTTTTTAGAGTTGGCATATTTTGTCGGAAAATAAAAATACATTTTTTTTGGAAAAATTTAAAAATTTTTTTTTTTTTTGGTTTTTGTTATCCTTAGTACGGTAATTGCAAAAACTGAACAAAAAATTAAAAATCTTTGCATATTTTTAAAAGTTACTAGCTCCGAAAGCCTTTTAATCTCAGGGTGGTCAACTTTGGCACTCTGTAACTCACGCTGTATTGCAATAAGGTCACTCCAAACCAGCTATTTTGAAAGCTTATATCATTGACTCTATTTGCCCCATTCATAATGTTTCAATCTGATAAATAGTTTGAAAGTTACATAAATATAAGCAATTTTTTTTTTGCAAACACTATTTACCGATATTTTTAAAATGGCAATATTTCGAGAACCAGTCATTAGATATCAAAATCTTTACAAGATTCGTGTTTAGCATGGCAAATGCAATAAGATATGTGGTCTAATTTTTTTAAAAAAATTTTTTGAAAAATTTTTGGAAATTTACAATGGGAGTTGGCATTTATTTCCACCACAAAAATATGTACTTTGAGTTAGCAGAATAACAAAAATGGATGTAAAACGACAACAAATCATTTTTTTGCTCTGAAATTTTTATGGCAGATAGGTATTACATAGGGGAGCTATTTGCCATCGGAAACTCACTTCCGTCAAATTTGAGTTGGCATATTTTGAATATAGGTTCACGATATGTAACATACTTACATACAAACGTATGTTTGTTTAAAAAAAATCATTAAAAAAATAGAAATAACAAATTTTATGAAATTGTTATTTTAATATTTTACATTTAAGTTTACAATATTTTTTTGTTATTGTTATTACCTTCAGTGCCATTTGGTATGGGTATCGGTTCGCCACCTTCTCTACGCCATGTTATTGTGGGTGTGGGTGAACCAGTTGCTGCACATTTTAATGTCACATTAGAACCTTCACGTACTACCATATCCGTACTGGTTGGATAATCTAAAATATCCGGTGGCACTAAAAATAAAACACACAAAAAAAGAAAAGTAATTTAATTGTTATTGATGTTTTTTGCAATACTATATGTATACTAAAGAAGGGAAGGTATCACAAGAGATAGATGTGAGAGGGTTTTGAGAAAAATTTACAAAATAAAATTTTTTAAAAACTTTTTAAGGATTTTAAGACATTACTCAGGACTTTTTATAAATTTATCAATTGACTTAGAAAAAAATACGATAAGCCAGGGCTATTATTACACTTAATTTTAATTGCAACAATCTGGCATCTCTATAAAATGTAATTTGTTTATAAATCACAATTTCTTGTATTTAGTCTTTTTTAAATTAAAAAAATATTAAACAAAGATCCTCCTAAATTAAATTCAATTACCCCCCAGAATCCCTTATTTTCTATAATTTCCCTTTAAAATCTTTATTAGTTCCTTAGGACACCTTCCCTTTCTCTACAAATAAAACAATGCTTATTCTCTCTAGCTAATAGCAAAATTGTAGTAGTAGTTTTAGCAGTAATCGTAGTTGTTTGCGTAACTATATTCAATAATACATAATAGCTTTTTTTTTTTTTTCAAACATATGGCAACAGTTGTTAGTTAAAGTCGTTATAACCGACAACCAAAAACCATTAAAAACATCATGCAACAATATGGATTGTAAAGAGCAAATAGTAACAACAATAACAAAAATTTATAGAAATTACATTTTATTGATTTAAAGATGTTAGGAATAAAAATAAAAAAAGAAATTGGAAAACATTTAAAAATTCTATATTACATAAAAAAAAAAACTTTAAGCGGATATTGAATTTAATTTAAAATTATTATTTGAGGGCATAACTAAATATCGCAGCAAACAAACTTCCAAAGTAGGACTTGAAAGAATTTAAACAAGTAAAAGAGTTTAATTCGTTCTTGCCTAATGTTTTCATAACCTCCACAAAACAACATAACCTTCAAAAATATTATTTAAAAAAAAAAAAATTTAAAAATTATTAAAAAAAATCCGAGGAATAAAAATGTGAAAAAATATCGGTGATTTTTTTTGTAAGAAATAAAACCTTATTCTGTTGACATTTTAACATGATAACAACAAACCTATGGGAAATTAAACTGACGGATCACCGATTTTGTTTATTTTTGGTAATTTGATAAAGATTCGTAAATGATTAAAAACAATATTTTTTTTTTTTGATCAATACTTTGGAAGATATGGGCGTTTAAAAAAGCGCTTTTTTGGCAATATTGACTTTTAGACAGTTTTTTAACATGATGGTGCTCGGAAAACGTAGGTTTTACTTAAAAACTTATACAAATAATATTTTATATAAAATTATGAAGATTTAAAATTTAGAAACAAACATTTTTTTTTAAATTTAAACAAAAAATGTTGAAACCCAAATTTGAATGTCCTTTTTTTCCTGGGAACGACACCATGGATTTCCAAAACCAAAATTTTGTATTAAAGTTTATAATGTCCTTTTAATGCTGTTAAATTTTTTGAGAGGTGTTTTTTCGTATTGTTGAGCAATTAATTTTTAAAATTTGTTAGATCGCCAAATATATATTTTTTTCAAAATTTTGGCAAAAAATCAAAAATTTTGTTTCATCACCAACTTTAAAAACTTATTGCTCAACAACACTAAAAACCACCTCCCTGAAATTTTAACAGCGTTAAAAGGTCATTCCAAACTTTAATAAAAAATTTTGGTTTAGGAAATTAATATGTGACATTGATAGGCTAAAAGGACATTCCAATATTGTTTTAAAAATTTTTTTTCAATTTTTTTTTAATTATTTTTTGATTCTGAATTTAAAATCTCCACAATTTTATCACAATATTGTCACAGAAAGTTTTTTCGTACAATAAACGGTTTCCAAGTAAAAAAGCGCAAAAAAAAACTGTCTGGAGCCAACTATTTGATTTTTTGCCAAAATTTTGAAAAACATCAAATATTTGGCTCTCTAACGTACTTTGAAAATTTATTGCTTAACAATACGAAAAAACACCTCTCTGAAATTTTAACATCGTTAAAGGGGCATTCTAAACTTAAAACAAAAATTTGCTTTTGGAAATCCATGTTGTCCTTCTCAGGAAAAAAGGTCATTCAAATATTGTTTTAAAAATTTTTTGTTGAAATTTTTAATAAAAATATCGGTTTTATTAGTTTTTGCGTACGACTTACGGTTTCCGAGTACAAAAATTTTTAAAAAACTGTCTAAAAGAACATATTGTAAAAAAAGCGCTCATATCTTCCAAAGTATTGATAAAAAAATATGGTTTTTAATCATTAACGAAGCTCTATCAAATAACCAAAATCGGTCCCAGTTGTCAACGTCCTCGAGCCATCCTAAGTGACGGAGCGGTGACATGTCAGAGTCACTGCTGACATCCACAAGACATCTCTTTATACTGGGTTGAGGACAGGTTCATACAAATTTTCAAAATGTCCTCACTCAAAGTCAGCAGAGGTCAGGGTTGACCTTCTGTGGGCATGTCACCTAAGACTTCTTTGGGGAAATTTCTGATGTAGATCATGCGAAAATACAAAAAATTTTCGAGTTTCCTTTAATTTTTACTTTTATCCATTTTCCTTTATAAATTATCTTTCTCATAATTAGAAAAAAATGTTTCCCTTTTTTAGTCCCAACTGTACAATGGACTATTTTAAGTCTGAGCGCCATGGACTTGCCTAGAAAATTTACTTATTTTTTTAGGCTTGTACAACCCACCCTCAAACTAGTCCCAACTGGATTTGGACCTGGAACCTCCAGTTTATTAGTTCCACACCTAACTACTTGTTCCAAACTTTATTTTGAAAATTGTTTGTCTATTTATTACTTTTATTCTACTTGTTAGATTTTGATATTATTTTAAATAAATCGATAATATTGCCAACTTTTTCTTGGAAATTGAAGAGTTGCCCAGATTTAAAATTCTAATTTAATATACTGCTTAAAGGTGTCCTTACGACTAAGGTAATTTTTCAAAATCACTTTTTAATACCTGGTAGGGCCCTAAATTGAAGTTTAGTATCTAAAAATTAGTGCGCCAAAATTTGGGGACAATCGGATAAAAATAACTCGTGCCGAAAATGGATTGAAGTTTTTTGACACTCTTATATGATGAAAAAAACCATTTTTTCTAGTTTTTTGAAAAATATTGGTATATGGTATTTTTTGTTAAATTTTTTGTTAAATAATATGAAAATGGTAATAAATTACCTTTCCAAAAAGCTAAAACAAATTCAAATCGGATAAAAAATAAGCAGTTTACGCATACATGCCCCAGACCACTGCATGGTTTTTAAAACCAAAATTTAAAAATGTTTAAAATTTTTAGGCAAAAAAAAAAATAATAATTTTTACTTTATAATGTTATTAAATACATGTTATAGATAAAAACTTACAAATATGGTAGTCTAGTTTTTTTTTAATTTAGCGTGGGTAGTTATATATTTTCCGCGGATTTCAAAGAAAATGTGTTTTTCTATGATAATTTAGCTAATATGGAAAAAAATGTTGTGTATTGTACTATACCAAGTGTAAAACATATATCAGAATTTACATTTTACGCTTCGTTCCGTACAACAAAGATCAAATTTTCCCATATTTGCTAAATTATTGTGAAAAAACGCATTTTATTTGGAATTCGCGGAAATTTTATCACTACCGGCGAAAAATAAAAAAAAAAATCTTGACTACCATATCTGCTATTTTTAATCGTTAACACGTTTTCAATATTATCATAAAGTAAAATTTATTTGTTTTTATTTTTTTGCATAAAAATTTTGAAAATTTTGAAATTCTGGCTTTAAAAACCATACAATGGTCTGGGGCATGTATACGTAAAATGCTTGTTTTTTATCCGATTTTAATTTTATTAGTCTTTTTAGAAAGGTAATTTAATACCATTTTCATATTATTTCACAAAAAATTTAACAAAAAATATCAAATACCAATATTTTTCCAAAAACTAGAAAAAAAGCGTTTTGCGTTCATATAAGAATGTCCCAAAACTTCAATCCATTTTCGGCACGAGTTATTTTTATCCGAATGTCCCCAAATTTTGGCTCACTCATTTTTAGATACCAAAGAACAATATAGGACCCTACCAGATATAAAAAGATGATTTTCGTTTTTAAGGACACCACTAATACTGCTATTCTGAAGACATTTCCTTTTAGACGTCTTATAGGAATTGTCCACAACCTTAAAGCAAACATTCAGTGCTGACAATGTTATGACATGTCATCAAGGATTACCTATGATTTGTCAGAACCTGAAGACATTTCCTCAAGGAATCACTGTGGAAATTTCCTCATATTTTCCAACTGGGGTGATCCGTCAGTTAAATTCCCCATGGATTTGCTCATAATGCTTTTAGGCTGGTGTCTAACTATAAAAATGATGCAGGACGCCAGCTCAGTTTGACTATATAAGCTACCGACTAAAAAAAAAACTGTTTTCATTTTCTTATTAATTACACTGTTTAACAAATTCATAGCAATTCGCACTCAAATGAATCAGAATACCTGAACTAAATAGATTTTGACCTCCTGATTCCAAAACTGTCTTCCAATTGTTTCTATAACGTAAGGTTTTAAAGATATTCGCGTTTGAATATTGAAAAATCCACTAATTTAGCACTTTTTGATCCCCATATTTCTGAATACAATTAATTTTTTCACTGAAAGTGCTCCTATTCGGAAATGTGTAATATTATCAAAGGTTTGTAAATTTTGATTGTTAAAAAAATATATTGTTTTTTTCAACAAACAAATTCAACAAACACAAACACAATTTGTTGATCTGACAAAAGTAAAAATCTCATTTTTTTCTCAACAAAGAAATTCAACAAATATAAAAACAATTTGTTGATCTGATTTTTTTTTTTCAACAAAGAAATTTAGCAAACACTATTTATTGACAAGATAAAAGAATTTTGAAATAAAATTTCTTGACTGAGTTTGTTGAAACCAAATCGAAGTTTTGTATTGTGGACTAACAGGCTGCCGTTTTTACTAAATGTTTGATTGATATCATGTTTGGTTGATTTACAATTGATATTTGTTGATTTGAATTTGACGATTTTATTTTCTGTGTAAGTTGCTCTCAAAAAATAGGACTTGATTTAGTACCAATGAGACCTCTTGATTCCAAATCTGACAACCAAATTTTTCTAACGCTTACCGTTTTTGAAAAATTGGCGTTTGAAAAAGTCAAACTCCATTGTTACGTATTTATCTTAATATATAATAAAACGTTTGCGCGGGGTACGTGTTACTAAAACTAAAGAACTAATGGTCCAACAATATATATTTATTAAACAAAAAAAAGTTTCCTGATAAAATTTGGACCCGGTAGATTACGCTGGGAGGAAATTATTAACAACATTTTGAGGCACTTCAGAATGTATGCATGTTTTGTCATGAGCAAATTAGTATGTATAAATAGACCCGTATAAATAGACCGCTTGGAAGAAGCTATTTATATTTTCATATTTAAGTCGACCCGGGCAACGCCGGATTTCCAAACGCAAATTTCTCGAAAACGAAACATACTAAAACAATTTGAACTTCAGTTTTGGAATCAGGAGGTCCATTTTATATAAAAATCAAGTCCTATTTTGTGGAAGCAACGCAAGCATACGTAACAGTGGACTCCCAAAAGTGGTAAAATTATTTTTTTTTACTTTTTAACAGCGAATATCTTAAAACCAGTACGTGCTAGAATAATTTGGATGGCAGATTTGAAATCAGGATACCAAAATCTATAACGACCAGTTTGACATTTTACTGGCAGGTTTTTGATGTCGAACAGTGTTATTTTTCAAGAAATATTTTTTTTTATAATTTTTTTTTTCATCAATTTTGTTTTTATTTCATCAATTTTTTTTTCCTCAATTTTTTTTTATTAAATTTTATTTTATAATTTTTGTTCATAAAATTTGTTTTTTTTTTGTCATCAACATTTTTTTTAACAATTTTTTTTTTATCAAATTTTTTTGTTCACAAACATTTTTTTTATCAACATTTTTTCATAATTTTTTTTTCATAATTTTTTTTTCATAATATTTTTATTTAAGAATTTCAATCATTTTTTTTAAATTTTTGTTTTCAACACTTTTTTTATACCCTCCAACCACAATATGGGGGTATACTCACTTTGTCGTTCCGTGTTTAACGCATCGAAATATCGGTCTATGACCCATTAAAGTATATATATTATTGATCAGTGATCGTTTCTAAGACATTCTAGAGATTTCCGTCTGCCGTTCCGTCTGTCTGTCCGTCCGTCTGTCCGCCTGTCCATCTGTCCGTCTGTCCGTCTCTCCGTCTGCCCATCTGTCCGATTATCCGTCTGTCAATCTGTCCGTCTGTCGGACTTTCCGTCTGTACAGGACATGATAAATCCAAAACAAAAGAGCTAGATTTTAGAAGTTTGACACGAATATGTCTTATGGTCCTAGGCTGGTTAAGTTTGGAAATGGGCAAAATCGGACAAAGGGAAAAAGTTCCCCCTTGGAGAACTAAACCAACCTCAGAAAAACCGCCATTTTTGCAAAGGTTTTGTACTTTTGTTAAGCAATTGCAACGTTTTTGTGTCAAAGGAAGTTTAAAATCGTTGATGTGGACCCATCGGACTAAAAAAATTGCGAATTTTGTACTCTTGCCCAAAACATTAAATCATGATAATATTTTGCGGAAGATTTGGGTGTACTTGCCAAAGCAAAGTTTTTTTTAGCAAAAATAATGTTAAATAACTTTGCTATTCCATGCAAAACGAATTGAAATATCAGTCTAGGACCCCATTAAAAAACCAAAAGAGTTGTACATTTCGTAAGTGAGTGAAAAAATAAGTGCAAAAAAGTGTTTTTACATTTTAGAGAGTATAAAGGATTCAGCACCAAAGAATAAAACACTCTCACTCGTTTTATGTACATTTGATAAACAAATGGAAATTTTTTTTGCGAAAAGCTTAGACTTGGTGAAAAAGTAGTTGTGGTAAAAAAAATGATTTTTTTTCACAAAAAGCAAAATTATGTTAAAAAAAATTTAATGAACCCAAAATTTTTGGTGAAAAAAAATTTTGATGAAAAAAAGTTTTTGGTAAATTTTTTGCTGAAAAGAAAAATTTTTTGATGTAAAAAAAAAATTGATGAAAAAAGATGAAAAAAAAAAATGTTTTGGTGAGAAAGAAATTGATAATAAAAAATTTGATGAAAAAAAATATGATAAAAAAAAAATATGATAAAAAAAAATTTATGAAAAAAAAAGATTTGATAAAAAAAAATGAATGAAAAAAAATAGATGAAAAAAAAAATTATGAAAAAAAAAAATTATGAAAAAAAAAAATTAAAGAAAAAAAACATTGATGAAAAAAAAAAATTGATGAAAAAAAAATTTATGAAAAAAAATTTATGAAAAAAATAATTTGATAAAAAAAATGATGAAAAAAAGGTTTGATGGAAAAAAAATTTATGAAAAAAAAGTTTGATGAAAAAAAAAATTTAATGAAAAAAAAAATTTTATGAAAAAAAAATTGATGAAAAAAAATTTTTTTTTTTTTTGTTGAAAAATAATTATGTTACTTTTTAATCACCAGCTGGTGAAAAACGGTTTTATGCACCACGAGGTAAATTATTATCCAAGTTACAAACCCAAGTTATTTAAATTTTTGGTTTTAAGAAAATGAAAATAGTAATTCTTGTTTTCTTTTTCGTTAATTGTTGGCTTATATAGTCATACTAAGGTTGCGTTCTGCAACTTTTTTAAAATTAGACACCAGCCTAAAAACATTATCATGTTAAAAACAAAAACAAAAAAAACATTAAAAGCCTCTTAAAAATTATTGACTATGTTAAACAAATAAATACTAATCAAATATTCCAGAATTTATATACTTTTTAAAATTGCCAAATAAATTGGTCAAGGTCGTTAAACAACAAGAATTTGTGTTAAGCATCTTAAGTCAATTTATTTAATTGAGTAGGTATTTTATAGATTTATGTAGAAATAAACCTACACTTACAAGGTAGAGGGTTGACGTAAGTGTGTCCTTACGTTTGTAACACACCAAAATAACAGACGAGGAGAAAATAAAGGAAATTCAGAAAATTTTGAAAATTTAAGGAAAGTTCAGAAAAATCAAAAAACCTTAGAAAACCTTAAGAAGATTCAGAATAGCTAAAAAAATATAGAAAATTTGTAAATTCTAAGAAATTATATTTTGAATGGGTTTATTCTAGCTCGAGGTCATTATTTTTTTTTACTAATTAAAACTATGATATCCTTATAGAATAATTTTTAAGAAAATTGTTTTTCTGTTTTAAATTTATTTATGTTAGTCATTTTTGCAAGACTTAATCGACACGTGTTTCGGAATTTGTCAGATTCCATTGTCAAGATTATTTAGTAAATATAAACCTAGTATAGGATTTTTATATTTTCTAAATAATCTTGACAATGGAATCTGACAAATTCCGAAACACGTGTCGATTAAGTCTTGCAAAAATGACCAACATAAATAAATTTAAAACAGAAAAATATGTTAAAAGTAAAGAATTGCGAAATATCGGAAGATATTAAATAAATAAAAATACATTTAAACAACTAAGACCTCGAGCTTGAAAATTTATTACTTTTAACGTATATTAACAGAAGGTCGAATAAAAACAAAATTAATTTATTATTAAAACAGAAAAATAATTTTCTTGAAAATTATTCTATTAGAATGTCATAGTTTTAATTAGTAAAATAAATAATGACCTCGAGCTAGAATAAACCTACTCAAAATATAATATTTTAAAGGTCGAATCAATCAATTTTAATTTTTTAATAAAAATTTATGGAAATTCGAGAATTTTTTTGCAGTTTTTTTACTTTTCCAAAGGAACAATTTTTGTCTACATTAATTTTTTCATATCTCTCATCGTTTTTCAGATAGGTTGAAATTTAAATTTTTTTTATGTTTCAACGCGATTTTTTCAAATACGGCTTTGGAGAAGATTTTAGTTTTCGTCGAAATATATTATGGGGCATCCCGAATGCATAAGCAAGAATCACATTAAAAGTGTTTGCAACTTGAGCTCAAAGTCTATTCCGACAAATCGTAAATTGTGTAGGGTATTTTTGATGCGGAGCACCTTGACGAATCATTTCTACTTTTTTTAGTTACAACCTTGTTTCTTATTTATATTAATACTTAAATTTAAAATTGTCTTCTTACAGCTTAGAGCCCCTGAAGAAAATTTCCAAACATAAAGAAACATGATAAAAAATTTAAATTAAAAAAAATATATATTTTTAAATGAAAAACACGAATTAAACGTGTTTGTTTTAGGTAACACAAAAAATATTCACCACATACAATTCAACGCAATACTCACACATACAACTGGCCCATACAACATTGACAGTATTTATTATTAAATTAGCAAATGTCTGCAAATACTGTTTTATGTGCAGGGTACACAAAAAAAAAAAGAATTTTTATTCAAACGTGCAAAGAAAATAATGGCTGTAAAATGGTATTGCTGAAAACGAATAAAACCCAGCAAATATTTTTGCACAAAAAAAAAATATTTCCCAATGAACGAAATTCATAGTATTTATGAACAAATACATAAATATTATGAACTTTTTCATTAAATTTATGAACTTTTTCATAGTATTTATAAAAAAAATATTAAATTTCACATATTATGATTTATTCATAAATACTATAAAAAATTATAAGTATTATGAAAAATTTAATAAATTTTATGAATTTTTTCATAAATACTATAAAGGTCGTTCATTGGATTTTTTTTTTTCAAATTAGAAAAATAAATTTTAAGATGAATTATTCAGAAAATTAATAAAAAAAACTAGAAACAATAATAAAAAAAAAAAATAGAAAACTTAAGAAAAAAAAATCAGAAAAATTCAAAAAAAAAAAAATCGCAAAATGCTGAAAAAAGTTTATGAAAATTTTTATTGAAAAAACTTCACAAAATTTTAGAAAAAAAATTATCAAAACTGAAATAATTTAAAAAATTCAGGTTATCAAGAATTAAAATAAACACATTTGCTGGGTTATCCAACACGTTCAAAAGAAATAAAAACTGAATGCAGAGTAAAAAAAAAAGAATTTATACAACAATATAAATTAGAGAAATGAAAGAAAAACAGTTAAATATACTTTTTTTAAATAGAGACTTTATAAAAAATGCAAAAGGGAGAAATTTTTTAGAAAAAAATTAATTTGAAATAGAAAGTTTTATACTTTTTTTAAGAAGTTCATTTCATTCTTTTTAAATGAAAAAAAATGTTTTCTTTACTCTATTAAGCAAAACAGTTTAAAATTAAATTTTAGCTTTTTTTTTTTTATTTTGAGGATGTTTATTCTGGCTCGAGGTCATTATTTTTTTTTACTAATTAAGACCATGATATTCTCATAGTATGATTCTCATTTTTGCAAGACTTAATCGACACGTGTTTCGGAATTTGACAGATTCCATTGTTGAGATTATTTAGCAAAAATAGAAACGATTTACTACAAAGTAGTAAACGAGTCTAATGTTAAATCGTTTGTACACAAACTAAAATATTAATACATATTCGACTCTATCCACAATGGGAATTAGAAAAGGCAACGATTGTCAATAACCAACAAAAATATTTAAAACATTTTTACATACGATAGTACATTGGACTACAACAATATGTTATATGTTGTTGTGAGTGAAATAATACCATATTAGGGTTATTCATCACTATGGCGTGCCAACCACTGTGTTCAAATTCTGATTAATTTTTATTAAAAAATAAAAATTGTTTTATTCGACCTTTAAAATATTATATTTTAAGGATGTTTAGTCTGGCTCGAGGTCATTATTTTGTTTTAAAGGTTTTAAATATTTTTGTTGGTTATTGACAATCGTTGCCTTACTAGTATAGTAAATTTTTTTCGTCTCTCTAATTCCCATTGTGGATAGAGTCGAATATGTATTAATATTTTAGTTTGTGCACAAACGATTTGTCATTAGACTCGTTTGCTACTTTGTAGTAAATCGTTTCTATTTTTGCTAAATAATCTTGACAATGGAATCTGACAAATTCCGAAACACGTGTCGATTAAGTCTTGCAAAATTGACCCACATAAATAAATTTAAAACAAAAAATAATTTTCTTGAAAATTATACTATAAGAATATCATGGCTTTAATAAGTAAAAAGTATGGTACGCGACCTATCATGGTATTCGTTTTATTTTTTATTTTTTTGCCCGCACGCAGAAAAAAAACATGGTTGCGGTGATCATGATTTAAGGTGGTCATATTATGATTGGGGATATAATTGTAGCAATAATGTTAATATGATTTAAGGCAACAAGGAATGTTGATCATTATAATATTGCGGCAATTATGGCATAAATGTTATATAATTATAATAATATAATTCTACTTTAATATTTTTTTTTTTTTGAAATTGAGAAAGACCAATAATTTATTTTTTGTTTTTAAATGTTGTTTTTATAAATATGAAACAATTTTTATTAATTTTGGTTCAATTTAGTGGCAACCTGCTTTTTACATCAATGATGTGCAATAAACTTATGGCATTTTTCTAAAAAAATTTCATCAACGATAACATTTTTGTCAGTTAACATTGGATGATTGAATAAACCATTAATTTATTGACAAAATCATAACATATTTGCTACAATCATAACATATTTGTTACAAAATTAGAATTATTGTCAGCAATTATAACACATTCAGCAAACAAAAAATGCAAAAAAAAAAACTCTTTAATATTTTCGATTATAAGTTTTTATTTAAAATGGAAAGTTATTTTTAAACCGCACAATAAATAAATTATATAAAGTAGATTTGTATTTTATTTCCTTCTGCGTCAATCCAATTTTTTAACTCAAATTGCCTTAAATTTTTTAAAGAACTAATTGTAAGTCGCGTCTTTGCGACTAACTGCTTGCTGACAAAACACTAAACTGATGATAAACCTGACAATATTTGCAAAAATCAATTTTCATTAAGTTGTGATTATCTAATGATTGTTTTAATCATAATATGTTAAAATTTTTGGTGTGTTGATAATATAATTAACTATAACATTGTTACAACAACCATATTGTACTTTTGGATGTAGCAATTATTTTTTCATGATTGAAGCGACTATTAAATGTCTAAAACAACCATATAAATTTTTAACTAAAATTTTAAAAAGAATAACGTGATTGCTGCAATCATAACTGGGTTTAGAGATCATAGTATAGTTGCCGTGATCATGTCGCAACCATATTTTTTCTCTGCGTGCGGATTATGCGAACGGCGATGTTATTCAAAATCTTAGTTTTCCTTATTACAAAAATTATCACAACTCTGTGAATTTTTTCCGATTTTTTTAATATAAAACTCATTGTTTTCAGAATTAAAATACCGGTAAAAATTAAGATACAAAACCACAAATCCGGGTCTTCAGATTTTTTTTATATTATGAGCACAGGTGCACTATGGAGCCATTTAGACATTCCTATTTCCAAAAACAAGCGATGTTATTCGCGACTGTTTTATTTTTTAAAAATCACAAAGAATTAAAAAAGTGGTGATGTTTAAAGAGCTATAACTTCTAAAGCTAATATCGGATTTTTATAATCAAAATTAAAATTAAAGCCAAATTCTTCTTTTTTAAACATAAAGTTTAAAAAAAAAAGTTGTGTCACTAAAAAATGCATTTTAAATGCATTTTTTGAGTGCATTTTCGTCAACTTTTACCCATTTGATTTTTTTTTTTAACGTTTTATTAAAGTATGAAATTTTAACAAAAAAAAATCAGTCATCCTTTTCATATGACGTTAACTTTCGAAAGACAGTCCCGAGACTGTTGCAGTTTGGTATATATCTTTGTCGTTCCCCAGGTCTGGTTGGTACTGAATTTCAGTAACATCGGTCCAATGCACAGTGCCACATTTGGCCAATCTAGCGCGACAAAAATAAAAAAAAATTCCCCGATTTTTATGATTTGTTTGTATGTATTATGAAACATTCCTAATAGCACGGAAATACTCATATAAGAACGATAATTCTGTTCGTTATTAAGATGTGGGTGCTTAAAGTTGCATCTTGTAAAATCCTGTAAGTAGTGTTCAATATTTCTCATTAATTAAGTCGATTTTAAACTGTTGTAACTTCTTAACAAAAAAATATATTTATACACTCTTTTTTGGTAATTTTAAAGAAATTTAAAGGCTTTAAGTCATATCTTTTCTTTTATTTTTTCAACAATTTTTTCTATCTTTTATTAAATTTTTAACATAATAAAAATTTTTGAAAAGAAAATTATATATTTATTTTTTTTTTGATGGAATAGAACTTTTGTTTTTGGTCTCTATTGGTCGCCTGACTTTTTCAGAGATATTGACCAATATCCATAGTACTTATTTCAACGGCTTACTTTTGCGACTGTCTGCGACGCCGACTACTGTGGGGCGATATGTAAACCTTGTTTTAACATAGTTTTTAAACATATTTTGAAAAAGTGGGCGTGGCAGTTGTCTAACCGCCCCCTTCTTTTTGTTATTATTTCTACAGTCCTTGAGAGTATATATACCAAGTTTAAAGCAATTACAACCAAAATTTAAATTTTTTAAAAAGTGGGCGTGGCCGTTAACTGGCCTTCCATATTTTTCATAATGTTGTTTTTGAAGTCAAAACGAACATGTATACCGAATTTCCAGTCAATATAAATAAAATTGGATTTTAGTCGTACTAGATTGGCCAAATGTGGCACTGTGCAATGGTTCAAAAGTTTAAAGCAAACTCCTAAATTTCAGATTGGTTTAACTTTATATTCACGTATTGAAAAACAATTTTCAAAGCATTGAAAGTTACCAATGCTTTTAAAACTTGTTTACCAATGGCAAGTCACAAAAATTACACTCAAAAATATTTTTACACTTAAAAAAATGTAATACTTGAAAAAGATTTAGAGTAAAAAAAATTGCATTTTTTTTTACAAAAATCACTTAAAAAAGTTTTTTGCTCTAAATAAAAGTTTTAATTTTTACACGTTAGAAAAGTTTTGTATCTCTTAAAAGGGGCATTGTGGGTATTCATGGATTCGGCCAAGTAGAGTTTAACTTTTCTTATTGTTATTTTTTTTTTACAAAAATGATTCAAACTGTTTTTTATTAAAACTAAATATTTCTAATCAAAATTGTTATTTATTATATTTTTTCGGCGTAAGCCAAGTGTATTTAATTTGTTGTTTTGTGTTTTTCTGACTGAAGAAGAAAATTGTGTCTTCTAAAGATTAAATTAAATGTGGATTTACCCCAGACCATGGTTTCTGTAGCCACTTCCACGTCATCAGTAGGCAATTACATTAAATTGATTATTTGATATTTGCTAGAAAAATTCTTTATATGTTTTTTTATCAACAGACTAGCCTGACATGAGCTTCGAACCTGTGTCGTTAAATCACTCATGTTTTGTGTCGTTAAATCACTCATGTTTTTATAGCCTAGTGGCTTCCATAACCACTAGGCTATACTCGGTGTACAAACATCAGTGACTAAACGTCGTTTGTTTTTAACTCAAAGTAGGTTTCGTATGTGACGTATGCAGAAAATCTTTTTCTCTAACTCAAGCAATGCATTTAATCTAGAGACCAACAACAATTTTCTTAATCTTTCATTTACTTAATTTTATGCAAACTTTACTAAAGCGGAGAATTTTTTGTTCTTCACACTACATTAACGCATAGTTAAAGTGAATTGCCCACACGAAAATTTCCTATTTCTTAAAAAGGGCATTGTGGAGGGTATTTATTAATTTGGCCAAAGTCGAGTATAACTTTTCTACTTGTTTTAACTTATATTTTGCTGTAGGTCCCGAACTTCAAGAGCCGGGGGCGACCTTAAGAACGTTTTCGAAAATTTCGTTAAAATTTTGGTATTACTTTTTTATGAAGCTTAATAAACTACAGGAAGGGGTCTCACACAGAAATAAAAAAATACAAACATATTTTCATTAATATGCATCATTTAAAAACTTTTTGTAGGCGTATGAGTAATATTTTTTAAACCATAGATATTAAATATTACTCATAAGCTTGGTTTTATTTGTTTTAGAGTTCACTATCACTCATACGCTAAGGTACACTTTTAATAAAATTTCATATTCTGTTAATTTTTTTGTTTTTACATTTTCAACAATTTTTATAACTCATTACCTTCAATTATACACAAATTACTTATTTAAAATATTTGTAAAATTTTTGTCATAAAATCCCACAAATATTGCAATTTTTGGTTTTAATGTTATTAAAATATTTATAACAGATTTTCTGTTTTAATCTTTATTTATTTGCAACAGGTTGCCCTTTTTCTACAGTGATATATTTATAATTGATATCAATCAATATATCAAATTTCAATATTAAACATACAACATATTGACATTTATTTATATGAGTTGATATATATTATTTATTTAGTATTTTTTTTTTATATTCTGCTAGCACCGCAAGAGTCTGTATGAACACAGAATGATAAACATAAATAAACATATGATATGATTTACAGGATGATTTTTTTTTCGAAAGTTGTAAAATTTAAGATATTTTAAGGATTTTGTATTTAATCAAAATGTTGAAATCTTATCAATTATTGGAGTGATTTTCAATTTTTTAGTTTCAGCATCTGTTTAAGATCCATCTGATTTTCACTTCGTTAGTCAAGTCTCAGGTGTTTAGTTATTTCTGTTTCTGTAAATCATTTATTTTGCAATGACACATATTTATTTAATTATTAAAAAAAATACCACTATTTGTTTGCTCTAGTAAGTATGACAAATATGTAAAAATATAAATGAATAATTGGAAAAACAAAATCTAAAATAAATGTTTGTGGCAACAAAAAAAATGCTTAAGAAATTCTTTATTTGTAAAACAAAATCTATTAAGATAAAATAAAAAAGTTAATTTATAATAGAAAAATATTGTTTTGTTTTTAATTAAGGAATTATTTTTTTTTTAATTGCAAAAAAATCCCAACTTCTGGACACAATTGAATAACACTGGTTGGTGAGACCAACCCCCATTTATTTTTACCCTCCAACATTTTTGTAAAACATACCACAGCAATCCACTCCCTAAGCAGGCTTCCATTCAAAATTACATTTTTATAAAATTTGCTCCAACTGTTAGTTGTATGGGTTATTTAGATCTAGCCTTTTATTTGGCTACGTCCCGGAACCTTGGAGAGAGGTAAAAGTGGTATTTATACCTAAGGCGGGGAAGAAATCTGAGCAACTGGCTAAATCATACAGACCAATTAGTCTCAGCTCATTCTTCCTTAAAACTATGGAGAAACTATTGGACTGCTTTATCAGAGAAACTTGCTTGAATAGCAAACCGATACATAAGTTTCAATTTGCATATCAACCGGGTAAATCTACTGAAACTGCAGTCCATCATGTTGTCGGAACTATTGAAAAGGCCATAGAAGCAAAACAAATTGCACTCTGCGCATTTATCGATATACAAGGAGCTTTCGATAATACATCTTATGATGCTATTAAGAAAGCTATGATAAGAAAGGATATTCCTAGACTTATAATAAATTGGACTCTGGAGATGCTAACATCCAGAATGATTACGTTTGATCTCAGCTGCACATCTATGACCATCAACGCTACAGGGGGATGCCCACAAGGTGGTGTATTATCACCTTTGTTTTGGACTTTGGTCATAGATGAGCTGCTAGAAGAACTTAATAACTCTGGTTTTAGGACTTTTGGATACGCTGACGATCTTGTTATTGCGGTCTCTGGCTGGCATGAGCCGACTATCTCGGACCGCATGCAACAAGATCTCGATATGACCCAAAATTGGTGTCAGTCAAAGGGGTTATCAATTAACCCATCCAAAACTATACTAATATCGTTCACTAGGAAAAGAAAACTCAAACTTACCATGCCAATTTTAAATGGCATAACAATAGGATTTTCAGATGAGGTGAAATACCTTGGGATTACATTGGATAAATCCTTGTTATGGAACCAACATCTAAATAATTTGACCATAAAAGCCACAAGAGCTACATATGCCTGTCAGAGACTTTTTGGGAAAACATGGAGACTGAAACCGCATATGATTTTCTGGTCTTTCAACACTATTGTGAAACCTATGCTAACATACGCTGCTCTAGTATGGTGGCCCAAGGTGGAACAAAGTACGGCCAGATCTATATTGGACAAAGTCAACAGACTCGTCTGCATTGGCATTACCGGTGCTGGTAGAACATGCCCAACTTATGCCATTGGGGCCCTGCTTAACATTCCACCATTACATATTTCTGTAATGGAGAATGCTTTAAAAAGCGCCCTAAGGCTGACGGAACTTGGTAATATGAAGGAAGGTGACTTACGGGGACATTTGAGAATTGCCAAATTTTTCATTGATGACCCTATTTTAAAGCTCATGGACAGAATATTACCGACACGATTATTTATTAGAAACTTTGATACTCTAATCCTTGATCGGAGCGTGTGGTCAAACATGACCTGGGACCCAGAGCCAAATTCCATTATATGGTATACAGATGGGTCCAAGCAAGCCAATAAGGATACAGGGGCGGGTATCTTCGGACCAAATTTCCAACGTGCTCTACCCATGGGAAAATCACCATCAATTTTTTAGGCAGAACTGAATGCTATTCACATATGTGCAACCGAATGTCTTCGGAGAAAAACAAATGGTTCCCATATATACATAATGTCTGACAGTCAGGCTGCACTAAAAGCTCTTATAGCTTAAGAGGTGACATCAGGACTGGTAATGAACTGCATTGAGTCACTTAACGAACTAGGACGACATAACGACCTAACAGTCGTATGGATTCCGGGACATGAGGGTCACACGGGAAACGAAAGCGCTGACTGTTTGGCAAATTGCGGTGCCAGGCGACCCTTTATTGGCCCTGAACCATTATTTGGTTTGCCATCGGGACATGTTAGGGAAAAACTCAAAATATGGAGTGAATCTAAGTTCATGGAGCATTGGAACAATTGCGCTGGCCAGCGGCAGGCAAAAAGATTCATAATTCCATCCAACACCGTATCTAAACGATTACTGTCATTAGACAAAAAGGATCTTCGAATCCTAACGTCCTATCTAACTGGACATTGTAACCTACGTTACCAACTTAGAAAGAAAAATCTATCTGACACGGACATGTGCAGATTCTGTGAGATAGAGGAGGAGACAGCAGAACATATACTTTGTACATGCCCAAGACTGACTGGTAGAAGACTTCAACATCTAGGGGGATACTTAATATCTCCGACTGACGTGTGGAACTCTCTGCCAAATAGGATTCTCTGCTTTATTAGAAGCCTGAATATTTAGGGCACCCTTTTTAGGCTGCACAATTGATCATTCTGGTCGCAGTGCATAGGGCCTCTTTAATCTAATCTAGTTGTATGGGAGCCTACTTAGGAAGTGGAGATAGGGCGAAGGTATGTTTTAAAAAATGTTGTAGGTTAAAAATAAATGGGGGTCGGTGTCACAAATGACCCCTCTCGGACGCACCATTGGACCGGTAGAAGCTGATTAAATACAACAAATTTGCAAAAAATAAAAAAAAATTTATGGGGACCTCCTTAACAATTAGAGATAGAGGGTAGGTGTGTTCAGAGAAAATGTTTGGACTAAAAAAATATTGTGGATCGGTCATACATTTTGTTGCTCTAAGGGCTGTTAGAGCGGTTGGAGAAAATTTAAAAAAATTTCGTTTTGTGTGGGAGCCCCCTTAGAAATTGGAGATAGGGTATTAGTTTGTTCCAAAGAAATGTTAAGACGTAAAAATTAATGGGGGTCTGTCTTATAAAGGACCCCTCTATGACTCACCATTGGAGCAGTAGAAATGATTTTAAGATTGAAAAATTACAATAAATTTTTTTAAAAAAATTTTAAAAAATATTAATAATCGTTATCCCACGATCCTCCTGGGAAAAAAATTGGTAGAATCGATAGAAGTTTTACACAAAGAAATTTAAAAAAAAAATCGAAGAGTAGAAACATTTTCAAAAATGAGATTTAAATTGTAAAACTTAAAAACCGCATACTAGAGCTCTTTTAATAATTTTTTTTTTAAAAGTACGTAAAAAAACAAAAATTTTGAAAAAAAAATTGAAATTTGGACCATTATTGAAGAAGTTATGAGTAAAAGAAGTTTAAGTAAAGGAACAAACTACCAATTTTTAAAAATTCGATATCTTTGAACGGGTCATTAAAAAAATCTTAAAATTTACTACGAAGGAGTTTTTGAAGGGTACTAAAAACTGTAAACAAATTGGGAAAATCTAATATATGATCCCCGATCGATTTTAAGACGATCTAGCGATGTCCCCCTGTCCGTCTGTTGAAAACACGATAACTTTTGAAAGACTGAAGTTTGGCATATATGTTGAGCATTTACCTGGTCAGGTTGGTGATGTAATCCAGCAAAATCGGTTCAGTGGTTCAAAAGTTATGAGCAAAAGACTGCATTTCGGAAAGAGGTTTCGTGAATTTACGAGATAAAAACACGCTAACTTTCGAAAGGCAATTCTGAGGAGGCTGAAGCTTGGCACATAGATTTGTCGTTTCCCTGGACTAGCTACAATTGAATTTCAGCCAAATCAGTCTAGTGGGTCAAAACCGTGAATTTCAGATTAGTTTCACATTAAATTCACGTGTTGAAAACCCGTTAAACATGTTTTAAAGACATTGGTAAGTCACAAAAATATTTTACAACGTATTTTTGTCACTTAAAACGATTTTAACACTAAAAAATACAATCAAAAAAAATTTTACATTCAAAAAAAAAATTTACACTCAAAAAAAAAATTTAGTAAATTATATTTTTTTTTTTCAAAAATTACTTAAAAAAAGTTATTTTTTACAAAAATAAAATATTTCTAATCAAAAATCTTATTTTTTTCACGTTAGAAAATTTACTATCACTTAAAAATTGCACTGTGGAGGGTATTCATAGATTCGGCAAGTCGAATTTAACTTTTCTACATGTTTTGATTTGTTTTGTGATTCTTAAGCAGTTTTAATATGGCTAAATTTTCAGAATTTGTTTTCTTTTTCCCTCTCCTACTTAGATTTTTTAATAGACCACTTCTTAGATTTTCCTAAAAGATTCTCACTTTACAATAGAAATATGCTTAGATTTTTTTCCTAGAACATTTTTTTGGCTTTCGTATAGAAAATTTTTATGTTTTTTCTTATAGAAAAATGGTTTTATTTTTGCTCTAGAAAAATTTTCAGAAATTCTTAGATTTTTCCTAGAATTTGGTTTTTTCTTATAGAAAATTCTCCGATTTTTTTCTTATAGAAAATTCTCCAATTTTTTCTTATAGAAAATTCTCCGATTTTTTTCTTATAGAAAAATTTTTAGATTTTTTCTATAGAAAAATTTTTAGATTTTTCCTATGGAAAATTCTCGAACTTTTCCTATAGATAATTCTAGAATTTTTTCTATAGAAAAATTCTCATGTTTTTCATATAGAATAGTTCTCAGATAGAAAGATTCTTAGATTTTTCCCATAGAAAATTTTAATATTACGGGACTTTTTCCTACAGAACAGTTCTAGTACCTCAAAGGGGTTTCCTCTAGATTATTTATTTTTTCCATTCGTTATCCTACTTTTCTATTTTTTTTTTTTTAAAGTTTCCAAGAAAGTTTTCCTATAGATAGCGGTCGTAGACCGCTACTAGCAGTTAGATAAGTTATAAATGGAATGACAATTTTTTTTTCTGTGGAGGGTATTAAAAATACATCCAGCCGAATATTTACTATCACTATTATTAAAATATTGCCATCATATAAAATTCAAATAAAAAACAATCTTTTTTAAACAATTTTCCGGAAAAATCAAACACATTCATCTGTTTTGTTTGGTGTATGTTATAAATTTTATTGGCTTTTTTAAAAGGAAAATAATAAATTGTTATATGTAGTAAATTTTTTTTTTTTAAAAGCCTGTAACAACAATGAAATAACCATAGAGCAGAGAAGAATATATAGCCATTTATATGCTACTTAAAATGGAAGGTATACTTAGTTGGAGATGAAGTTGGTAACAAATAGAGAGTTGTTTTAAAAAAATTTAAATTTATTTTCAAGTAATAAAAAACGTACACATTCATTTTTAGTTCCTTTTCATATTTCTCTGATAGGGGGCGCTAGAAAAATTTAGTTTCACATTTTAAACTTTCATGTCTTCTATACAGATAAAGTTTTTGCAAAATGTATATTTTGTATTTTTTTTAATATTCCTCTTCTAAAGCCCAAAAGTGCTTGCGGCTTAATAATTGATCACTGGATTAATAAATTTCAGAAATTCGGTTTTTATAAAATTTGAATTTCAAGCATAAATTAGTCACCATTTGTTGTTTGCTAAATCTACCATGACAGAAAATACTCATGTAGGGTTAACTTGGAGTCTTCCTCAACTACCCTTGTAAATCATCACTTGTGTCTTTTTTATTTTTTTAAAAACAATTTATGCCAACACATGAATCTCTTTCAATAATGGTAATAAAAAAATTTGTTACATGGTATAGGCCAACAAAATAAATAAATAATTCAATTTTGATGATGTTGGTGGTGAAAAAAAAATTTATTGTCGTTTTTAGAGGGAGTACTATGGTACAAAATCCACAAGAAATATGATAAAAAAATTAACAAAAATTATTTTTTAGTAAAAATAATTTTGAAATTAATTTTAATAATAGGAATCGGACTATTATCACACACATTCAAAAAAAATGTCTGCGAAGTTTGTACTCTTGCCTAACACATTAAATCATGATAATGTTTTGCTGTATAATTAGGTGATATTTCCAAAGCAAAATTTTTCTAGAAAAAATAACGCGATATTAATTTGTCATTCCATGCAAAACGCATCGAAATATTGTTTGAGGACCCCATTATGTTTATATATTATTGATCCGTAAAGTTTCTAAGTCATATTAGTGATATCCAAGGAAAGGACTTTCTGGTCATAGATCAGCATAAATAAGATACCTTTGCGAATCAAAAAATTTGCTTTAAATTGGCATCGATTCGTTAGTGCATATTTTTGCATGTTTTGCTTAAAATTCATATTTTTGCATATTTTGCTAATATTTCGCTATAAATGCATATTTTTAGGTCATATTTTGTATAAATTTTAGTTTTTTAGCTATTTTTTAGTATTTGTAGCTATTTTTAAGATTTTTTAATGATATTTTTTTGCATTAAAGCAATTAAAAAATTTTTTAGATAATTTTTACTTTTCTAATAACATTTTATACACACTGTATATATGCATATCTAAGCTTAAAATGCCAGACTGAATTCAAATTATATTTTATTTTTTATTTGAAGTAAAAACACAAGTGGATATTTGTGAATTTTAGTGAATATTTTAAGATTTTTAGTGCATATTTCAAGACTTTTTAGTGCATATTTTAGGCGCCTAAAACATAGCTTCTTTGTGCATAAAGGTCCTGTCCCTGGTGATATCCATCAATCTGTTTGTCTGTGTTTTTCGATAAAAATGTTTTTTATGAAAAAAAGTTTATAATGAAAAAAGATTATTGATAAAAAGAATATTTGATGACAAAAAAAAATGGCTAAATTGCACTTTACGGGCACGAATATTTTGGGCTGGGCCCGGTGATAAAAAAAAAATTGATGAAAATCAATTGATGAAACAAAAAATATTGATAAAAAAATGAAGATAAAAAAATATTGATGAAAAAAAAACTGTGTTGAAAAAAAATAGGTATGAAAAAAAAATAGGAATGAAAAAAATATTGATGAAAAAAAAAAATGGATGAAAACAAGTAAAAAAGTTAAATTCGGCCTTGCCGAATGTAGTGATACCCGCCACAATTTCAAAAAGATTATTGCAAAAAACTTTATTTAAAAGGAAATTACTTTTGAAAAAAAAAAATTTTTTTGAAAAAAAAAATTTTCGCGAAAAAAAATTTTGGTAAAAAAAATCCGCGATTTTTTATTTTTTTTTATGTTCGTACTTGTTTAAATACCATTTGGTGTTCAATTACGTTCACATATGCCAACCAGAAGCCGAATTAAAGCATTTTGTATTTTTAGGTTATGTTGAATGTACTGAAATTTTTGAGGTGTGCTTACATTTTCGTTCATAACTTTTGAACCGCTGAACCGATATCGCTCAAATGCAATACCAAACTTCTCGGGAGAACTTCCAATAAAAATGTTAAGTTTCAGTCATCTCTGTGCAATATTTTGTCCGCGACAGCATTTTCCACAGACAGACAGACAGACAGACAGACGGACAGACGGACAGACGGACAGACGGACAGACGGACAGACGGACAGACGGACAGACGGACATCGCTAGAATGTCTTAAAATCGATCGGGGATCATGAATATATATACTTTATGGGGTCCCAGATCGATATTTCGACGAGTTACAAACAGAATGACAAACTTATATATACCCTCTATCACTAGAGTGGAGGGTATAAAAATATTGATAAAAAAAATTATTGACATTTTTTTTTTTCTTTATTTTTATACCCAACACCACTCTGAGGTACGGGGTAAAATGAGTTTGTGCTTATGTTTGAAACTCCCCGAAATAAGTCCTAGATCAACCTTTTAGCATACTGATCTACTCAAAATTAGTTTTAAGTCGATTTAGCGACGTCCATCCATGTAAAATACAGGTCGCAATTATCTTCTTTTGAAAAAGGACGAATCCTGTTGAAATTGGAAAAAAACGGTTTATGTTTATACCTAGCCCACATAGAAACGTCCCCCTTTAAATTTGGGTTTAATGATCCTAGTAACCATATTATAATTGGTATTCTTTAAAAAAAATAACAGATAAACGTATTTTGTGTCCACTAATCATCGTTCCAAATTTTAAAGGAATCGCCCCAGTTCTACTTGTAGAACCCATACAAAGTTCCATAAGTTCCGTACACAAAAATTTGTTTGCACTTCTATGCGTTTTGGAATAAAAATGTTTTAAGGAAAAAAGTCCCAAGAAAAGTGATATATTGAACCGAATCTGGTTGTGTTCCAAAAGGAAAACCCAGCAACATTTCAGATGTGATGTATCCGAAGTTTAAGACACTTCCTCACGAAAGAAACAGGTGTTTTTATATAAAAGGTGTCAAATTTGTGATAGGTCATTGTATCTAAGTGATATATCACGAGAACTATTAAGGACCGGTCACTTATCCTGCAGACAAATAAAAATTATTCCAATTATGATGAAAATTAATAAATTTTAATTACAAATTTATACTTTGAACGGATTTAAATAGAAAAACATTGACAAAGCGCTTGCAAAGCACTTTTCGAATTCATACTACCTTATACACAAAAAATAAAGTACTTTTCCAAGACTTTTTCTTTGTAACGGTTGGCAGTTTCTGCCTGGGTATTGATAAAAAAATTATGATAAAAAAAATATTGTTGAAAAAAATAAAAATTTTTTATGAACGAAAAATATGGATGAAAAAAAAAATAGTGTTGAAAAAAAAAATATTGATGAAAAAACAAAAAAATATTGATAAAATAAAAAATATTGATTAAAAAAAATATTGATGGAAAAAAAATTTTGATGTAAAAAAAAAAAAAAATATGAATGAAAAAAAAAATTTGATGAAAAAAAATTTTGATGACCAAAAAAAAAATATTGATAACAAAAAAATATACATAGATGAAAATAAAAATATTGATGAAAAAAAAAAATATTGATGAAAAAAATATTGATAAAAAAAATTATTGATAAAAAAAAATATTGACGAAAAAAATATTGATGAAAAAATATTAATAAAAAAAATATTGATGAAAAAAAAATATTGGTGAAAAAAAATATTGAAGAAAAAAAATATTGATAAAAAATAATGATGAAAATTATTGATGAAAAAAAAAAAATATTGATGAAAAAAAAAAATATTGATAAAAAAAAATATTGATGAAAATAAAAAATTTGATGAAAAAAAAAAAATATTGACGAAAAAAAAAATTATTGATGAAAAAAAAATATTGATGAAAAAAAAATATTGATGAACAAAAAATATTGATGAAAAAAAAAATATTGATGAAAAAAATATTAATAAAAAAAAATATTGAGGAAAAAAACATATTGATGAAAAAAAACATATTGATAAAAAAAATATTGATGAAAAAAAAAAATTTTTAATGAAAAGAAAAATATTGATAAAAAAAAAAAAAAATTTATGAAAAAAAAAAAAATATTGTTGAAAAAAAAAATATTGATGAAAAAAAAATATTGATAAATCAAAAAAATATTGATGAAAAAAAAAAAAATATTGATAAAACAAAAATATTGATGAAAAACAAATATTGATGAAAAAAAATATTGACGAAAAAAAAAATTGATGGAAAAAAAAATATTGATGACAAAAAATATTGATGAAAAAAAAAAAATAATATTAATGCAAAATAAGTATGTTACGTTTTATTCACCAGCTGTTGAATATTAGTTTTATTCACCACGAGGTGAATTATTATCCCAGTTACAAAGCCAAGTTACTAAAATTTTTGTTTTTAAGAAAATGAAAACAGTAATCCATGTTTTCTTTTTTATTAATCGTTAGCTTATATAGTCAAACTGAGGTGGCGTCCAGCAACTTTTTTAAAATTAGACAGCAGCCTAAAAACATTATCATATTAAAAAAAATATTGTAAAATTACTAAAAAAAACCTCGTAAAATAATTTTTTGCTACTTCCTATTTTACACGAGTTACTAGCGAAAATTACAATTTTATTGATAAAAAGGTTGTTAAATTACAAACAATTTATAAGGATTGCAAGGACTTCTCGTGACTATAGTAAATTTTGTGCTACCTTCTATTTTACGAGAATTTCTTGTAAAAGCTATGAGCTTTTTTGTAATTTTACAAGCTTTTTACAAATAAAATTGTTCATTTTTGCAGAATTTAAAACTTGCAAGGAATTCTCGTAAATTATTTTGATTTTTTTTTTGTAAAAAAAAACTTGGAAATTTGTAAAATTACAAAAAAAAATTGTAAAGTTCAAAAAAAAAATGTTTCAATCGATTTTTTTTTGTTAAAAATAAGGAAAGCTTTCAAATATTGGTAAAATGGGACTACGAGACTTTTTCTAGTAATTTGAACAGGTTTTCTTTGTGTGAGAAGTTTTTCTTATTTCCACCCAAAAGTGAAATTTCTTTCCCATAGTTAATGGTTTGCAAACAAAAAACAAAAATATTTTAAAAATTGTTTTCTCTTTACAAACAACTTATAGTGTTTGTTTATTTCCTATTGGAAGAAGCTGATGTAGTATATTATTCACATAAAATAAATAACAAAAAATTGCAAAATTTGTGTCAATTCAATTTTTCTTTTTTTTTTTCTGTAATTTCTTTTATTGACAACAAAATATCAACTACAACATTGTTTGCCATAATAAAGTACCATAATGTTTTATTATTTTATTTTTTTTTTGTAAATTGTAGAGAATAAAAAATTAAAATTTGTTTTTCTATAATTTTTTATCATTTATAGTTTTGTAAGAACTTACAGCTACAAAAAATAAAACATAAAATGGGAAAACATAATTTATATTCATTTTATTATACTTTTGCATATTATTGAGGTTATTGCGTTAAATATTTTATAATATTTTTACGCAAAAAAATTAAAAAATAAACAAACTGTATGGAAAGAAAAAAAAAAATTGCGACAGTAAAACTGTGTGCATACATTATTGCGTTGTGTTGCAGTAAAAGTGAAATTGTTTTAAAAACAAACTGTGCACAGTGGTTTATTTTTAAAAATTCATCTTTTCAGTAAGTATTGGACTGATTAGAGTGAAAATTTATACCGGTAATTGCTAACGTAATTTAGTTGGAACCGACATATCCAATAGGAGCACCACCAGAGAATTCTAAAGTAGGACATCTTGAACATTAGGGATATAACTATTTGTGTTTTTTTGCAAATATCAAAAAGGACCTATCATAGTAAGAAAGTACATGAAAAATTAATAAGAAATATGTGTTCTTTTTTTCGCGAATGTGAAAAAAGGTTCGGCACCGATCGCGATGATGTTTTCGCTAATTATTCAGGAAACCCATTTTTCTAATGTCGAAAACCATTCTGTAATTTTGGTCTTGTTTTGTAAAACGACAAAAAAACAAAAACCGGTGGATGAGAAGGAATCCCACCATAAAATATAAAAAATTTCAATTTATGGTGTTTTAGAAATTGCAATCGGTGGCGAAG
Organism: Pegoplata infirma; assembly: GCA_963921195.1. NCBI lineage: Eukaryota > Metazoa > Arthropoda > Insecta > Diptera > Anthomyiidae > Pegoplata > Pegoplata infirma. The sequence goes on along the minus strand of OY992537.1, from coordinate 203,856,346 downwards.
GTTTTTGGGCCAAAATGACCCCGGATAACGGTTTTTGTTATCAGAATAACATTCACCATACGGTTATCATCGGTTCCTATTTTGGTTATACCCCTATTGAACATACAAAAACTTTAAATACTTGCCATTTTTTATACCCTCCACTCTAGAGATAGAGGGTATATAGAAGTTTGTGATTCCATTTTTATCACAACAAAATTTTGGTCTATGTCATAATGTATATTTATTCATGATCTTCACTCGATTTTAAGTCGATCTAGGGATGTCAGTCCGTTTGTCTCTTGAAAACACGCTAACTTTCGAAAGACTTATCCTAGGCTTACATATTTTAAATTTACCTCAACAGGCTTGTATTCCTCTGGCCAAGTAGATATTAAGTTTTAGCAAAATCTGCCCTGTGGCTGAAAAGTTATGAGCGAAAATTTCAGAATTCAGATTCACTGTTAAAAAACAAAGCTTTAAAAACAAAAATATATTTTACAAAGTATTTTTATCACTCAAAAATATTTTTACTCTAAAACAAAAAATTACACACGAAAAAAATTTTAGTCAATTTTTTTTTAATTACTAAAAATAATTTTTACTTCATATAAAATATTTTTTATTAAAATTGTTAAATTTTTCACGTTAGAAAGTATACTATTACTTAAAAAGTGAATTGTGGAGGGTTTTTATAAGGGTGGAGCAAATTTAACTTTTTTTGAATTTCAAAAACGTTGGGGTCCGGAAAGTTGCTTTTTAGGGATGATATTAACATCCAAAAATATTGGACCTGTAGAACAAAGGCTTTGGGTAGCTTTTTTGTTTTTAAAATGGGAAAGTTTCGAACAAAGTGATTGTTTTTGCTAAAATATTAGTTCATATTCGGGCATTGCTAAAAAAGTGTTTTTATGTTAAAATTTTTTAAAATTTTTTTTTTTCAAAAATAATTTATTTTCTATACCCTCCATTCTAGTTATAGTGGGTATATATAAGTTCGTCATTCCGTTTGTAACACCTCGAGATATTGGTCTAGGGCCCCATAAAGTATATATATTCATGATCCTCGATCGATTTTAAGGCGATCTAGCGATGTCCGTCCGTCTGTCCGTCTGTCTGGTGAAAACACGCCAACTTTTGAAAGACTTTACGCAGGCTCCTGAAGCTTGGCATATATGGTGGACATTTACCTGGTCAGGTTGGTGTTGCAATCCAACGAAATCGGTCCAGTGCACGGTGGTCAATTCCGGCCAAAAATCATTTTATTTTTTTTTTAAATCTTGATGAAATTTGTTTGCTATATTATAGCTAATACTTCAAAACATACAACCTAAATCTGTTTTTGGGCCTTGTAACACTATATTATTGTCCAAAGTGGTGCAAAGTTGGGTTTTTTTCGCTTTTCATTTCAGCTTTTTTTGAAATGTATATTTTAGTTTTCAATAAAAGTTGGCTATGAATTTTTCTTCACATTATTTTTGTAAGTTCGCACATGGTTTTTTAATTCCTATAGTAAATAATCATTCCATGTGGTTTTTGCAGATTTTGTGTGAGTTTTTGTCTTAAAGTGATGTGTATGAAAATTAGATAAAAATTAAAAAAAAACTCTAAAAAAAATTAATTTTGAAAGACCATAAAAATCAATTAGAGGCTATTAGAGGTTAGCTATAAAAAGGAGTTTGTACTTTTAACTATTGAAAGCAAGTATATAAATTTCAGGCCCTACTTTTACCGATTCTTTAAACCAGAGCATTTTTAGTGGACTCATTTTTTACAAATGGTGGACTTTTTTAAACCTACAAACTCCCCCAAAATATCGTGTGTTGTTTTTTTTTTTAAGGGAAAAATTGGCAGCATTTTTACAGCAAAAACTACTAAACCGATTTTGATGATTTTTTTTTTTTGCTTTGTTGATAATTAAATTTTCTAGCACTTAACGTGGCCATTTTTGGGAAAAAATTTGATTTTTGCTGACGTAAATTTAAAAATAGAAAAATTGCAATTTCTACTTTCATTCAAATATTAATTAGGTCAAATTTTAAAAAATGGCCACGATAAGTATTAGAAAATTAAATAATCTACAAATCAAAAAAAAATTTCATCAAAATCGGTTAAGTAGTTTTTGCTTTACAACTGCGGCCATTTTGTCCTCAAAAAAAAAAAAAAAGATCTCACAATTAACTAGAAACCCTGGCAATTCTTTGTCTTTTAAACTTTTAAAAAAATTACGATTGTTAATATTAAAAAAAAAAAAAGAATTAAAAAGGATAACATTAAGGCTGTATTTTAGTTCCAACCCCCATCTTAATTAGTTTGATACATTTGACACGTCCATGCTTAGTTGGCCAACCACTATATTTGTATGTCCAACGTTTTGAAAAGAGATCAGATATATTATTCTTAATTCGGATATAAAATTATTGTTGTTTATATGCAGACATGTTTGATAGATTTGGGACGTCCATGATTATTTGGCCAACCACTGTATTTGTAGGTCCAACATTTGGGAAAGGTATCAGATATGTTATTCTTAATTTGAATATTCAATTTTAGCTATTTACATGCAGAAATAAAGAAGTTATTGATTTTTGGTTCAAAAGTTATAAGCAAATGAGTGAATTTCGGCAAGGGTTTTTCTGGAATTTACGAGATAAAACACACGGTAACTTTCGAACGGAATTTCTGAGGGTGCTGAAGTATGGCATATATATTTGCCGTTTCTCTGGTCCAGTTCGTTTTAAATCGGCCAAATCGGTCCAGTGGTTCAAAAGTTATTAGCAAAACCGTGAATTTCAGATTAGTTTCACCTTAAATTCACGTGTTGAAAACCCGTTAAACATGTTTTAAAAACATTGGAAAGTCACAAAAATATTTTACAAGGTATTTTTGTCACTCAAAAATATTTTTACACTAAAACGAAAAAAAAAATACACTCAAAAACAATTTAAACTCGAAAAAAATTTTACACTCAAAAAAAAATTTAGTAAATTATTTTTTTTTTTTTCAAAAATTACTAAAAAAAAGTTTTTTTCACAAAATAAAATATTTCTAACCAAAAATGTTATTCTTTTCACGTTAGAAAATTTACTATCACGTAAAAAGGGCATTGCGGAGGGTATTCATAGATTCGGGCAAGTCGAGTTTAACTTTTCTACTTGTTGTTAAATTAATTTCAAATTGTACTAAAGGCCAAGTTAAATAATACGATAATTAAAAAATTTACATCTTCTTAACACTGAACTATAGAGATTTTTCTGGTATTTTCTGACCAAAACCGTAAAAGCTGGGATATTGACTCGAAATTTAATAAGTTATTTGGCGGCATGTTTTTTTAAGGCTGTGTTTAAAAAAATTTGCATGTTCGGTCCTGATAATTCGCGTTTTTAATGGAATTTCGTAAAAAAATTTTGATTTTTTTCTACATCCACGCCCACAAAAGGTGGCTGGAAAAAAATATTTTTCTAGTCCCTTCGGTCCAATTGCAGAACTTTAAACTTCTTGTTGCGTAAGTTTTGTTAATTTTTAGTGGTCACCTTCTTCTGACATAAGAGTGTTGAATTTGCTTAAGAAAAGTACAAAAAATCCTGCAAAAAATTATATTTTTCTTAGGTTGGTTTAGTTCTCTAAGGGGGAACTTTTGTCCCCTTGGTCCGATTTTGCCCATTTCCGAACTTAATTTGCCTAGAAATAAAAGATATATTTGTGCCAAACTTCGAAAGTCTAGCTCTTTTATTTTGGACTGTATTGTGTCCTCTACAGACGGACAGACGGACGGACGGACACCGCTAGAATATCTTAGAATCGATCACTGATAAAAAAAATATATACGTTATAGGGTCCTACACCGATATTTCAATGCGTTACACACGGAATGACAAAGTGAGTATAACCGCATACTATAGTTGGAGGTAGAAGAGATGGGCGCTAGTCACGTGATTTGCGTGATTCACGTGAATCACGCGTGAGTGTGAGTGGTTTTCATTTCAATCACGTGATTGTGAGTGAGCGTGAGTTGAAAAAAAAATCTGAGTGAGTGATAAGTGAGTGAGTCCTTTATTTTTTGCGTGAGTTTGCGTGATTAGATTTTTTGATTTGCCCAATTTTTTTTTTTTTTTTAATTTTTTGTAAAAAAAAAAATTTTTGGAGTTTTTTTTTTGTAAGAAAATTTTATTGCGTGAGTAGATTTTGCGTGACTCACACGTGAGCGTGATTGAATCTGGCGCGAGTCACGCGTGAGCGTGAGTAATTTTTTTATTACTCACGTGCATAGTGAGTGAGCGTGAGTAAAAAAAAATGGCGTGAGTGATTCGATTATTTTTTGCGTGAGCGTGAGTGAGTGTGAGTCCAAATCCACTCACGCGCCCTTCTCTAGTTGGAGGTTATAAAATTAAAATTTTGTTGAAAATCTCATTTTACTGTTAGTGGAATTACAAAGAAATGTTTTTTGGTATTGAAATTAATTCTTCAAAGTTTGCTTCACACTCAAAAAATATCGGTGGTCCAATACCGGTGGTTGGAGGGTATAAAAAATAAAAAATAAATTTTGTTTTGGAAGCCTCCGTACTAGCGGCAAAAGAGTTTGGTGAACAAAAATATGTGTGCTAGACTACTTTCGTTTAGTCATCTTTATAATGTCATCAGAAAAAAGTTTTTTTGAACACATCAAAAATGGACTTTTGGCCAACAATTTCTTATAAATTCCCTATAGTGCACTGAGATAATATTAAATTTTTTTTTAAACAAAAAACTGATTAAAAATAAGAAAAAAAAAAATAAAAAGTTTTTTACCATAAAAGACTTTTTCAGTAATGTCCGAATACTAACTAATACTTTTTGTCGCTTTGTTTGGAACTTTCCGAATTTCGACTTTAAAAAATTACCCAAAGCCTTTGCCCAATAGGTCCAATATTTGTGTGTGTTAATATCGACCCTAAAAGGCAATTTCACGACCCCAACGTTTTCGAAACTTGAAAAAAAAAAAAATAATTTCCGCCACCCTAGTATTCATTGATTCGGCAAAGTCGAATTTAACTTTCCTACTTGGTTTAATATAAAAATAGAAATGTAGTGTTGGAAACTGTTAAAATTTATTCTGTAGAAATTATAAATATTTACATACAATTTCAATTAACAAGATAAACCGACATTTAAAATTCTTCTGATGACAACACTAACTGAAGTATTTGAAAGCGGTATGGGAATACGAGAAATGTCTATAATTTCTACAAATTAAATTTTTCCTCTAAATTTTTTCAACTTGAACCCTTATAACAAATATAATTAGAGCCCGAGCTCAATCTGTACTTACAGAAAAAACACTAACAAAATTACTGACAAAATATGTCGCCATTAGGCACGTCTCCGAAACAGAAAATGCAAATTCCTTCAATTCTAATATAAGAGACAAAAAAGTTGAAAGAAAGTATGAGGTAAGTTATTTTGTAGAAACTATAAATATTCAAATATATTTAAAACAATTTCCATTAACAAGACAAACCGACATTTAAATCCTACTGATGAATACACTAACTGGAGAGTTTGAAACCGGTATGGGAAAACCAGAAATGTCTATAATTTTTAGAAATTCTGCATTTTTTCAACTTGAGCCCGAACTCGTTCTGTACTTATAAAAAAAAAACCTACTAAAAATAGTTCTCTTTTAATTAGAATTTTTTTTTGAAAAAGCGAATTTTCAAAAAAAAATCAATATAATGTTCAAAATTAAGATCCGATTTACATCACGTTATGAAGATGTTCATAACATGCAATTTATATTTTCGCTGAACATTTTTATTAGTTCTATGAAACTTTTCATTAAATTTAACTTTAATGATAAATATTTCTTTACTTTAAAGAAACTCGACATAAATTCCTCTGCTGCCAAAAACTTTCTTTCTCGGATTTAATTTTTTTGTATAGATTTGTTATTTGTCGCCAACTTTTCGTGCTAAAATATCTTGACAATTTTCAGTGCGTATGATTAATATTAAAATAATGAAAATAATTAAAATATCACTCATACGTCTTCTTTGATGGTATTTATAATAAATCGCTACAGTTTTCTGCTTATTATTATAATAACATTTCCCAGCAGAAATTTTGCTAAACTGGCAGCAGCTTTTGAAAAGGAATCTCGAGACAAGAAAATTTTTGTAAATTTTTCTAATCTTTTGGCGGTAATGTAAAGAAAAATAATAAAAAAAAACTATTTAAGTAAATAATTTTTAAATGTAAATAAAATAGTGATCAATCCACTGTCAAAAACTATCATTGTATCTGAACTACTTTATTATATTTATAGTACATTTCTCTGGAGTTGCTGTTCCTGTTTTTTTTCTCTTTATTTTTATTTTGTAAATTTAAATATTTAACAACATAAGTGCAGTCATACAAAATATTTTTTTAACATTCAAAAAAGAACGAAAAAAGTTTTTGTATTATTTTAAAGCAATTTTGCATGAATTCACGTACTTTTTTCTCACTTGACTATGGAAAAAAACCAAATAAGTACAAATATGACCTTAAAGCAGAAAAACAAAATAGGGGAAAAATTTATAAATTAAAAAAATAATATAAAAAAAAAATATAATGTTTTATATGCAAATGTTTTTATTTTAACATAGTTGACATAAATGACAAATAGTGTGTTTTTTTTGGTAAATAAATATAATAAAAATATTATATTAAATGTAAATATTGCAATTAATTGTGTGTATTTGTTATTATTGTCATTATTTTTTATGAAACAGTGCTAAACAAATACAATGAATATTTTAATAACTATATAATTTAAATTGGATTTGTTTTAATTAACTCTCTAAATGCAAAAAAATATTGCCATATGTTGAGTTGGTTTTGGAGTTCATTAATAGAAATCAAGTCTAACGATTTACTGCACCTACTTTGAATGGCTAATAAAACTTTCTCTTTTTTCAATTTTCTTCTTTTTTTTTAACTTACCCACCACATCCAAGTAACCCACTTGACTTTTCATGGGATCCGTATTGATTTGACACATATACCATCCTTTATCCGATTCTTTGACATCTCGTATTCTAAGGATCCAAGCACGTTTTTCTGCGTGAGTTATGCTCATACGATGATTTTTTGTAATAACATGATTTTGTATTGTTAAAATTGTTTGGGTATCAACACGTAACCACGCTATCTGTAAAAGAAAATAAATACAAAATAAATGATTTCGAATATATTTAAATATTTTTTTATTAAAGAGGCACTTATTTTAAATATCTTCGAAATAAGTAAAACAAAAATAAAAATTTTTTATAAGAAAACATTTCTATAATAAGCAAAATTCAAACTTTTCCAATAAGAAAATGTGAATTTTTTCTGTAAGAAAAAGTCAAACTTTTTCTATAAGAAAATGTAAATTTTTTCTCTAAGAAAAATGTCAAAATTTTTCTATAAGAAAAAGTCACACTTTTTCTATAAGAAAAAGACAAACTTTTTCTAAAAGAAAAAGTCAAACTTTTTCAAAAAAAAAAAAAGAACAAGTAGAAAAATTTAATTCGACTTGGTCGAATCTATGAATACCCTCCACAATGTTATCTGATAGTAATTTTCTAAAAAAAATTTAAAAAAATTGCATTACAAATTTTTTATTAGAAATATGTATGTATATTATTTTGAGTCAAACTTTCTTTTAATCAATCAAATTTTTTTGAGTGTAAAATTTTTTTGACTGTCAACATTTTTTTGAGTCTGCCATTTCATTAAAAAAAAATAATTATGTGTAAATTTTTTTTTTGAGTGTAACATTTTTTTTGAGTGTAAATTTTTTTTTTAATGTAAATTTATTTTAGTGTACAAATTCTTTGAGTAACAAATTACTTTGTAAAATATTTTTGTTGTTTTATACCTACATATTTGTAATACAAAAAAAAAACTATTTCACATATTTTCCTCTTTTTATATTACCATCCTTTTCTTTAAAAACCGAAAACAAATTAACCCCCTAATTTTGTAAAACGCAACGCGCCGCGTTGTCAAAATTTCTGTGTAATTTGTTTTTGTAACAACAACAAATTGAATTGAAATTTTGACAACGCGGCACGTTGCGTTTTACAAAATTAGGCCATAGCATTCAATCATACACATACTTTATTTGATTTTTTCCCGTTACATACAGTTACACTAACAATAACAAATATTTACTTGTCTAACAACTAAACTGCACCCCACGACAAGAAAACAAACAACAACAAGTTTTACAAAACTGGTATTTCACCATGCTATTAAAACTTGTTTAACGAGTTTTCAACAGTTTAAGGTGAAACAAATCTGAAATTCAGTGCAGAGCTTATAACTTCTGAACCACTGAACCGATTTTTCTGAAATTCAAAACCAAACAGCCTTGGGGAACAACAAATATATATGCTAAGCTTCAGTCCCCTCAGAATTGTTTTTCGAAAGTTATAGTGGTTTTAATCTTGTAAATTCGAAAAATACCCTTCCCGAAATTTACTATTTTGCTCATAACTTTTGAACCACTGGACCGATTTCGCTGGATTGCAATACCAACCTGACCCGGTAAATGAAGAACATATGTGTCAAACTTCAGGAGCCTCCGTAAAGTCTTTCAAAAGTTAGCTTGTTTTCAACGGACAGACAGACAGACGGACGGACGGATGGACGGACGGACGGACATCGCTAGATCGACTTAAAATCGATCAAGGATCATGAATATATATCGTCGAACTATATTCAATAAATGCCAACTCGAAAAAGCTTACTGTTCAGGAGAGCTAAAAAACTAGTTATTTCGCGTATTATTGCAAAAATAAACAATGTACCTTCCACAAGATGGTTTAAATATTCTAAACAATTTTTACCTATGCAAAAATTTTCATATTTTGCACTTGTTTGCATATTTTTCAGAGATGGCATTTATTACTATATCAAAAAACAAATATTTTTTTAGAGTTGGCATATTTTGTCGGAAAATAAAAATACATTTTTTTTGGAAAAATTTTAAAAATTTATTTTTTTTTGGTTTTTGTTATCCTTAGTACGGTAATTGCAAAAACTGAACAAAAAATTAAAAATCTTTGCATATTTTTAAAAGGTACTAGCTCCAAAAGCCTTTTAATCTCAGGGTGGTCAACTTTGGCACTCTGTAACTCACGCTGTATTGCAATAGGGTCACTCCAAACCAGTTATTTTGAAAGCTTATATCATTGACTTTATTTGCCCCATTCATAATGTTTCAATCTGATAAATAGTTTGAAAGTTACATAAATATAAGCAATTTTTTTTTTTGCAAACACTATTTACCGATATTTTCAAAATGGCAATATCTCGAGAACCAGTCATTAGATATCAAAATCTTTACAAGATTCGTGTTTAGCATGGCAAATGCTATAAGATATGTGGTCTAATTTTTTTTTTTTAATTTTTTGAAAAATTTTTGGAAATTTACAATGGGAGTTGGCATTTATTTCCACCAAAAAAATATGTACTTTGAGTTAGCAGAATAACAAAAATGGATGTAAAACGACAACAAATTATTTTTATGCTCTGAAATTTTTATGGCAGATAGGTATTACATAGGGGAGCTATTTGCCATTGGAAACTCATTTCCGTCAAATTTGAGTTGGCATATTTTGAATATAGGTTCACGATATACTTTATGGGGTCCTAGACCAATATTTCGATGTGTTACAAACGGAATGACAAACTTATATATACCCTCTATCACTAGAGTGGAGGGTATAAAAAGTCAAACTTTTTCTATAAAAAAAGTCAAAGTTTTTCTAAAACTTTTTAAACTTTTAAACTTTTTCTAAAAGAAAAAGTCAAACTTTTCCTATACGAAATTTTTTCTATAAAAAAGACAAACTTCTTCTATAAGAAAAAGTCAAACTTCTTCTATAAGAAAATGTCAAACTTTTTCTGTAAGAAATATTAAATTTTTTTTTGTAAGAAAATGTCAAACTTTTTCTATATAAAAAAAGTCAAACTTTTTCCATAAGAAAAAGGAAAACTTTTTCTTTAGGAAAAGAAACATTTTCTATTAGAAAAACAAAATTTTTCTATAAGAAAAAGTCAAACTTTTTCTATAAGAAATATTAAAATTTTTTCTGTAAAAAAATGTCAAACTTTTTCTACAAAAAAAAAAGTCAATATTTTTCTATAAGAAAAAGTCAACATTTTTCTATATAAAAAAGTCAAACTTTTTCTATAAGAAAAAGGAAAACTTTTTCTATAAGAAAAAGGAAAACTTTTTCTTTAAGAAAAGAAACATTTTCTATTAGAAAAACAAAATTTTTCTATAAGAAAAAGTCAAACTTTTTCTAAAAGAAAAAGTAATTTTTTTTTTTTAAAAAAAAACTAAAATTTTTCTTTAAGAAAAATTCAAACACTTTCTATAAGAAAAAGTCACACTTTTTCCTTTAGAGAAATTTTAACTTTTTTTATATGAAAAAGTCAAACATTTTCAATAAAAAACAGGAAAACTTTTCTATAAGAAAAATTTAAAATCTTTCTGTAAGAAAAAGTCAAACTTTTCTATTAGAGAAAATCAAACTTTTTTTATAAGAATAAGTCAAATTTTTCCAAAAAAAAGTCAAATTTTTTCTATAAGAAAAAGTCAAACTTTTTCTATAAGAAAAAGTCAATTAACTTCAATAAAAAAAGGAACATTTTCTATTAGAAAAAGTCAAACTTTTTCTATAAGAAAAAGTAAAATTGTTTCTATAAGAAAAAGTACATTTTTTTCTACAAGAAAAAGTACATTTTTTTCTACAAGAAAAAGTTAAAATTTTTTTATAGAAAAAAGTGAAACTTTTTCTATAGAAAAAAGTGAAACTTTTTCTATAGAAAAAAGTGAAACTTTTTCTATAGAAAAAAGTGAAACTTTTTCTATAAAAAAAGTGAAACTTTTTCTATAGAAAAAAGTCAAACTTTTTCTATAGAAAAAAGTAAAACTTTTTCTATAGAAAAAATGAAACTTTTTCTATAGAAAAAAAGTGAAACTTTTTCTTTAGAAAAAAGTGAAAATTTTTCTATGGAAAAAAGTGAAAGTTTTTCTATAGAAAAAAGTGAAACTTTTTCTATAGAAAAAAGTGAAACTTTTTCTATAGAAAAAAGTGAAACTTTTTCTATAGAAAAAAGTGAAACTTTTTCTATAGAAAAAAGTGAAACTTTTTCTATAGAAAAAAGTGAATTTTTTTCTATAGAAAAAAGTGAAACTTTTTCTTTAGAAAAAAGTGAAACTTTTTCTACAGAAAAAAGTGAAACTTTTTCTATAGAAAAAAGTGAATCTTTTTCTATAGCAAAAAGTGAATCTTTTTCTATAGAAAAAAGTGAATATTTTTCTAAAGAAAAAAGTGTAACTTTTTCTATAGAAAAAAGTGTAACTTTTTTTTTTAAAAAAACTTTTTCTATAAGAAAAAGGAAAATTTTTCTATTAAAAATTACAACTTTTTCTACAAGAAAAAGTTAAACTTTTTCTTTAGAAAAAGTAAAAATTTTTCTGTTGGCAAAAGTAAAATTTTTTCTGTAAGAAAAAGTCAAACTTTTTTTATTATAGAAAAAGTAAAATTTTTCTATTACAGAAAAAGTCAAACTATTTCTATAAGAAAATATCTAACTTTTCCTATAGAAAATGTTTGACCTTTTCTATAAGAAAATATCAAATATTTTATATAAAAAAATGTCAGACTGTTTCTATAAGAAAAAATTAAACTTTTTCTATAAGAAAAAGTTTGATATTTTCTTATAGAAATAGTTTGACTTTTTCTGTAATAGAAAAATTTGACTTTTTCTATAATAGAAAAAGTTTGACTTTTTCTTACAGAAAAAATTTTACTTTCGCCAATAGAAAAATTTTTAATTTTTTCTAAAGAAAAAGTTTAACTTTTTCTTGTAGAAAAAGTTGTAATTTTTAATAGAAAAATTTTTCTTTTTCTTATAGAAAAAGTTTTTTAAAAAAAAAAGTTTCACTTTTTTCTATAGAAAAAGTTTCACTTTTTTCTATAGAAAATGTTTCACTTTTTTCTATAGAAAAAGTTTCACTTTTTTCTATAGAAAAAGTTTCAACTTTTTCTATACAAAAAGTTTCACTTTTTTTTATAGAAAAAGTTTCACTTTTTTCGATAGAAAAAGTTTCAGTTTTTTTTTGAAAGAAAAACTTTCAGTTTTTTTGATAGAAAAAGTTTCAGTTTTTTCCATAGAAAAAGTTTCACTTTTTTCTATAGAAAAAGTTTCACATTTTTCTATAGAAAAAGTTTCACTTTTTTCTATAGAAAAAGTTTTACTTTTTCTAAAAATAAATGCAAACTTTTTCTTTAAGAAAAACTCTAACTTTTTCTATTGTAAAATAAAGCTTTTTCTATTTTAAAATAAAGCTTTTTCTATTGGAAAAAGTAAATCTTTTTCTATATGAAAAAGTAAAACTTTTTCTACAAAAACAACAAAAACTTTTCTACAAGAAAAAGTAAAAACTAAAAATTTTTCTACAGAAAATAGTGACTATAGTTTCTAAAGGAAAAAGGAAAACTTTTTCTATAGGGAAATGTAAAATTTTGTCTAAAGAAAAAAATTGAAAATTTTTCTATAGTAAAACTTTTGCTGGTAAAGCTTTTTCTAATATATAAAGTCAATCTTTTTCTAAAATATTACAAAGCTTTTGTCTATAAAAAAATTGTGAAAAATTTTCTTCCGGTCTGAGTTTTTCCTATATTTTTGCAATATTTTTCAAATTAACTCCTCATCTTATAACTTCCCCCCTAATTCTTTAAATATTTGCTTAAACATGCGAAAGGATTGTCTGTTCCTTTTTAAAATAAAATTTTATAAAGATTAATGTTTTATTTTGTTTAAAAACATAAGTTACAACATAAATAACCATTTGTTAACAAATAGATTTACCAATATGATAACAATAAAGAACTGTTTTCATATAAAATAACAAATATCTATTTTGTTTTACTGTGGAAAATCCAAAAAAAATCATTCTAAATCACGTTTTGCAGATTCTTCGTTGTATTGTTTATGTAAATTTTTTTGAGACAAATTTTTAAAAGGATTTAAATATGCTACAATAAATATTTACTGCTAGTATATACTTTAAATAATTTTTAAACAAAAGACAAATTTTTAGACATATGAGAAAAATTCTTTAGAATAATCTATAGATTTCTGCTGATCTTAGCAAAAACAATTAAAAAAATTAAATTCGACCTAACCGAATGAATGGATAACCTTCAAATAGTAAAAAGAATATTATTGAAAAAAGTTTGTTATTTTTTTTTTTTAATTTTTGTTGAAAAGCATTGAAAACAAAAAAAAAAACGAAAAAAAATTTTGGTTCTAAAAAATATGTTTTTAGTTTTTTAAATACCTTTCGGTATCCGATTCTGTTTAGACGCCCTCTCTATTTGGTGGCATGCTAGCCTGTAAGTCTGTAGATTCAATTCCCACTTGAGGTATTGGTATGTTTCGAAACAACAAGACGTTACTAGTTCCCGGATGGATTTAATTAATATATGATTTTTATATGGAAATTCAAAATAAATATCAGTAAAATAGCGATTTTCTGCGAAGTATGTGTTTTAGCAAATATATTTTTAAATTTATTTTGAGTCATTTTTCATTTCTTTCTAGGGCTTTTTTTTCGTTAATTTTGAGAGAAGTTTCGTAGTTTTCTCTTTGGGTAATTTTTCATATTTTTTTTTTGGCGATTTTGCATTTGGGCGTTTTTCTAAAACTTTTTGGGCGATTTTGCCTACAGCCCAATTAAGGAAACATATTTTGTGATTTTTTTTTAAATTTCTTGAACGGAGGAAAAAACGGCCACTTTTAGAAATTTTTGGACAAATATCAATTTACGATATTTCGAAAACCGCTCGATCGATTTGAGAAATTTTTTGATATGCATATTCAGCATGATAAAATTAATAAAAAATAGTGTGTCACACACAAATCTTACACACAAACCTTCTATTAGTTTAACAAACTACGTTACGAAACTTATGTTTGTATACCGACAATAGCGTAATCAGTTAAGGCGACGGTTTACAAACCATGAAGCACAGGTTCGAATCTCATGGCAGGCTAGTCTGTTTAATGTAATGTTCTACAGATGAAGTAGAATTGGCTATAGAAACCATGGTCTAGGGTAAATCCACATTTAATTTAATCTTTAGAAGACACAATTTTCTTCTTCATTCAAAAACACAAACAATATTTTTTTTTTTATTTTTTTATTTTTTAAAAATCTAAAATATTGGTGAAAATTTTTCAAAAATTTGATTGCGCTCTTCGATCAAATTTTTGAAAAAATTATTGGATTTGGCTGAAAGGAAGGAAATTTTGAGATTTTTTCCTTATTACAAATAACGATATCTCGAAAATCGTTTGACCGCTTTTAATCTCTATTTCTATGAAAGAATCAAGGGAAAGAAATTTTTTAATCTTGAACGAATAAAAAAACCGCCACTTTTAGAAAATTTTCGACAAATTTCAATTTTGGATATCTCAAAAACCGCTTGACCGATTTTAGAATTATTTTGAAATTTATATTAAGCATGCTAAAATAAAACTATTCATCGCAAGACATTTTTGTTGTTTTTTCATTTATCAAAAATCCAAAATATTGGTGGAAACTTTTCAAAACATCCAAAATTTTATCAAGATTTGGCTCAAATTAGTTGTAAATGAAAGTCTGACTCAAGCTCTATGAAAGAATCAAGGGAAAGAAATTTTAAGACTTTTTTTTTAAATTCTTTAACGTTTAAAAACAGCAATTTTTTGTCAATTTCAAATAGCAATATCTCGAAAACCGTTTGATCAATTTTAATTTTTTTAACATGATAATGTTTTTAGGCTGGTGTCTAATTTTAAAAAAGTTGCAGGACGCCACCTCAGTTTGATAAGCTAACAATTAACGAGAAAGAAAACCAGAATTACTATTTTCATTTTATTACAACCAAAAATTTTAATAACTTGGGTTTGTAACTTGGATAATAATTCACCTCGTGGTGAATTTAGCTGTTTTTCACCAGCTGATGAATAAAAAGTAACAAAATTATTTTTCAACAAAAAAATTTTTTTTTTTCATTTTTTTTTTTTTTTTATCAATTTTTTTTTTTTATAAATTTTTTTTCCATCAACTTTTTTTTGCATAAATTTTTTTTTCATCAAACTTTTTTTTCATCACTCACTTACGAAATGTACAGCTCTTTTGGTTTTTTAATGGGGCCCTCGACTGATATTTCAATTTGTTTTGCGTGGAATAGCAATGTAATATAACATTATTTTTTCTAAAAAAACTTTGCTTTGGCAAGTACACCCAAATCTTCCGCAAAAAATTATCATGATTTAATGTTTTGGGCAACAGTACAAAATTCGCAGGCATTTCTTATTTTAATCGTGCCTTGCTCATCAAATCTAACAATCTAACAAGTCCAAAATAGGGTTCTATTGTCGAAAAGTCGAAAAGTCGATTAATCGAATTTTTGTATGAAAAAGTCGAAAAGTCGAAATCGAATTTTTTGTTCTTTAAATGTCGAAAAGTCGACTTTTCCTTTCGACTTTTGTCGACTTTTTTTCGACTATTTTTTTTTTAATTTCTTTCTTCTGAAAAAAATTTCAAATGAGAGCCGAGTTTAACAACAACTGAAGCTATTGGTATTTCCATGTATTTTGCCAAGTTCATAAGTTAGAAAGTGTTAAGTGCAATATTTACTAATATTTTTGATTATTGTAAACACCTCAGTGATAGTCGACTATATAACCCTAGTCCAAAATTTGATCACCGGGCGCCACTTAATCCGATTGGCTTCAAATTTGTACCAAATAAGTTTTAGGCATAAAAGAATAGAAATAATTACTGAAGTTCAAGATCGTAAGAAAAATGTTTTCGCTATACAAAAAATGACAATAATACCGTCCTACAGCCAATATTAAACATGAACCAGATGATATACATCTGAAAGAAGAAATTAAATGGAGTAAAACTGCATTTACAGTTTTTCATTTCGTGATCCTGTTTCCTTTGAAACAGACTTCAAGTTTTTAAAGAATACATTTTGTAAAATATTTTTGAAATATTTGTATTTGACACTGGTGATGGCAAATGAAAGAGGAGGATCTCCCATAATTTTTCCAGTTTTTTATTTTACCATATATCAGGATAAAAGAATGTGAATAAAGTTATTTGAAAACTTCATCAAAACATTTTGTTGAAAATTTTGAATGATTTTGAATGATGCATTTTAAATGATATTAAAGGATACATTTACCTCCTTTTTCCTGATATGTAAAAATAATAAAATAGGCAAATTATGGGAGATTTTCCACTTTCATTTGCTATCACTAGTGACATCCTATGACAATAACAAATAATGAAAAAATATTTTATAGAATTTAATCCTCTAAAACTTTGAAGTCTTTTCAAAAGGAAACAGGATCACGGAAAGAAAAACTTTAAGTGCAGTTTTACTACATTTACGTCCAAATTCATAAAAAAATATGCATTTAATAACAGGTTTATTAATCGAATTTCCATACATAATTTTCTTTATAAACCTTTAATTAGCCTCTTCTAACTTTCATGAATTTGACGGTTAGTCTTTAACGACTTTTTTTTTTAATTTTTGTCGGTAGGTGTAATGAATTAAAGTTTTTTATTAAACGTGATAAAAAACTGTAATAAACACTCTACCACTAACAATAATTGCATGGTATACAAATTGTGACAGTTTTTGAAAAAATTACAAACTACCAAGTGTTTTTGGTAAAACTCAATAATTTTTTTATCTAAAAAACTTAGGTAATTGGTAAAATAATACTAAGAATTATCCCAAAAACTGCATTTATGTATGTATTTTTTTTTTGAGTGTTCACTAAAGGATTAAAGATATATTCCTCTTAAATTATATTTTCCAAAACTATTAAAGTATTAATATATTTGACTTCAGAAAAAAAACTCTTGTAATAAAAATAACTTTGACATTTCTTTATCAATTGAATTTTTTTTAACATTTATTGTTAAAAATGTAACCTGACACCACTTAAAGATGTGGTTGAGAAGTCAATAAAGGAAAAAATGTGTTAAGGGTCAACCTTTTACAAAAAAAAAAAAAACATCTACGAAACAATACCCTTGAGTTTGTTTGAGCTTATCAAATATTACAAAGTCCTTAGGTGTGTTGTTGTTGTTGTTGGTTTAGAGTTTATTTACTGTAATCGTTATCTGTTATTTTTACTGTTTCCTGTTATCCTTTTTTGTTTAGTCCTCTTGTTAAGGGTCAAAAGTTGTTAGACAAAAGACAAACCCATTATCTGCCTAAAGAGGCAGAAAACAAAAAAAAAAAAAAAACAAAAAGGAAAGTAAAAAAAATTTATAAATAAAAAAAAAAAAAACTTACAGGTGCGTGTTTAATGTCAGTAAATCACACAACAAAAAAAAACAAGGAAACTTAAAATATTTATATGGAAACAGTAAAATCAATCATATGTAGTCAGAGAAGGTCCTCAAAAAAAAAAAAAAAAAAAAAAAAAAACTTGATCGAAAGAAAGAATCGCACATTCTTATAAGAAGGAATCGTCAAAAAATTAGAATCAAAATAGAAATTCATACATTGGGCATTCCACGTCAAATCGGACACTTTGAACATTTTTTTTTTTAGATTTTCCCAATTTGTTTTCAGTTTTTAGTACCTTTCGAAAACTCCTTCGTGGTAAATTTTCAGATTTTTTTGATGACCCGTTCAAAAGATATCGAATTTTTAAAAATTGATAGTTTGTTCCTTTACTCAAACTTCTTTTACTCATAACTTCTTCAATAATGGTCCAAATTTCAATTTCTTTTTTCAACATTTTTGTTTTTTTACGTACTTTTAAAAAAAAAATCCCAAAAAATTCTTAAAAGCGCTCTAGTATGCGATTTTTAAGTTTTAAAATTTAAATCTCATTTTTGAAAATGTTTGTACTCTTTACTTTTTTTGAAATTTTTTTGTGTAAAGCTTCTATCGATTCTACAAATTTTTTGCCCAGGAGGATTGTGGGATAACGATTATTACTATTTTTTTAAATTTTTTTAATCAAAAAAATCTGAAAATTTACGACGAAGGAGTTTTCGAAGGGTACTAAAAACTGTAAACAAATTAGGAAAATCTAAAAAAAAAATGTCAAAGTGTCCGATTTGACATGGAATGCCCCATTTACAAATTTATTAACATGAAGAGACGGTTCTAAAAAAAAAAAAAAATCATAATATGCAATTCTTTCTTTAAAGAAAGAACGAATCGTTAAAAAAGATAATCAAAATTGAAGATTTTTTCGTATAAGAAAATATCGTCTATTTTGATTATCTTTTTTAGAACATTCTCTAATTTAGTTGCTGTGTTTTGTGTGAAATTGTTTAAATATTTGCAAAAATCATAAAAACCAAAAAACACCAACACCAAAAAATATATAAATTTATTTTTAACCAACCTTGTAGGTTTGTAAATTATCCACAACACATTGTAAAACAGCTTCACGGCCAACGGGTACGGTAACATTTTGTAATGGTTCACCAAATTTTGGAAGATCTACAAAAAAAAAAAAACAAGCACACATTAAAGGAAATATTATAAATTTATATGAAAACTTGAAATATAAAAGTGTTGAAAAGGAAATTTTAATAAAGTATAATTACAGAGTAGTTTTTGGGATGTTGTTAATGTTTTGACATTGATGTTTCTTAGAATTTAATGTTAAATTTTAAAATTCTGATTATTTTGATTTAAAAATAGAAATTGTTTTATTTGAGCTTTAAAATATTAGACTTTTGAGTAGGTTTATTTTAGCTCGAGGTCATTATTTTTTTTTTTTTACTAATTAAAACTATGATATTCTCATGGAATAATTTCACCGTCCGACAAAAATGAAAAACAAATCGTTAAACTCGAACCGGATACGTTTGAAACTACAGACTTAATGTAATAAAACTGCATTTACAATTTTTCTTTTCGTGTTCCTGTTTTCTTTTAAAAGTACTTTAAAGTTTCAAAGGATTAAATTTTATAAAGTATTTTTTGTATTGTACTTGTCGTAGGATGACGTTAGTGATAGCAAATGAAAGAAATATTGTCCGTCAGCCAATATTAAACATGAACCGGATGATCAACGTCTTAAAGTAGAGATCAAATGGAATAAAACTGCTTTTATAGTTTTTCATTTATTTTAGGGGCCCCCGTAGGCTAGTTGGTAGCGTGCTAGCCTTTCAACGTGGGGATCGTGGGTTCGATTCCCACCAGAACCCTTGGTTTTTTTCGCTACAACGAGACGACGGTCATTGTTACCAGTTCTCGGTTAGGTTGAATTTATTAAAAATGAGTTGTAAATAAATAAATAGAAAGCATAAATAAAAATAATTGATCATGTAATCTAGAATGTAGTTTTTGATTTCGTGATCCTGTTTCATTTGAAAAGGACTTCAAAGATTTAATGGATACATTTTGGAAAATATTTTTAAAATATTTGTACTTGTCCTAGGATGACACTGGTGACGGAAAATGATCTCCCCTAATTTTTCCATTTTTATTTTGCCATATAAGGAAAAAAAGGATGTAAATAAATATATTTGAAAGTTTTATCAAAATATTTTGTTGAAAATTTTGAATGATATTGAAGGACAAATTTTTGAAATAGTGTAATTTGTCATTATAATTTTAAAATGAGGGATGAAAAAGGGTGTAAAACTTTTTTTTTTTGTAAATTACGTTTTTATACCCTCCACTCTGGTGATAGAGGGTATATATAAGTTTGTCATTCCGTATGTAACACATTGAAATATTGGTTTAGGACCCCATAAAGTGTATATATTCATGATCCTTGATCGATTTTAAGTTGATCTAGCAATGTCCGTCTGTCTGTCCGTCCGTCCGTCTGTCTGTTGAAATCACGTTTTTGGAAATAATACGGAACCGATTTAAACGAATGGGGTACCAAAAGTTGCGGAATTTTCCCAGGAAGAAACTGATGTATTTTTCTTTTGAAATCGGTTAAGTATTTTAAAAGTTATGAGTAAATTTCTGAAAAAACTCTTAGGTGTTTTCAACATAACCCTAAATTATTTTGTGTAGATACATAACAAAGAAAATGAAAATGAAAAAAAATAACAAAAATGAAAAAAAAAACAAAAAAATTTTAAAATATGTAAAACAAAATCTTAATTTAATTAAAAAAAAGTTTGTTAAGTAATAATAAAAAAAAATGATAGTTATTTTTATGTGCATAGCATGTGTGTGTACATTTTTTGCTTCGTCATGTTAAAGGTGTTGCCAGACTTTTTTTTGGCTTTGTCGTCAAATCGGATGTAAAATATTGCTAAAATTCAATTTAGTTCAGATTTCTTAAAAACAAATATTTTCATTTCAAAAAAATAAATTTTGTTAAATAATAAAAGACAGAAATAAACTTTATGTCTAAAATCGCCCAAATCCTGAAAATTTTTTAAAAGTCCCAAAAAGTCCCAAAAAACAATTTGTTTAATTTGTATTTCCCCTACTCTAGTTATAGAGGGTATATATAAATTTGTCATTCCGTATGTAACACATCAAAATATTGGTCTAGAGCCTCCTAAAGTATATATATTTATGATCATTGATCGATTTTAAGTCGGTCTAGCCATGTCCGTCTGTCTGTCTGTATGTCCGTCAGTTGAAATCCTGTTTATGGCAATAATCCGGAACTGATCCGGAACTTGGTCCATAAAAAATAAAAATTTTTAAAACTTTTCTGATGATATAACACAGTACAACATTTTTCAGTTAATTGATTGCCAACTCAATTCTGTGAACTGTATGTGAAATTAGACCCAAAAAGAAGAATTTCTGCATCATTCGTTTTGTCTTCTTACCTGCGAAAATATTTTTAATATCGATTTGAAGTTAGTACTATCGTATAGGGGAATTTATCACGTTTTAGGCCCTGTTGTTTGACATAGCTCGACAACCACTAGCCCAATTTAGTTGAAATAAATTTTAAAAAATTAAGAATTACAATTCCCTTAATCTGTTCATATATTTTTTTCCTATACAAGCAACAGTTTCCAAGTTAAAAATAAGCGCATGAAGAAAAATAATTTTTTTTTATTAAACTCATAAAAAATACAAAACGGAAATAAGTTTCAAGTCTAGTTATTTTTTCGCAAAGTCACATAACCTATGAGCAAAATGAGACAAAGATCATAAAAATCGATGCACGCGTTTCGCTTTTATTCGCAATTGAGTAAAGGTATGAATTTCAAAAATCAGTTATAGCCACCACCCTTAAAATAAAAATAAAAATAAAAATAAAAATTAAAAAATTATCATGCAAAAAAAAACTTTATTTATAAAAACTTAATGAAAATAAAATAATATGCAATTAATACGCAATTATAATATGCATAAAAACAAAATTTAGAACATGTTTTCAATTATTGGCAATATCCATCCTTGTAGAAGTTGACGCTTGTGGTTCTGATGATCTTGTTTTCTTCGTAGGTTGTTCATATTCATGGTCTGAGTCTGTATCGTCATCCGAGATACACATACTATTCAAGGGCGTGTTTCTTTCACTGTGTCCACCAATTTCAATATCTTCATCTTCGGTGCTTTCTTCAAACTGCATAATTGTGGAACTCCACCAACAAACCTCCGCAAGCAATGCATCCAATTTTTTGCTTTTGAACCGCTTTTCAAATGGCATGGTCACCTGGTGGAACCTCTCTCCTTGTTCGTCTGATTCCTGAGGTGATTGTGCCAAAAAAGTATCGAGGTGGTGGTGCAAGAAATGCAATTTCAGCGTCATGGATGCACCGATTTTTTCGAAATAAAACAGCAACCTGTCCACTCGTTGCTGTATCTCTTCTCGCTGGACACGGTTCTATCCTAGAACGCCTTCTATTACTTCTTTCAATGCGTTCCATGCATGTTGGTGGTCGTGATGCTCTGAAAGCAAATGTGTGAAGGAATCACTTTTGATCAATTTCCGAATATCAGGTCCATTGAGAATACCTGTTTTAAATACATAAGAAAAACGAAAAAATTATTGGTAATGCGAATGTATAGAAATTAACAAATTTAGATATGACAATATTGAAATACAGAGTACGATACGTACCGTTTTTAATTTTCTCATCACTGAGTTTCGGAAAGATGGATTTCAAACAGTCAAAGGCGCCGTTAACTTTTTTGACCACCACTTCAACGAATTTCCCAGCTATTCCCAGTTTCATGTGGAGCGGTGGCAACAAAATATCATCCAGGTCCTTTATCATAGGTTCATTGCGTAATTTTAATTGTTTGTTGAGCTCGGGAGTTCTTCCTTTCCAATCTTTACATTGATATTGATTTCCTTTGTATCGTGAATCCCAATTACAAAGGAAGCAGAAGTATTTTGGATATCCGCCCATTTCTATAATCCCTTGTAGTATGTTGACCACCTTCAGATCGCAACAAATGTTCCATTTATGTTCATCGTATTTGATTTTCTTCAAAATTTCGCCCAATGCTTCATACGTTTCCTTCATAGTTGTGCTGAATCCCAATGGAATGCATGGTTTTTTATTTTTTTTGTGCAGCAGCACAGCCTTCAAACTAGTAACTGAACCATCGATGAATAAACGCCAGTAGCCAGCGATATAATCCATTCCCAATTTTTTCACTAAACCTGGGATATCATGGCAGTACGTGAACGTATTTGCTTCGTCAACGGAATAAAATTTCTGAAAATCAGCTTGGGGTTGTCGGTATGATGTTGCGCTGACATTTTGCTGTGTGAGTTTTCTTCTCTTCAAAAATGATGTCAGCCATTCGGAGTCGTGTTGTGATAGTCCCAGCTTGGCCACAATGTAATCCATTTCGATTTGTGGTAGCGGTTGTGGTGCACTATTTTCAATATCGGGTATCCAATCAGCATCATCCAAGTCGGTCGGATTGGTGAAAACGGTTTCGGCTAGCAGGGACACAGTATCCGTACTCGGAGGTTTAGGTGCATCGGTATCAGCAGGGCGTTGCACTGGAAGTGTGGCAGTAAATGCAGCAGTGTATACTTTTGTTTTCAATTGTTGTCTGTTTAATCCAGGACGAAAATTTATGCATGCATAGCACCTGGATTCATCATGTCCAGTTGTGTCTTCCACCCAAATTACTGACTTCATAAAAGAGAACTTTCTACTTTTTCCGTGAATCCATTTTAGAAGGGTAGTATAACAACTGTTGCACACTGTGTTCGGCGTAAAATTTGCACCACTTAAATCTGCTTCATCGAATTAATTACAATACGCGGTTTTGAATTGCTCAGTAAACAAATTTTTTCGATCTTTTTTCTGTATTTTTCGGACGATATGACCACAAACGTAACAATATTCATCCAAATTTGGGCACTTGTTGTTTTCCATATTGATATATTTTATGTTTTGTTGTTATTCACTTTTAAAAAACTGGAGAAAAATCACTTTTACTGTTCGCGTTCGTCGGCACTGGCTGAATGCCAAAAATCGATCAATGCACACCTATAAATACTACGTATTTTTGAATATTTTTCTGCCAGGTACTTATAAATGGGCGCATATTTTAAGGGCGGCTGGCTATATACCTGATTCAGCACTTGTACGTTTCAAACTGTGCAAAACTTTCCAAATAATGACCACCCTTAAATGTGGGTGCAATTTCTGTAAAAAAAATCATATAGGTAGCCACCGGAAAAACCCAAATAATAAAAAGGTCCACTTTCCGTTTAATTGTCCACGTACATTTATTAGCGTTTCAGCACGTGTGCGTTTTAAATTTTTCGAAACATTGCAAAACATGAGCACTCATAAATGTGGGTGCAATTTCTGTAAAAAAATCATGCAGGTAGCCAGGTAGTAGTCCACATTCATTTTTTCCTTTTAATTGTCCACGTACATTTATTAGCGTTTATTACTTTGCTACCGCAATCATAAAAATCAAATAACCTTTTGTTTATTCCTTTTTTTTTTAATTCTCAGAATCATGAAAAAGGTGTCAATGTTTTCTCCAAATAATGTTGTGCATATCTCGAGCAAATTTTTGAAATTCATACATTTACTTAATTGTGAATAAATGACAAACGCGTGCATCGATTTTCATGATCTATGCCTTATTTTGCTCATAGGTCATGTGACTTTACGCGAAAGTTATAAGATTAGACACTTTTTTCCATTTTGGATTTTTTATGTATTTTTAAAAAAAAAAAAAATAAATTTTTAGGCAAAAAATACTTTTTTCCCTTCATACATTCATTTTTAACTTCGAAAGTGTTACTTGTATTGGAAAACAATATATGAACAGATTAAGGGAATTGTAATTCTTATTTTTTTAAAATTTATTTCAACTAAATCGGGCTAGTGGTTGTCGAGCTATGTCAAACAACAGGGCCTAAAACGTGATAAATTCCCCTATACGATAGTACTAACTTCAAATCGATATTAAAAATATTTTCGCAGGTAAGCAGACAAAACGAATGATGCAGAAATTCTTCTTTTTGGGTCTAATTTCACATACAGTTCACAGAATTGAGTTGGCTAATCATGTGTTGTACTGTGTAATTTAGAAAATGTACCCTTGAACTCTGTGCAAAAAAAAAAAACAATTTTTGTTGAGTACTGTAATTAGTATGTTAAAATCCATTTATAATGGAAAGAGTTATTAAAACGTTTTATATAATTTTTTTTACAAAATAACGTTTAATACTTCTTCTGAAGCTATTTTATATTTAACTATTTCATTTTTAATATTAAAAACTTCTAAATTTGAAAATCGTTTCGGAAGCATTGCACTTACAAGGGAAGTATCTCAACCCTTATGAACCGATTTGCCTGAAACTTAAAATATACATTAAAGAGATGATTTTAAGGTTGGGGTGTCTCGGCTTATCGGCCATATCGGTGTTTAAAAATTTCGTTGTCCCCTTATGAAACCATGTAGACCTTCGGGAAAATTTTGATAACTTCCGATCTAACAGGAATATCGTCTAGGGCAAAAATACGGGTCGACTTAAATTTGATAAAGAATATTTCTTATCCATATGGATATCGTAGGTCTATGTCTTCACATAAGTACCCCCCAAAATTTACACATTTTTCTGAAAAAAATATTTAAAGAAGCCGAATTTTTACAAGGTTATGCCACCATTGGATAGGCATTAAAAAAACCTTTCTTCTCATATGAAAACATCATATAGTTTCTTAAAAAGAAATGGCTGAAATATACAAAAAAACGATTTTTTCGCCATTTTTTGACCCATGTTTTGAACCCCTAAATCCCTGATATGGCCGATAAGCCGAGACACCCCAACCTTAGAATTGTTTCTTTGATATATATTTTAAGTTTCAGGCAAATCGGTTTATAAGGGTTGAGATACTTCCCTTGTTAGAGTTTTTCACGGAAATTCCTGGGACGGAATTTCCCGGGAATTCCCGTAAATTTTCGATCCCGAAATCCCGGGAAATAGAGCGGGAATTCCCGCGAATTTTCGTTTCTTTGAAATTGTTGATTTTTAGACATCTACCCAATAAACCAAACGATACCGTTATGATATCGAAGCAATATCACCTAGGTGATATTCATTATCATAAGTGATTATTATAAGTGATACGAAAACGATAGTGTTTTCGTTCTAAAGTGTACCTTTCCTTATGATATCGTTTTCCAATGAAAAAGTGATATCGTTTTCGTTATCGGTAGAACGATAGTAGAATCGCCTTTGTCCAGTCTAGTATCGAAAATATATCGTTATTCCAGGCGATTATGATATCATTGGCGATATCGTTGGTGATATCATTGGCGATACCGTTGGTGATATCGTTGGTGATATAATTATCAATATTATTAGCAATTATGTTTCCAATAATGTAATTTGACCGCGCCATTTTATTGAAAATATTAATAAGACATGAGTACTTACAGTTTGGAGTCCTTTAATAGTTGAATTATATCTAAGATAATTGACAAAAAAAAATACAATAAAAGCACGTTTGTGCTTTTAGAACAATTACATTTTATATTCACAATATTTTTTTTAATAAATAAAATAATTTGTGAAAATGTTAAAATTTATTTCAAATATAAATATTCCAATTTTCGTTTGGAATTTATTTTTTCGTTATTCGCTTCAAGTATCTTATAGGTAATAACGTTTACGCTATCATATCGTTCTTGTGTTTATTGGGATATTGATTATTTTGTATGTGATTTTTTAGAGATTTTATTAAAATTCTTGATAATTGATGGCAGAAACGAACGCAGGGACCAGAAGGGACCAAAAAGTATTCCAAGAGAGGCCTTTTAAGTAAAAACAGTCATAAAATCTGAGACTTACGAAATGCAAAAAGTCTCACAATATCTAAATCTTCGATAGGATATTATTATCAGAACCTGATACTTTTTTTTCAGAAGCTGAAAAATAATTTTCTGAGATCCGCATTAGAAAAATTTGCAGTAGGATTATTTGTTTCTAAAGAAAATATTTATGTCTCTGGACATGATTCTTTTTAAATCGATAAATTGATATAAAATCTGTGTAAGGAATGACTCTGAAATTAACGGGTTTTTCTTTTAGAAACCAGAATTTTTAAATTGTTTTAATAATTTTAATATTATTTTGGGGTAAATTTTTTTATAATTTCATTTCTCTGAAACTGTTACATTCAGTTTCAGAACCATAATTGAGAAATTCCTCTGAATCAGTTTCAATGTTTTTTAGAGGCAAAACGTTGAAATTCAATTGTAAAAGAGAACTGAGATGAATTATAATAAATGATTAAATTTTTTATTATTAAAACAGATAAAGCGATGTGAAATAACATATTCCCTTAAAAATACTTTTAAAAGACTTCGACATATTTGGTCCGTTTTTTTATAAAAACTGTGTAACAAAAATTGTTACTTTTTTGTCTACAATTTTTTTTTTTTTTGTTTTAAAGGTACAAAATAAGATTTGTATAGTGTTAATAAACATTATAAGTAGTGTAATCACATTCATAAGGTTTTTATATATTTTTTTGACAAACAATTTGGGTTTTTAGTTTTGCGGGAATTCCCGGGATCCCGGGAAATTTAAAAATGAATCCCGCTTTCCCGGGAAATGAAAAAGTCCGGGAAAAGAAAAACTCTAATTGCACTTCGTAACCATGTTTTTATTCTACACATAGTAAGGAAACTTCTTTCACAACTAGCACTAATAGGAAGGTTTATTGCTACTTGTAAAAGTTTGGATAAATATTTCTGTCAATTTTGGATTTTAGCATATCAAAGTTTAATCAATTAAAAAAAAGGAAAATTGTCCGGGGTGGGCTAAATGGAAAAATGTCTGGGGTGGGCTAAGTCGGGTCTAGGGTGGGCTTTTCCCACCCCAGCCCCCCCCCCCCTTTCTACGCCTATGTACACTGTAGTAGATTTTCTCAGAGTTGCAACCCTTAGTTGGACTTTTCAAGTCTTGAAAAATGTCCGTTAGGTTTGAAACAGAATTAAAAAAAAAAAATTGATGAAAAAAAAAAAAAAATTGATGAAAAAATTTTTTTTTGAAAACAAAAAAGTGAAAAAAAAAAGTTTGAAAAAAAAATATGAAAAAAAAAAAAACTTATGAAAAAAAAAATTTGATGAAAAAAAAAAATTTGATGAAAAAAAAAATTTATGAAAAACAAAAAAAAATTAATGAAAAAAAAAAATTGATGAAAAAAAAAATTTTTTGTTGAAAAATAATTATGTTACTTTTTATTCACCAGCTGGTGAAAAACGGGTTTATTTACGACTAGGTGAATTTTTATAGCGGAAAAAATAAAGAGTTTTTTTTTGAAATTTTAATTCTAAAAGGCTTTAAGAGGTCAAAGATTGTACTGGATTGCTCAAATTTTAAAAAATTTGAGAAACCTTCAGCAAAAAAAAAATATAAAAAACGAACTTTTAGAAATTACGGTTATATTGGATGTGGGAACTTGAAATTTGGAACATAAGATCATTTCATCTAGGGTCATCTTAAATTACACTACTGAACATTATGAAAAATACTTGATGCAACTGAGACGCGACCTTACACAGTTAATTTCAATTGTTCTAGTAATTACAAATCTGGTATCCAAACTTTTCCATAACATCAGTTTTTTGAGAAAATTGAGGTCAAAGTTCAAAAAAATCCCCGTTTTAGGCATTTTTGACAACTCATATCGGATGAACCCGATGTCATAGCGACTTAAAAATAAATCGAGGGTAAAGTTTCAAAAGTGCTCTTAAGGATGCGGAACTCATTTGGTCAGTCGCATTAACCCTTAGTGCACCAATTGTCTCTCAATGATATCATATTTCCAAAAAAAAACATTTTTTCCGGTACAACTCATATGAAAAAAACTTTATGCGAATGGACACATGATAACAATTATCCTCCTGGTCACAAATCCGGTCACCAAACTTTTCCATTACATAAGATTTTGGAGAAATTTTAAAAACAAAAAAATCGCGTTTTCGGGCACATTTGACAACTCATAGCGGACAAACCCGTTGTGCTGACGACTGAAAAATAAGTCAAAGATGAAGTGCAAATATTAGTTTTTAAGATGTATAACGTATTTTGTCAGTCGCTTTAACCGTTAGAGCACCAATTGTCTATAAATTATGTCTTTTCCCCAAAAAAGTTTTTTTTCAATAATACATCATTTAAAGGCAATTGATTGACAAAGGGTTAAGTCGAATGACCAAATGAGTTCTAGATCTAAAAGAGTTATGATAAGCTTAACCTTCGACTTATTTTGAAGTCGCCATCACATCGGGTTTATCTGCTATGTGTTTCCAAAAATGCCTAACACAGCGACTTTTTGAAATTTGACCTCAATATTCTCAAAAACCTGATGTGATGCAAAAGTTTTGAGACCGGATATTTGACCAGCAGAACTATTGTAATCAAGTATTTAAATTCGCTTCCTAGTCCCATTTTTGATGTTTAGTAGTCTAATTTTTCGTTTGACATAAACGAGAATATGAATATTTGATGTTTGGAGACCACAGTTTTAACTAATTTTCTTAAGAATTCTAATGATGGGCAAGTTGGAAAATCCCAGAAACGATCGTCAGTTCGTTCCTGAAAATTGTTGAAAACAGAAACTCTATGAGTATTTTTTTTGAAGTATATCCTAAAAAAGTAGCCTCAATTCATAACAAAAAAATTAATGGCCTCGAACTATAATAAACACTTTTTTGTTTTTAAATTTTTCTAATACGTTATCCATTAGCAGGTCCTACCACTGTGTTTATATGCTTTTAAAAATCTTTTTATATTTTTTATTTTTGCAAAAATACATTTTTCTAAATAAATCATTCATATTCATTGCAAACACATTTTCTTATGTAAATTTATATAGCATTTCATATAATTTCATGTATATGTTTATTATTATTATTATAACCATCTTAAAATAACACACAAAAATTCTTACCTTTGTCTGGTATTATATTAACGCCAGTATCATCTCTTATATCCTCAAGTAACTCTTCATGTGTTTGCATTTCTTTTGAAGGCAAGTTTGAATTTATTCAGGAGTTGAGAATCGTATGTGTAAATATTATGAATTCATCAACATAATAAAACATTCATAAAATTATGCCATACAACAAGTAGTATAAACGTATATAAAGATGTGTTAGTAGTAGTAGTAGTGTTGAAAATGCATTTATTTGTAGTAGTTGTAGGTCGGTTTCATTGTTGTTGAAATTATACATGCACAGGTGGTATATATGTGATGAATATGTTTGGATTGTAGGCCACAAAGAATTTTTGTTATTATATATTTAATTTTGTTTAAGTAGATTTTGTTGTTGTTGTTGGTAGTTGAGGAGGGTAGACATTGTTGCAAAATATTCAAAATTTTCATAAATAGTTGTTGACAAAATTTTGTGGCACATGGAAAGAAGAAAAGAGACAGAGAAATTAGAATGAATTAAATAATAAACAAATTATGAAAATTTGAACAATACTAAGAGAGATAATGAAGAAATTTCTCATTAAACTAATGATAAAAATTTAAACACAGCAAAAAATATTTTATGTACGAAAAATGTCTTAGAATCTCAAAATTTTTCGATACAAAAAATGTTTCCGAATCTAGGAATTTTTCGATAAGAAAAATGTTTTAGATTCTGAGACATTTTCTACACAAAAAATTTAATATGAAGATTTTTCGATAGAAAAAATGTTACAGATTATGGAAATTTTTCTAAAAAATGTCGCAGAATATGGAAATTTTTCTATACGAATAATGTCTCAGAATCCGAGAATTTTTCTATATAAACAATGTCTGAAAGTCTCAGAATCTGAGAATTTTTCAATATGAAAATCTCAAAATCTCAAAATCTAATAACAATTCTATACGAAAAATTTCTCAGAATCTGAGAATTTTTCTATACGAAAAATGTTTCAGAATCTGAGAATTTTTTATACGAAAAATGTCCCAGAATCTGAGAATTTTTCTATACCAAAAATGTCTGAGAACCTGATAATTTTTCCATACGAAAAATGTTTCAGAATCTGAGAATTTTACGAAAATTTTCTCAAAATCTGAGAATATTTCTGTATGAAAAGTGTCTCAGTATCGGAGAAATATTCAATGAGGAAAGTGTCTCAGACCCTGCCAATTTTTGCATTGTTATTTCTTCTTCTTGTTCCTTTTTAATTCTTTGTAACACTTTTTGCATTTAATAAATGATATTCTAATTTAGTATTCAAAGACATATTTCATTTTGAGGTAAAATATTCATAACCGTACATGAAATTTAATATATTTTTGTCTGGATGTAAATGTATTTTTTCCCCTAAAACTTTTTTTGTACATATTTGAATTAAATTCAACAGACACAATAGCATGAATAAAATAAATTTAAGATTTTTTTTTTGTGGAATTTTAAGCAAGACAAGATTTGTATTGTAATTTAAATTGTTTAGTATAGAAGATGGTTTGTAACAATTCTTGGGAAATAACAACAAAAGAGTTCCAGAAAATTATATGAAAAGCGATTCAAACCATTCCCATCCCAATTTCCGGGAAAAATAAACTTTATAGGATTAAAATTTACAAAAAAAAAAAAAAACACTTCTAAGAAAATTAATTTCTTTTGAAATTAATGTTTTAAATTAAATTTTAATAATTTAAAAATGGAAGTTTGTATTTAAATTATTTGATTTATTTTTTTGATTTAAACATAATTTTTTATTTAGTTTTCTTAAATGGGTTGCTGAGAAACAATCCGATTTCATGTTGCGACTGACAGTGAAGGGTGACAAAAAATGCGGCTGGCCTCTAATTGCAACTGCAGCATCGAACGACTGGAGTCTTGGGTAAGCCAATACATTATCAGCTGCTAATAATATTAAAGGTGTATTCGGCAAATTTGGCTACCGATTAAAATATGAAATGTTTCTATTTCATTACAGAGGGTGCCACTATCGTCAAAATTGGTTTTCTGCTAAACAAATGTTGATGAATTTTTTTTTTTTTTTGATTTGAAGATTATTAAATTTTTTATAATTATGATTATAATGATTTGAAAAAAATATTGATTTATGCTAAAGTTTTGCTAATAAAAACTTAAGAAATGGAAAAAGTTACTGTTCTTTAAAAAATTTATAAATTTTGAAAAATTTTCCGATTTTTTTTTTTTTTTTTTGAAAATTTTCGAAGTCCCGGACATATAATTTTTTTTGACAATTTTTTTTGCAAAAAAAAAAAACATCAACAATTTTCTAAGACCCGTTTACAATTTTCTTTTCCGTTTTGAAAAAAAAAAATCATTAAAAGTGCTTTTAAATTTTTTTTTTTTTACAAAATAATTTTCAAAGAGTGTACCCAACCGGCACGGGCTCCAAGGGTGCATGTCCAATGATATGTCACCTAGCAAAAAATCCAGTCCTGAGACATTCCCTAAATAAAGTGATAGGTATTTTATATGAAAGGTGTCGACTTTGTGATAGGTGATTTGGGTCCGAGTTACGTTACCTATCATGGACCTATCACTTTTCCTGCAGGGTAGTTTATCTTTTAAAACAGGATTAATAAATATTGCATATTCATTTTTTAATAGCTGTTTGAAAATTACACTGTGCTACAAAAAACTCAAAATCAAATATACTTTTAAAATGAGGTAGTTAAGGTTGTAGGTCTCGTCGAAAAGATCACAAAAATGCCCATTAAACTTGCCAGACACCCTCAAATTTTAAAGTTATTGTCAAAAAACGTTTTTTTGGTACTTTTTTCACTAAACCACGTGTAACTTAAACATTTTTCAAGCGATTTTAAATTTTTCAACTGTTTTGGATGGAAGAAGGATAGGGCTTTTAATGTGTGTAAATTGGTCTATACATATATGAAAGATATGTATTGATTTTTTCAACAATATCTAATTTTTTGTTATTTTTATACCCTCCAACTACAGTATGGGGGTATACTCACTTTGTCATTCCGTGTGTAACGCATCAAAATATCGGTCTAGGACCCCATAAAGTATATATATTTATGATCAGTGGTCGATTCTAAGACATTCTAGCGATGTCCGTCCGTCCGTCCGTCTGTCCGTCTGTAGTTAACACGATGTAATCCAAAATAAAAGAGCTAGACTCCCGACATTTGGCACGAATATGTCTTATGTTCATAGGCAGGTTAAGTTCGTAAATGAGCAAAATCGGACTAGGGGGGAAAAAGTTCCCCCTTGAAGAACTAAACCAACCTCTGAAAAATACCATATTTTTACACGATTTTTTGTGTTTTTGTTTAACAAATGCAACATTTTTATGCCACAAAAAGTTCAAAGTCCTGCATTTGGACCCAGAGAATTAGAAAATGTCGTTTTTCAGCCCGCCCCCCTTTTATGGGAGTGGAATAAAACATTTTTTTTTTAAATAATGATAATCCTGTATTTCTTTAGTGCAAAAAGCATAAGAATGAATTTTTAAACACATATTCCAGGGAAAATTTGCCCCCCCCCTCAATTACTACTTGCGACCCCCTGACCCCCCCCCAAAAAAAAAAAAAATAAAACGCCCCTGCATTTTTTTTTTATTTTTTTGCATGTTGGAGGGTATAAAAGATTCGGCACAGCCGAATTTAACACTCTTACTTGTTTTTAATTTTTTTGAGTTTATCGATTTTTTTCTGCTATAGTTTGTTCAACAACATTTATATTAATAAACGCATTCCTAAAGAAAATTTAATTGTGAATACGATGAGCTTTATGCCAAAAAAATCGGATAATAATTGAAAGAGTTGTGATAATTTTTCTAAAAAAGAAAATTAAGATTTTGTATGAAATTGCCATGCGGATAACCCAGGCAATAAAAAAATAAACGAAAATACTGAGAGAACGTGTATCATTATTTTAAAGGTTTTTGACCTCCTGAATTCGAATTTGGACTTGAAATTGCGCTATCATATTAAGTTTTTGATATATCAATTTATGTTAAATATCTCAAAAACCTGAAGAGATAGAGCAATTTAAAGACCA
The DNA here is from genome assembly GCA_963921195.1 of Pegoplata infirma. NCBI lineage: Eukaryota > Metazoa > Arthropoda > Insecta > Diptera > Anthomyiidae > Pegoplata > Pegoplata infirma. The sequence continues at coordinate 203,822,867 of OY992537.1, read as the reverse complement.
GATTCGGATTCAGCGCGCCAAAAACCTTTAAAAATATTGTACATGACCATTTATGATAAATTTATTTTTTTTGCCTGGGTTATCTGAACGGCGATTTCCTGCAAAATCTTAATTTTCTTTTTTAGAAAAATTATCACAACTCTGTCAATTATAATCCGATTTTTTCAGGATAAAGCTTATCGTATTAAGAGTTAAATTATCTTTAAAAAAACGATCAAAAATATTAGGGTTGTTAAACGAACTATAGCAGAAAAAAATCGATAAACTCGAAAAATTTTCAAAAAAATAACAAAAAAAATTGATTTTATAAAAAAAATCAATAGATATCTTTCTTTTACGTATTCACCAATTCACGAACATGGAAAGCCCTATCCTTTTTCTATCCAAAACAGCTTAAAAATTTAAAATCTGTTGAAAATTTTCTAAATTACACAAGGTTTAGTGAGAAAAGTCACAAAAAAAAGTTTTTTGACAATAACTCTAAAATTTGAGGGTGTCTGGCAAGTTTAATGGGCATTTTTATGATTTACTCGACTAGACCAACAACCTATACTATGTCACATCAGAAGTATTTTTTCACTGTTGCACAGTGTTATCAATGCTGTGTGTTTTTCTAATAACCTTCCAAATTAATCAATTTCGTCGGAGAAAAAAATTTCAACTGGCCGCGACTGATCGGTTAAAATTCATCATCCTGCACCTCTAATGTGTTGTTATTTTGTATATTTTCTATGCATGTCTAATAGTCAATTTTTGTTTGCAAAAAAAAAGCTATAATTGGATTTTGGTTAAGTTTATTAGTAAATAATTCCCCAGATGATAATAATTCATTTATAATTGTGTAATAGAATATTATCTTAAAGTTTTTGATATTTAGTATGAATAACAAATGCAAAGTTGTGAAAACATATGTATGTAAGGGATTTTTTGTTATGACGTAAAATAAATATTTGTATATCCTCCTCAAACTGGAAAAGGAAATACATTAGTTTGTCATTACGTTCGAAACATCTCTGATGCCCTATCGATTTTAAGACGATCTAGCGATGTATTTCCGTCTGCACGTCTACACTATTTCCAATTGTATTTCGGAAACTATCAATTGTATTTCAGAACTTATCAAATGTATTTCAGAAATAGTCAATTGTACTTCAGAATTATCAATTTTATTTTAAAAATTATCAATTGTATTTCAGAAACTGTCATTTGTATTTCGAATTTATCAATTTTATTTCAGAAATTATCAATTGTATTTCAGAAAATTTCTATTTGTATTTTAGGAAATATCAATTGTATTTCAGAAATTATCAATTGTATTTCGGCAATAATCAATTGTATTTCAGAAATTATCAGTTGTTTTCAGAAATGATCAATTGTGTTTCAGAAACTAACCTTTGTAAAACAAATCAAAATTTCTGAAATAAAATTGATAATTTCAAAATACAATTAATAATCTCTAAAATACAAATGATTATTTCTGAAATACAATTTATAACCTCCGAAATACAATTGATATTTCCTTAAATACAAATTTAAAATTTCTGAAATACAGTTGATTATTTCTGAAATACAATTGATAAATTCTGAAATACAATTGATAATTTCTAAAATACAATTGATAATCTCTGAAATACAATTGTTAAACTTTGAAATACAATTAATAATTTCTGAAATACTATTGATAAATTCCGAAATATAATTGATAATTTCTAAAATACAATTGATAATTTCTTAAATACAATTGATAAATTCTTAAATACACTTGATAACTTCTGAAATACAATTGATAATTTCTAAAAAAAAACAATTGATAAATTCTGAAATACAATTGATAACTTATGAAATACAATTGATAATAACTTCTGAAATACAATTGGAAATGGTGTGGTGTCGAAAACACGCTAATTTTTAAAGCTTTGTAATATTGTACACTGTAGATTTTGAGAATCAAGGAAATGATTACATTCATAAAAAAAGTAACACTACACACAGAAAACGAATTTGCTGATTTCCAACTGAAAGTCAGTTATTGCAACAAAAAATCGGTTTAAACATTTGCATATAGGTGGTCACAGTTGAATATCGGTAGTCATAACTGAATTCGGTTGTTATAACTGGCTTTTAATTGAGGCAAGCAAAAAATTTGGTTGTCACTGCTAAACATGGTAGGAGCAACCGAATTATGAGTTGATACAACAGAGAAATTCGATTGGAAACATATTTTGCTGTGTGTACTCAAAAATATGATTTTCTTAAATGACAAAAGGCGTATGATTTATATTTGATTAGAACCAATTCTTATCGCTCATACGCACTGTGATTTCTTGAAACTTTAAAATGATTTTAAAGACACTAAACTAAAACTAAATTAAACAAGTAAACAATAAAAACTCGGATTTTTCGAATGAATTGTACCAAAGTATATTATACCCTAGGTAAAAAAGATTATTTCCAAAAAAAAAATTGAAAAAAAAATTTGTGTAAAATTTCTTTTGCCGTTTACAAAAAAAAAAAAAAATTATTTGTACTTTTTTAAATACTATTCGATATCTCATTATGTACACATTTGCGGAATTCCACATTAAGTGTTCAGCAAAACAAAAGTAATGTCGACTCAATATGAAATCATTAGCAGATTATTGGCCCTTAATGCACTTGTAAACTACAAAAATAAAATTTAGGTATTGTAAAAAAATTGCCTTGTAGGCGTGGTCAAATATTGACCATCGCACTATGGTTCCAAATGCATTTTTTTTGGCATAAATTCAAAAAATGAAGCAAGGTCACTTAGATAATTTCTAGGATGATTTTTATCTCTTAGCGCAAACAAAAATCGATTGTCAAAAAAAAATTTATTTTTTGAAATTTTTTTTTTTGAAAAAATATTTTTTTTGAAATTTTTTTTTTTCTTTTGAAAAAAATCTTTTTTTTAAAACAAATATATTTTTCTTAATTAATTAGCTTTACGGAAGGCAAAAAAGTTATAAAAAAAAATAATTTGAAACCGTGTCACGCAAAAAACAGCAAATTTGGCCGAAATTTGTGCTAAACTAAAATGGAAATTGTGGGAGTTTGCCAAAAAATGCTGGCAAGATGTTAATTTTAATATTTAATATACAATATTGAAAACACTTTCACGTTTAAAGACTCATGCAAGTTCGTGCCCAAACACAACTTTTTGTCCACGAAAGATATAGGCTATTTTGGCTCCAAAATCCTCATAATCAAAACACCCAAGAATAACGCCAAGGATGCATTAACTGTAAAATAGGAATTTTAAACAAGAACGAGTATCCTTAGGTTTCAATTTGACAGGACGCCCTAGTGTTTAGTACTAAAATTGAGAAAAAAAAAATATTTTTTTTTAGTTTTTATACGTTTTTTATATTTTTTTCGATAATATCGGAACGTACCGGTATTGACGTTTCGGTATCGGTATTACCGTAACCGATTCCAATCATATACCGTAATCGATACCGAAATGAAATAAAAAACGATACCAAAACCGATATCGATGTTTTCATATGAGAAGAAAGGTTTTTTAATGTCTATCCAATGGTGGCATACGTTTGTAAAAATTTGGCTTCGTTTAATTTTTTTTTTTTTCAGGAAAATGTGTAAATTTTGTGGAATATATATGAAGATATAGACCTACGATATCCATATAAATACGAAATAGTTTTTATTAAATTTAAGTCTACACGTGTTTTTGCTTTAGACGATATTCCTGTTAGTTCGGGAGTTATCGAAATTTTCCCGAAGGTCAACATTGTTTCATAAATTTTTAAAAACTGATATGACCGCTAAGCTGAGACACCCAACCTTTAAAATCGTCTCTTTTAATAAATTTATATATGTATATTTTAAGTTTCAGGCAAATTGATTCATGAGGGTTGATAAACTTCCCTTGTAAGTTGAGGGTATAAAAAAATTTTTACAACTCACAATCAGGCAAATGTGTGTTCTAAATTAACAGAAGGCGTATGATTTATATTTAATAAGAACAAATTTGTAAATATATCGCTCATACGCACTGTGATTTCCTGAAACTTAAAAATAATTTTACCACTACAAAATCAAAAACAAATATAACAAGCAAAAAAGTTAAATTCGGCCTTGCCGAATGTAGTGATACCCTCCACAATTTCAAAAAGATTATTGCAAAAAACTTTATTTAAAAGGAAATTACTTTTGAAAAAAAAAAATTTTTTTTGAAAAAAAAAAATTTTCGCGAAAAAAAATTTTGGTAAAAAAGTCCGCGATTTTTTTTTTTTGTGTTCGTACTTGTTTAAATACCGTTTGGTATTCAATTATGTTCACATATGCCAACCAGAAGCCGAATTAAAGCATTTTGTGTTTTTAGGTTATGTTGAATGTACTGAAATTTTTGAGGTATGCTTACATTTTCGTTCATAACTTTTGAACCGCTGAACCGATATCGTTCAAATGCAATACCAAACTTCTCGGGAGAACTTCCAATAAATATGTTAAGTTTCAGTCATCTCTGTGCAATATTTTGCCCGCGACAGCATTTTCAACAGACAGACAGACGGACAGACGGACAGACGGACAGACGGACAGACGGACAGACGGACATCGCTAGAATGTCTTAAAATCGATCGGGCATCATGAATATATATACTTTATGGGGTCCCCGATCGATATTTCGATGAGTTACAAACAGAATGACAAACTTATATATACCCTCTATCACTAGAGTGGAGGGTATAAAAATTGTATTCGGTAAGGACTGACAATACAATACCCTACATCAAATTTTGCCAAAAACTGAAAGAAACTGAATTCGAGTGAAATGGCTTCTATACACAGAAAAAAAACGAATTGTTATATTGACCCCCATATTTGTGAATACAATTAACTTTTTCACTGAAAGTGCTCCTATACGGAAATTTGTGATATCAACTAACGTTTGTAAATATTGATTGTTGAAAAAAAAATGTAAAAAAATTGATAAACGAGTTTGTAATAGTTCTCTAAAATTGTTATTTGTATTGACAAACGTACAAAATCTTAGATTTTTTTTTCAACAAAGAAATTCAACAAACAAAAACATAATTTATTGATCTGTGGACATGATAAAATAATTTTGAAATAAAATTACTTGACTACGTTTGTTGAAAACAAAATCGAAATTTTGTATTATGGAGTAACTGGCGGACGTTTTTACTAAATGTTTGGGTGATATCAGGTTTGGTTGATTTACAATTGATGTTTGTTGATTTAAATTTGACGATTTTATTTTCTGTGTATGCTTCCAACAGATATGCTGTGTTTTTCAATAAGTTGACTTATTTTCAGATTAATCTTATTTAATTTAAAAATTATATTTTAACATAGCGTATCGGTCTAGAGTGATCGTACCTAAGAGGCAGTTAATAGCAAAAACATTACAGATTCATGGGTTCAATCCTTGGCGGTTGCGATCTGTTAATAATTTTCACATATAGAATAAAATTGACTATTAACTGAATAAATTTGACATTAAAAGTTTTTCTGATGATTATAATAACTGGATTATATGAAATTAGTAAAAAACGAACCAGGAAATTTTAACATGCCAAAACAAATTTGGAATATTTTTTTCCGTAATCTACGATAAATAAGCAATTGTAATTCAAAAAAATAATAAAAAAATTTGGAAAATTAAAAAAGTTATAAATAAATCAAAATTAATCCAAAGTGGACCTATTTAATCCTAAAATTTAATTTGATTAATTTTGATTTATTTATAACTTTTTTAATTTTCCAAATTTTTTTATTATTTTTTCAGATTATATTTGCTTTTTATCGTAGATTACGGAAAAAAATATTCCAAATTTGTTTTGGCATGTTAAAATTTTATTTTAAACTAAATAAGGTTAATCCGAAAATAAATCCACTTAATGAAAAACACAGCAATAGACTTAAGTGAATAATCCAGGGAAAATTCCAGTAAACTTTTATAATCCAAAATAGGTCGGGTGATATTGTGATACATGCAAGACACACTTAAGATAAACTTTAATCGAAACGCGCTAAATTTAGAAAGGATTTCTTTGGGACAGTAACTAATATCATCAAAAGGTTTTAAGAGTAGAACAGTTATCTAGCAAACTTTTTAAGTTTGCCAACTTTTTAAGTTTTCATTTGTTTAAAAAAGCGATTTTAATTAAATTAAAATATCTTCAACACAAATTTATGGATTTCATTGTTTTTGGTTTTAAATTAAAGGTAATTTATTGTTGTATCAGACTTGATCTGTAACGAGAGTACTGAATTTTGAATTTTTTTTTTTTTCTTAAATTTTCAATTGAATTTACTTTTTTCGCCAAATTTTAGTAAAATTTAGGCAACATTGTCAATATGTCGATTAATAGCTTCTAAGGCGACCATCAGACTGAAAAATGTTGTATGTAAGGTTGATAGACAACTAAATTACCTTTAATTTAATAGCAAAGACAATGAAATTCATCAATTTGTTTCGGAGATATTTTAGTTTAAATAAAACCAATTTTTTAAAAACATGAAAATTTGAAAAGTTGTTTATATCTCGAATACTGTTCAACTTTTGAAACTTTGGAGTTGATTTTCAGATTCAGCGTAAATGCAACATATTGTGGATCAAAATCTATGTAAACTAGTGTTATTACCATATCTAAAACCGTCCGACAAAAATGAAAAAAAAAATGTTAAACACGAAATGGATAATATACGTTCAAAACTAGAGACTAACGTCCAAATTCATAAAAAATAAGATCATTTTATTACAGTTTTATTAATCAAATTTCCGCACAAAATTTGTCTCATAAACCTCTTATAAGCCTGTTATATTTTTTATGAGTTTAAAGGTAAATGTAGTAGAACTGCATTTGCAGTTTTTCTTTTAATAGTCTCTTTTTCGTCTCTTGTTTCCTTTTAAAAGGACTTCAAAGTTTTAGAGGTTTAAATTCTATAAAATATTTTTTTAGAATTTGTACTTATCCTAGGATGCTACTAGTGATAGCAAATGAAAGAGGAGGATCTCCCCGAATTTTCCTATTTTATTATTTTTAAATATTAGGAAAAAGGAGGTTAGTTACATCCTTTCAAAAATTTATCTTTCAATATCATTCAAAATTTTCAACGAAATATATTGATAAAGTTTTCAAATGACTCAATTCACATCCTTTTATTCTGAAATGGCAAAATGAAAAAATGTAGCAATTAGGGGAGATTCTCCTCTTTCATCTGCCATCACCAGTGTCATCCTAGGAAAAATGTTTTACAAATGTATCCTTTAAATCTTTAAAGTCCTTTTAAAAGGAAACAGAATCACGAAATGAAAAACTGTAAATGCAGTTTTACTGCATTTGACCTCTATTTTCAGACGTATATCACCCGGTTTATGTTTAATGTTGGCTGGTGTAATACGTATCAAAATCGCCCACAGCGTATTTATTTATAAAATCCCAAAACACTTGTTTCTTATCTAGAAATTATACGTAATTTATGCACATGAGTGAACTTTAATGAACATGGTGAATAAATGATAAAAAAAAAATAAAAAACACATAGCGTAGGATATATACAAAATTCAATAAGATAAGATATTTAAAATAAGTAATACATTAAATCCCTTGTTAACAATTTTTATATTCAAATAAATATGTTGATCTGAGGCATTCCACGTCAAGTGCTTCATTAAAGAAAACTTATAGTGTTGCGACACTGAAAATTAAAAAGTTAAGTTAAACAAAATGTACACTCACAAAAAAAAAAAACAAGTAGAAAAGTTAAATTCGACTTTGCCGAATCTATGAATACCCTCCACAATGCATTTTTTTAAAGGGTAGTACATTTTTTAACGTGAAAAACTTAACAATTTTGATTAGAAATATTTTATTTTGAGTAAAAAACTCTTTTTTTGTCATTTTTTTTTTTTAAAAAAGAAAAATTACTATTTTTTTTATTTTGAGTGTAAAATTTTTTTCGAGTGTAATGTTTTTTTTACTGTAAAAATATTTCTTACACAAAATATTGTCATTTTTGTAAAAAAAAAAAATTTTTTTGTGTAAATTCTTTTTTTGAGTGTAAAATTTTTTTGAGTGTAAAATTTTTTTTGAGTGTAAAATTTTTTTCGAGTGTAATTTTTAAGTTACCAATGCTTTTAAAACTAAACAAGTTTAAAAAGCATTGCTTTAAAATTAAACAAGTTTGAAAAGCATTGTTTAGTTACCACCAATGCTTTTAAAACTTCCCAGTCAGAAAAATACAATCGCAAAAGCGTTGTGAAAGCGTTGTAGACGGTTGTACGAGCGTTCTGTATACCAACTTCAAAGCGCCTTCAGATGATCCGAATGATAACATCGATCTACGCTAGGTTTAAAGCGTTTTAAAAGCGAAGTAAAAAAGTGCTTTGAGAACGTTTTTTTTTAAAGTCATCAAAGCGCTTTAAAAACCCAAAGTAAAGAATTTCTGTTTTAGTTCGGATATAATAATTTGTTTGATACAAAGTGAAATCCGAAAAAAAAGTTTTTGTACTCAAAAAAATTTTCAAAAAAATTTTCGAAACTTAGAAAATTTAAAAAAAAAAATCTAAAAACATTTTTTATGATTTTTTTTACTTAAAAAAAAATTGACAAAAAATTGTTATTCAAAAATAGTTTCGAAACTTAGAAATTTTTTTCAAAAAAAAAAAATAAATATAAAGAACTCTTAAAACGCTTTTCGAATACGCTCGCAAAGCGTTTCAAAAAAACGTTTTGGTATTGCTTTTTTTTTGCTATAGAGCTTTCAGAACACTTTTCAAAAACGCTCGCAAAGCGTTTGAAAATAGCGTTTTGAGAATTCTTTTTTTTTTTGTTACAGAGCTTTCAGAACGCTTTTTTTTTAGAACCGTCGTCAATTTCTGCTTGGGTTGTTAAAACACGTGGCATTTTAGATGAAACTAATCTGCAATTCAAGGTTTTGCTTATAACTTTTGAACCACTGGACCGATTGAGCTGAAATTTAAAACCAAACAGACACGGGGAACGGCAAAGATACGTGCCAAGCTTTAGTAGCCTCATTGTTGTCTTTCGAAAGTTATCGTGTTTTTTATCTCGTAAATTCGCGAAACACCCTTGCCGAAATTTACTCTTTTGTTCATAACTTTTGAACCACTGGACCGATTTGGCTGAATTGCAATACCAACCTGACCAGGTAAATGAAAAACATATGTGCCAAACTTCAGTAGCCTCTGTAAAGTCTTTCAAAAGTTAGCGTGTTTCTACGGACGGACAGACAGACGGACGGACGGACGGACGGACGGACATCGCTAGATCGACTTAAAATCGATCGAGGATCATAAATATATATACTTTATGGGGTCCTAGATCAATATTTCGAGGTGTTACAAACGGAATGACAAACTTATATATACCCTCTATCACTAGAGTGGAGGGTATAAAAAAAAAAAAATAATGCAATCAAAAAATTATTTTCATAAAAAAAATATGTTTTGGGATACATCATATTTATTAGTTTTGACGCTCTAACACGAATGTCAAAAACGAATTTAATATCGGTTTAAAGGCTTTCGAGACATTGCTATTTGAAATTTACAAAAATTATTTCCTGCGGTCAAGAGATTTATTTTTTTCCTCCACCCTTTCATAGAGTTTGAGACAAACTTTCATTTCAAATTTGTCTCGAGCTCTAAGTATTTAACGAAGAAAAACTTTTTTTTAAAAAAAAAAGGAAAACCCCCAATTTTTGGACAAATTTCAAAAGGCAAAATCGATCAACCGATTTTAATTTTTTTTTTAAATTCTTATTCAGCATACCCAAATTAATAAAAATTATTTATTGCAAGCAAATATTTTTAATTTTTATGAAACTCAGTAATTTTCAATTTTGGTTAAAATTTCCAAAAATCAAAAAGTTTGATCGAAGAGTGCGTGAAAATTGTCGGGTTTGACTTAAATTAAGTTAAAATGAGAGATTGCCTCAGATTTTTAAAAGGGTTAAGAAAAAAAGAAGTTTTGTGTTTTTTTTAAAAATAATTTTCAAGAAAATACAGCCATTTTTGTAAATTTCAAATAACGATATCTTAAACCATTTGTTTACTCAAACAAACTCGGTTCAGATTTGTATTGTGAGTCAAGATTTATTAGTGGTGGTTTTGTAAAATACCTTAGAAATTTAGGCATTTACGAAAAAAAATTTTAAAATAAAAAAAAAAATTTTAAATTTCGATCAAAAATTTGTTGTTAAAAAACAAAGAAACTAATAAGTTGTTGTAAAATGTGATTACGAGACTTTTTCTAGTAATTCAACAAGTTTTTTTTATTATATAAAAAAATCTGAGATTTGTCCTATAAAAAAATGTAAACATTTTCCTATAGGAAGATTCTGAAATTTCTTTATTTAAAAATTATCATTTCTTTTCTAAAGACAAATTTTCATATTTTCCCTATAAAAAGTGATGGGATTCTACCCAGTATATACCAGGTGCATGGGTAAAACCGGGTAAATAAGAGAGAGATACCTTTTTTGGGAATTTATATGGGTATTTATAAAAAGCAACAAATGGCAAGCTCTGGTTGTCAATAAGCGGAATCTTCATTTCAAATGAGTAATTAATTGGGCATTTATTGTCAAATCTGACAATTTAATAGGCACCTACCTTTAAGTAAAAAGCGTACTTTTTCAGAAAAAAAGTACTTATTTAATAAAAATTTTATCTTTTTCCTAAAAAGTATTAAAGAAAATATAGTACTTTTTAGAAAAAAATTAACTTTTTAGACAAAACAGAAATTTTTTAGAAAAAAAAAGTACTTTTTTCCAAAAAAAAAAAAAACTTTTTTTCTAAAAAAGCACATTTCTTTTTTACTACTTTTTTTAAAACCAGTACTTTTTTCTAAAAAAGTAGTATTAAAGTATTTTTTTAGAAAAGTAGAATTAAAGCAATTTTTTAGAGAAAATTGCTTTTTTTTAGGAAAAAAGTACTTTTTTTTTTGAAAAAAAAAACTTTTTTTATAGTACTTTTTTTTTAGAAAAAGTAAATTTTTTTAAGAAAAAGGTACTTTTTTTTAGAAAAAGGCAGTTTTTTTTAAAAGTAGTTTTTTTTTAGAAAAAATATATTTTTTTTTAGAAAAAAAAAACTTTTTTTAGAAAAAGTACCTTTTTTACAAAAAAAAAAACAAAATTTTTTAGAAAAAGTACCTTTTTTACAAAAAAAGTATTTTTTTTAGAAAAAGCATTTTTTTTTAGAAAAAAGTTCTTAAAAAAAAAATACTTTTTCTTAGAACAAACTCCTTTTTTTCTAAAAAAGTAGTAAAAATTTACTTTTTTAACAAGAACTTTTTTGTCTAAAAAGTATTTTTTTTAAGGGGAAAAAGTACAATTTTTCTAAATAAGTACTTTTTTTTCCAGAAGAAGTACCTTTTTTAGGAAAAAATACTTTATTTAGAGTACTTTTTTTGGAAAAAGTATCTCTTTTAGAAACAAAAGCGAACTGTGTCTTTATCACGAAGGTACAGAGAATGGCGTCGATGTGCATCACTGGTGCTCTTCGTACCAGGGGTAACTCATGAATAGTAGTGTCAGTAATAACGAAGTCGTTATCTACAGGTGGGAATCTTTTTTTTGGGAACGATTTGGGAATAACGAAAAATAAACATTAAAAAATTTTAAAATTATGAATGAAAATTATTGTTGTGTCACTTGAAAATAAAAAAATACGTAATAAAAAAACGAAATGAATATAATTAAATCAAAACAACCAGCAAAATTAAACGAAAAATAAAAGGTAAACAAAATTTCCAGCTTTCCCAGATACCATTTGTAAAACTAACACCACCTTTAAACGTCAAAAAGAATTGACTATTGCCTAGTCTTTATATATTTAAGTTTTTGCTTCGTACTACACCTACGGATGCATTAGAAATCCTCCTTCACCTGATACCATTGGACATATTTGGTAGGCAGTATGCGGCTGCGTCGGCAATTCGACTTAATAGCACGCTGCAATGGAGGAGCAGCGATTGTGGCCATAGCGCGATCTTGAAGAACATAACAATACCACAAAATGTGGACTGTGCTCCCTCTTTGAGCGCCACTTTACCACTATGATACCATCCAGGGAGTCTTGGATGATGGACATTCCGGGTAGTGGAGCCACCATAAATTTTTACACAGATGGATCGAGGCTGCACGAACAAGTGCGCTTTGGAGTTTATTCGGAAGAGCTGGGATTGAGCCTGGCTCAAAGATTGCCAGATCATTGCAGTGTTTACCAGGCAGAGATGCTGGCAATAATAGAAGTGGCTGACTGGTTGAGCTGCAATGTCTTGTCTACAACCGCAGTCAACATCTATACTGACAGTCAAGCCGCGGTCAAGTCCCTGGATTCAATGTTTCTGAAAACAAGTTCTGCCCTTAACTGCCTCACGTCTTTAAATGAGATGGCCAAGCAGTTTAACATTCGACTCATATGGGTCCCAAGGCACAGAGACATTTCAGGGAATTGAAAAGCCGATGAGCTTGCAAGACTAGGAACTTCCTTACAGGTTCAAACGGAATTGGAATGTGTTGGTATGCTTCTAGAAACTTGCAAGCAAAACCTACGGCTTTGTTCTGCGACGGAGACCAATCAAAGATGGGCAAATGGATGGACGTGTGAGACAACACGACTGATTTGGCCTTCTCTTAATCAGGAGCGCACAAGTAAGCTGATGTCGCTTCCAAGAGGAGAGATTTCGACGGTGGTTTTTATAATTACCGGACACTGTCTTCTAGGGAAGCACGCAGAGCGGTTAAATGTGCCGTCGAATGACTTTTGCCGAAGTTGCATGAATGAAGAGGAGTTGGAAACTATCGAACACTTAAATTGCCTTTGCCCGGCACTTTCTGGTCAGAGACTTGCTTCACTGGGATCTAGGGAGCTGTACGATCTTTCCGATTTGTCGGATGTTAAAGTTCTAAGGAGTTTCATAAGAAGCTCAAACTAGTTTAACGACAGGGACTAGTAGGGAAACCTATTACGGTTCCGTGGTATCACAATGGACCTCAGAGCCTACGTGTGTTGACGTAAAACGTCAGCAGCCACCTACAACCTAACCTAACCTAGAAAAAGGTACTTCTTTTTAGAAAAAGGTATTTTTTTTTTTTTAAAAAGTAGCTTTTTTTACAAAAAAATACTTTTTTTTTTTAGAAAAGAAACTTTTTTCAGAAAAAGTACCTTTTTTACACAAAAGTATTTCTTTTAGAAAGAGTAATTTTTTTTTTAGAAAAAAGTACTTTAAAAAAAAAAAAATACTTTTTTTCTAAAAAAGTAGTAAAAAATTTACTTTTTTTAAAAGAAGTTTTTGTCTAGAAAGTAATTTTTTTCTAAAAATTACTTTAATTTTTTAAAAATTACTTTGTTTTCTTAAATAATACTTTTTAGGGGAAAAAGTACCATTTTTCTAAATAAGTACGTTTTTGTCTTAAAGGTGAGATAGTAATTTTCTAAAATAGAACTAATTTACAAAAAAAAAACGCAACTTTTTTTAAAAAAACACTCTCTCTCTAAAAAAGTTTTTTTTTTTTTTATTTTTCCTAAAAGAGCACTATTTTTTCTAAAAAAGTACTATTTTTTCTAAAAAAGTACTATTTTTACTAAAAAATTCTATTTTTTAGTATAAAATTCATTAAATTTAGCTGCAAAATGTTTTTGTTCACCAAAATTTTCTACAACATAATTTATACCCACCTTTTTGCAAAAAACCCGGGTATTAACCATTTTCTACCCAATTTACCTATTTTACCAGGTTTTTACCATTTGCCCATCTCTACCTATAAACTAATTTTAATATTCCGAGACTATTTTTCTATAGAAAAGTACTAAAAATCAGAGACATTTTGTGATTCTAAAAAAATTTTTGATAGAAAAAAATTTCAGATTATTTCCTTTTCTTTTTCCTTTTTCACCTCTCCTCTCCACTCCTTTTCTTCGAACTTGGTTTGAGATGGAGGGAATTTCCTATCCCCTCCTCCTGTAGATCCTGGGATTTGAGGGTATAAAATGCCACTCAAATATCCAAAATTCAAATTAAAAATGTTTGTAATACCAAATTTCAATTCTAAAATTATGTTTTCAATTATTTTTTTTGAAAATCTAAAATACTATGACTACTTACCTAAATGATGTGCTATATGATCCATTTCTGGTAATTCATGAGGTAATAAACTACCACTATGATGATAACCAATATTATCCATATTATGTAAATACATCTCGTCAGCATCCTCTAAATCCGTATGATGATTTAAATGATGAGCATGAAGGTTATGCATACTATCGTCATCATCATCATCCATATCGTGGTCATCGTGGGCTGAGGCTGCACGTCTATGCCGTTTACTTTGCTGCTGTGTGACAGTATTAGTGACATTATCCGAAGCAGGAGTCATTTGTATTGTAGTTGTGGCAGTTACTGCTGTTATTTTTGTTGTATTAGTAGTAGATGTGTAAGCATTAACACAAAATATAACATAACAATTAAGGCAAATTGCAACAATTAGCCATGAAATTTCCGGTATTTTACGTTTCCGTTTCATTTTTCTGTTATGTGGTTTACAACTACTAATGGTGGCGGCGGTAGTGGAGGTTGTATTGGTGTTGGTTGTGGTGGCTGTTGTATTGGTTGTAATGGTGTTGCTGCTGCTGGTGGTGGTTAAGGAAACAAGGCGGGTTGTTAAATTTAAGGATGTTAGTAATACACTTTCACTTTTAGACATGACATTTATTTTCATTTTAAATTGTGTTGTTGTTTTATTGTTTTTCTAGTCAAACTGACAGTGTCTGTGACACCGAGTGTGGTAAAATGTTTTTTTTTATTTTTAATCCAACATATTTTCCGGGATTTATTATTAATTAATTAGTTTTTTTTGTTAAATATTTTTAATTTTAAAATACAATATATTTTGTGTTATAAATTTCTATTATTTTTAGTTTTATATTTTAATATTTTTATGTGGTTTCATTGTTTATTCAACGTTTTTTATGTAAAACACTAGTTAACAATAAAAAAAAGTATTTAAAAAATTTAATCTAGCAAGTTTTTCAGACATAATTTTGATAATTTGACGGTTTTTTGAGATCAAAATACTGGAGTAAAAATCTGAAAATAGAAAAAAATATATCAAAATTTCAATATACATATGTATGTGGAAATAATTTGGACTAAATTAATAGCGTATTTTAAAATAAATTAAAAAAAAAGCAATCAGAGAATTTTTCTATAATAAAAATGTTTCAAAATCTGAGAATTTCGAAAAATGTTTCAGAATCTGATAATTTTTTAATGCGGAAAGTGTCTCAGAATCTGAGAATTTTTCAACAAGAAAATTTTCTCAGATTCTTCAAAATATGTGTGGAGAAACTATCGCTCCTTAAAGTGACATTAATTTCCGAATATATTTTGGCGCACAATTTTTTATTTTTTTTTGAGGTCTATAATTCTAAAACAAAATAAAAACACTTTTTGTCTACCAGTCCGTAAATTGGATGTAAACAAGTGTTTTCAAGCATTTTTCTGTCATGTTATTTGGTTATTTTTTTATTATCACTGTTGTTTATAAAGTTTTATTACATTTCAATTATGGTCAAAAAGTTTATTTATATTTTATTAGTTTTTAGTTTTTTTATGTTAAAAAAATTCTATATAATTTAATATTTAAACTAATTTTAAATTAAAAAAGTGAGATTGTTAAATTTGGCTGTGACGAATCTTTTATAGCCACCAACTTGTAAAAAAAATTAGCAGTGTTTTTTTTTTTTTGGTTGGTGGTCTTTGTTGGGGGGCTGTTGGGGTCTATGGGGGCACCAACTCCTCTCGAAAATTATTTACTACTAATTAATTATGCTTTTTGCACAACAGTTGTACAATTTTAACAATATTTAATTTTTTTTTATAACTGTGTCTTTAAAAGGCGGCAAACCGAAATAGCGGCATTTCTAATCTCCCGGATTTGAGTGCAGGACTTTGAACTCTTTTATTTTAAAAATGTTTCATTTGTTTACCAAATATACAAAAAAAAACTAAAAACATTTTTTTAGAGGTTGGATAAGTTCATCATTCATTTTTGCTCCCTAGTCCAATTTTGCCCATTTACGAACTTAGCATGCCTAGGACCATGACACATATTCGTACCAAACTTCAGGACGTTAGCCCTTTTTTAACATGATAATGTTTTTAGGCTGGTGTCTAATTTGAAAAATGCCTGCGAAGTTTGTACTCTTGAACAAAACATTAAATCATGATAATGTTTTGCTGAAGACTTTGCCATTCCATGCAAAACGAATTGATATATGTATCGGTCGAGGACCCCATTAAGTAAGTTTTTATATTATTGATTTCCGCGATTTTTTTCCTTTCTTTGTCAAAAAATATGTTCTAACTTGTTTAAATACCATTCAAATACGGTATTCAATTCTGCTCACATATGTCAACAAGCAGCCGAATTTAAGCATTTTGTATTTTTAGGTTATGTTGAATGTACCAACATTTTCGAGGTGTAATTTCATTTTCTTTTATAAATTTTGAATCGCTAAACCGATTTCGCTCAAATGCATACCAAACTACCAAGGGCAACAACAAGTAAATGTGCTAAGTCTTAGTCATATCTATTTAATACTTTGGCCATGATCACCATTTCCACAGACGAACATCGCTAGAATGTCTTCAAATCGATCACTGATAAATAATATATACACTTTATGGGGTCCCAGACCGAAATTTCGACGAGTTACAAACGGAATGAAAAACTTATACGTACTCTCTAAAATCTCTAAAAATTATAAAAAATTTTATGAAAAAAAAAAATATTAAAAAAAATTATGAAAAATAATGAACAGTTTGATGTAATAAAAAATTTGATAAAAAAAATTGATGAAACAAAATTAGTTGAAAAAAAAAATTGATAAAAAAAATCGACAAAAAAAACAATTTGATGAAAAAATTAATGACAAAAAAAACTGATGAAAAAAAAAAAATTATGAAAAATTTGAATATAACGACTTTAAGTGGCAATATAGTATCTTTGGAAAATGGCAACACCTAACATTTATGTCTACAAAATATAGACCATGTTTTGGCAATGTTGCAAAATAAGTACTTAGATCAGAGTTGATGAAGGAGAGGAGGACGAATGATGATTACTAAAAAATTGAATTTATTCACCATAATGCAATTTCACCTTCTTCTGTACGAAAAAACAACAGCAACAACCACACAGGAATTGAAAAACCATGATTTAGTTGATACTTGCTTAACAGCCAACTTAGCGTATCGGTCTAGAGTGATCGTACCTAAGAGGCAGTTAATAGCAAAAATATTACAGATCATGGGTTCAATCCCTGGCGGCTGCGATCTGTTAATAATTTTCACATATAGAATAAAATTGACTATTAACTGAATAAATTTGACATTAAAAGTTTTTCTGATGATTATAATAACTGGATTATATGAAACTAGTAAAAAACGAACCAGGATGTCTTAAATTTTTAGAAAAATAAATTTTTCTTTCACACCTCTCTCAATTCAAACCATATATAACTTAAAAAAAATATTTTTTTTTTGAGGTGGGCGGCTTTGGAGGGGGGCTGTGGGGATACCAAAGCGAAAAGTATATAATTAATTTATTATGCATTTTGCATTACAGTTATACAATTTTATCAATATTGAAACTATTTTTTTTAACCATGCCCCCAAAATGGGGCATTTTCTAATCTCTAGGGTTTAAATGCTGGTATTTGAGCTTCTTTTATTATAAAAATGTTTCATTTGTTTAAAAAAAAATTAGAACAAATATCTTTAAATTTTTTTTTTTTTTTTGAGGTTGGTTTAGTTCTTCAAGGCGAAACTTTTTTCCACCTGGTCTGATTTTGGCCATTAACGAACTTAGCCTTCCTACGCCCATGAGACATATTCTTGTCAATCTTCAGGAAGATTCCAATTGTAATTCGTAAAAGATGAATTGTAATTCGTAAAAGATCACGGCTGTAGGCAAAATCGCCCAAAGAAAAATCGCCAAAAAAATTTTATGAAAAATCGCCCAAATGCAAAATTGCCCAAAAAATATGAAAAATGACCCAAAAAGAAAAATACGAAACTTCGCCCAAAATTAACGAAAAAAAAGACCAAAAAAGAAATGAAAAATGGCCCAAAATAAAATTAAAAAGATTTTTTCTAACACATTTTTTCCAAAACACATACTACACAGAAAAGCTTTGTTTTGAGGAGAGGGTGGGTCTAAGGCACGGAGTTTGTAATCCCTAAGCCCGGCCAAAGGCCGGCTACGCAGAAGAACTTTAAGGCAAAGACAAAAACTTTTAAGATAAGACCAAAGGTTACATGGTTATTATTTATTTTTATAGATCGTTGTTTTGAGAATACAGCCCGTAAAATGCATAAGTAATTGGTGTAAAAAAGTAAAAAAAAAAAGAATTAGTACCGATGAAAGCGGTAAAATTTGTTGGTAAAATTTTTCGCCTGCGGAGCTTTCATCGGAGTTGCATGCTGTTTTTAAATTCATTACCTTTAATTTTCTACTGCGCTGCGAGAGATTAATATATAGCGTGGTAATCTGCATGTAAGAGCAGGGGTTTTGTGTTCGATTCCCACCAGAGCCTTTGTATGTTAGCAACAATGGACCAGTTTTGCTTCAGCTTATTCTTGGTTAGTTAAATATATAATTTATAAAAAAACACGATATGCGTTTACTGTTTCTAAATTAATAATATACTGATTTATTGTGACATACATATTTCAGTTTTGACATTTTAAGATTTTGACAAAAAATAAAGCCAAGATAAAATTGGGCAATTTTTCATATATAATTTTTGGGTTATTTTTCGTAATGAAAAATCACCCAATTTTTAATTTCGAAATTTTTCCCAAAAACTATGAAAATTTGCCCAAAAATGTATGAAAAATTTTTGGGCGAATTTTCGTTTTTTTTTTTTGGCCATTTTTCTTTGGGCGATTTTGCCTACAGCCAAGATCACTTGTAATTAGTGTTTGGGGTCCGGGAATTCCCGGGTCGGATTTCCCGGGAATTCCCGGGAAAAGACTGACGGGAATTCCCGGGAATTTTTTTAATTTTTCCCGGGAAATCCGGAAATTTTATAATATAAACCATTTTACATAAAAAACGTTTATTTTAATTTAATTGTTAATATTTTTTTTACATACAGGTGTAATTACATATGCTATTTTTTCTATTTGCAAGAACAGTGCAAATATGTATTCATAGGAAAACTGACCAAGCGTAAAATGCATGACAATATGATGAAAAAACTTAAGAAGTAAAAAATATACGTCGGTTAATGATAATTTTGCTAAGACTGTCAGAAAAATATAAAAATTTTGTACCTAGAGTTTACATTTCCAGAAAAAATATTAAAAATGCTGCCAAATATATTAGTTTTTGCTCGAATAACGCAGTTTTCAATTTTTTTTGGCGATTTTTAGCTATTTTTTTGCGATTTTTTGTGGGGAAAAAAATTGCAATATTTTTTTGTTTTGTTTTATTGTATTTCAGGATTTTTAACTTTTATTTTTTGATTTTTTTTGTTTTATTTAATTGTTTATCTGTAATAAAATTGTTTTTAATAAAAAGTTGGTAAAATTTTAATGTTGGTTATGATTTATATTAATAATTAAAATTTCACGGGATTCCCGGGAATCCCGGGAAATAAATTATTTTTTTCCCGTTTCCCGGGAAATTGAAAAGTCCGGGAATTCCCAAACACTACTTGTAATTCGTAAAAAATCAAATGTAATTCGTAAAAGATCAATTGTAATTCGAAAAAGATCAATTGTAATTCGTAAAAGATCAATTGTAATTCCAAAAAGATCTATTGTTATTCGTATAAGATCATTTGTTATTCGTAAAAGATAAATTGTAATTTGTAAAAGTTCAATTGTAATTCGTAAAACATCAATTGTAATTTGAAAAAGATCAAGATTATAATCGTAGTTCGAAAATAAACGACTAAATTAGCAAAAAAAAATGTTTTTAAAGGCGTAAAAACAATTTTTTGTTGATCTACTCGTTCGTTTTCGAATTACAATTAAAATCTTCGAATTAAAAATGGAATCTTCGAATTACAATTAATATTTTACGAATTACTGTTAAACTTTTACGAATTACAATTGGAGTATTTGAACAACAAATGGAATCTTCAAAATAAAAATGGAATCTTCAAATTACAAATAGAATCTTTGAATTACATTTGATCTTTTACGAATTACATCTGTAAATGTTGTAGAGACGGACGAATAGACAGAAGGACATTCATAAAATGCCTTAGAATCGGTCATGGAATAATAATATATATACTTTATGGGATCCCCGACCAATATTTCGATGATATACAAACAGAATGACAAAGTGAGTAAACCTCCATTCTGTGGTTAGATGGTATACCAAGCTAAAATTTAATTCGGTCTTGGCGAGTGAAGTGATACCCTCTACAACTTTAAAAAGATCATTAAAAAAACATTTTTATGTGTTATTTTGAAGAATTATCTAAATCGTGCGTTCAAGGTATTTTTTTGTTTTTAAGTCTACATTATTGTTTTACAGTTTTACGTCCAAATTCAAAAAAAATGAAAGCGTTTTATATCAGGTTTATTAATCGAATTTCCATACAAAATTTTCTTTATAAACCTTTTATAAGCCTTTTGTAACTTTTATGAATTTGAAGGTTAGAAAACAGAGAAAACATTTTTAGATTTTTTGGCTAAATGAACCATAAAACTTTAAAATTTATGGAATTCTTCAGAACTATGAAAAAAATTTTATAGAGAAAAGTTTAAAGATTCTAAAGTATATTCATGCAAAAGACTTTATTTATTTTTCGTATACAAAAATTCTCACATTCTAAGAAATTTTTTGCTTTGACAATTCCCAGATTCTAAAATAGTTTTCGTATAGAAAAATTCTTATACCCTCAAATAATTTTTTTTAAAGAAAAGGTCCTTGAACATGTTTAGTATAGAAAAAAATTTCAGATTCTAGGACATTTTTGATATAGAAAATTTTGGAGATTCAGAAACATTTTTCGTATAATAAATTCTCAGATTGTGATACATTTTTCGTATAGAAAAATTTTCAAATTCTGTGACATTTTCTTATATAAATATTCTTAAACTCTAAGCCAATTTCGTATAAAATATTCCCAGATTCTGAGACATTTTTTTATAGAAAGATTCTCAGATTTTGGGCGATCTTTTGTACAGAAAAGCTCTTAGATTTTGAGACATTTTTCGTATTCTGTTTCTAAGGCATTTTTCGTAAGAAAAAATCTCGGATTTTTATACATTTTCTGTATAGAAGTATTCTCAGACTCTGAACCATTTTTGTATTTGATTCGTGGTTTTGTATTATAATTTTGACCAATATTTTTTAATATTTAAACCGATTTTAAAATTGATAAATTAAAAATTTTTACGTTAATTTAAATTGATTTTTTTTTTTAAATAATTTTCACAGCTTCATAAAAAAGGGTTACGAAACAATATATGAGCTAAAAATACACATTTGTAAAACTTTCACATTTTTTATGGCATATTAATATGGCTTTGTACGGACATAATTAATTTTCATGCAAACATGAAAATTAATTATGCAACCAGCCGGGAATCGATCCACGGATATTTTATAAGTCTGACCGGTATCTTAGACGATAGAACCACCCCATTGATATGATATGCTTCGAAAAATGGTAGTTTCTTGAATTATAAATGCTTTGTTCTGTAGAAACTATAAATATAGTTTTTAAAGAATAATTTTTTACAATTGTCAATACTGCAATTCTTTTTTTAGAAATCTCAACTTTATTTCATACTATCTTTCATTTTTTTTTTCGCTCCCAAGGGCTTGTTTATCTAAAGTACTAAAACACTTGAAAAAAATGCCCTCTTGATGAACTAAAAATAGCTCTGGAGTTTTTCCCCGTCTCCGTTTTTTTTCAGTTGCGAGAATAAATTGCACAGTTTAATTTTAATAAAAATATATCTATGACAACATTTGAATTAGACAATTTAAAAATGTACTCACTAAATTAAATATTGGAAAATTTAAATACAAATTTATTCATAAATGCAGACACACATTAAGCCTGAAAAAAAAATAAAACACAAAATTAAATTTGTGTGCTACAGCCTGAATGCATGCAATAATAAGTACCTTTCTAACACTTTTACAAAAATAGTGCTATACACACGGGTAAATTACAACAACGCATACAAACACTACAAATATAGACCTGCTTATTAACACGAATACAGCCTAAAATGCAGTTTTGTAAGAGCAAAAGAGAGTATCATAAATAAGTGCAAACCATACAAACACTATGAAATATATACTGAAACATATACACAAACATTATCTCACACATACACACATACACTACACTCAAAACATTACCACATTACAACACACACTTAGTCGTTATGGCCTTGGTTTGTTTAGCAACAGTTAGTGTTATAATAAATATGTATAATTATGTGAACACAAGTGAAATGTAAAACCAAAGTTGCCATACAACTAGTACATAAAAACACACACTCTCTATACATATATGTAGGTATAGAGCGATGTAAATAATGTAACAAAATTGTGAGTGTGTTGTATTATATTACAAAATTTCTATGAAATAAATACTATGCGGAGTATAAATTTGTATGAATTTTTGTGTGATTTTGCACCATTTTCAAAATTCATATTAAAAATTTTAGAAGTTCGGTAATTTTTTTGTATGACAAACAAGGTTTTCTTACGATTTTGAATGCCTGGGAAAATTTGTGTTCTATTAGACTTAAAACATATATTGTTCAAATTTGGGGCCAATCGGATAAAATTAAGCCGCAGCGCCCGGCGATCAAAGTGTTGGATTATTAAAATATAAAAAAAGAAAAATTAAAAAAATATGTCTTGCGATATAGTACCATCCCGGTACTTCGTTACCGGTTGCATTGAATACCTGATAAAATAAGGATCAGGATTACTCTATCGATTTCCAAAAAATTCCCCTAAGTAGTCTTTGTTTTATTTACTTGTGGACGTTTAAGTCTTTCATAAAATAAAATTTCAATGAACAATTTAAACAATAAAATTTGAATAACTTCGCTAGTACGTCATCATGTTTGTTCCGGTGAAAAAAGATATTGACAATTTTCGAGCCCTTATATCGGGATTTTGAGTGAATAAATATTTCAGTGAAAAAAAAAATTGGAATAAAAATATGTTACAATAAAAAACATGTAGAGAGAACAAATATGGAGTAAAAAAAGTTAAATATGAAAAAATTTAAGTGAAAAGTAGCATTCCATATTGTTCCCTGCTTTATTCCATTTCGTTCCCCGTTCTACTCCATTTCATATCCAATTCCATCTCCTTCTTCTAAGGTCATTATTTTAGGATCAAATAAAGTACCAGTAAAGTACACTTTATTTACACCATTAAAAATAGAATTTCCAAAAAGTACCTCTTCCAGAATGTTTTTTCTTTACCGAAGGATCCTATAATCCATATTTATATTATCTAGGATCATTGATCAGCAAATATTAAAAGTACAAAAAGTATAATTTTTATTCCCCGTTAAGAAACGGAATTTCCAAAAAGTACTTTTCCCAATCTTCTTTTTTCACCGAAGGATTTTACATTCAAAATTTCAAGTTTCTGTGACCATTATATCAGGAAATAAATAAGTACACTTTTTACCCCTTTTAACCCCTTTATTTTCCGAAAGGTGAATCTTTTCAAATTTCAAGTTTCTATGATTATTATTTCAGGGATTAAATAAGTACCAAAAAGTGTACTTTCAGTACTTTTAACAATAGGTACTGTACTGTACGAAAGTACTTTTTATAAAATGTACTTTTTATAAAAGTTTTTTTTTTTTTTATAAAAGGTACATTTCACAAAAGGCATTTTTTTACAAAAGGTACTTTTTATAAAAGGTACTTTTCTAAAATGTACTTTTTATAAAAGCTACATTTTATAAAGGTACTTTTTATAAAGGTACTTTTTATGAAAGGTACTTTTTATAAAAGGTACTTTTTATAAAAGGTACTTTTTATAAAAGGTACTTTTTATAAAAGGTACTTTTTATAAAAGGTACTTTTTATAAAAGGTACTTTTTATAAAAGGTACTTTTTATAAAAGGTACTTTTTATAAAAGGTACTTTTTATAAAAGGTACTTTTTATAAAAGGTACTTTTTATAAAAGGTACTTTTTATAAAAGGTACTTTTTATAAAAGGTACTTTTTATAAAAGGTACTTTTTATAAAAGGTACTTTTTATAAAAGGTACTTTTTATAAAAGGTACTTTTTATAAAAGGTACTTTTTATAAAAGGTACTTTTTATAAAAGGTACTTTTTATAAAAGGTACTTTTTATAAAAGGTACTTTTATAAAAGGTACTTTTTATAAAAGGTACTTTTTATAAAAGGTACTTTTTATAAAAGGTACTTTTTAAAAAGGTACTTTTTATAAAAGGTACTTTTTATTAAAGGTAGTTTTTAAAAAGGTACTTTTTATAAAAGGTACTTTTTATAAAGGGTACTTTTTTTAAAAGGTACTTTTTATAAAATGTAAAAGGTACCATTATTTCAGTAAATAAAAAAAGTACCAAAAGTACACTTTTTACCCATTTTACACCAGAAGAATGAATCAACATTGGCAAAAACCCAGACTTTGTAAATCTTTTTTCCGGAAGGGGAACCTACATTGCAAATTTTAAGTTTCTAGGACCATTATTTAAGGAAATATAAAAGGTACCAAAAGTACAGTGTTTACCCTTTTTACCCCCTTAGAATTAACATTGGGAAAAACCCAGCTTTGGTGGATTTTTTCCGGGAGGTTAACATACAGTCCAAATTTCAAGTCTCCATGACCATTATTTAAGGAAATATAAAAGGTACCAAAGGTTCAGTTTTTTACCCTTTGTACCCCCATAGAACCAACATTGGCAAAAATCCAGCCTTAGTGGATCTGAATTCCAGAAGGTTAACATACAGTCCAAATTTCAAGTCTGTATGACCATTATTTAAGGAAATACAAAAGGTACCAAAAGAACAGTTTTTTACCCTTTTTACCCTCTTATAATCAACATTGGCAAAAATCCTGCCTTAGTGGATCTATATTCCGGGAGGTGGACATACGGTATAATTTAAAGTCTCTATGACCAATATATCAGGAGATATAAAAGTACCAAAATTACCGTTTTTACCCTTTTTACCACCTTAGGATCAACATTGGCAAAAGTCCAGCCTTACAGGATCTATATTCCAGTCCAAATTTCAAGTCTCTATGATCATTATTTCAGGAGATATAAAAAGTACCAAAAGTACAGTTTTTACCCTTTTTACCCCCTTAGAATCAACATTGGCAAAAATCCGGCCGAACGGTTTTCGAGATATTGCTAATTGAAAATTTTTTTCCTTCGTTTAAGAATTTAAAGTAAAAACCTCAAAACCTCTTTCCCTTGACCCTTTCATACAGCTTGAGACAATCTTTAATTTAAACTTAATTTTATCTTAATCCGATAATTTTAACACGTGACACCTATTGACCAAAGTTTTTTTTTTTGAAAAATTTCCTGCAAAGTTTTTAATTTTTAAAAATTAAAACTAAAAAAAAAATCGAGAAAATCGCAATTGAATATTGGATTTTATAAAAGTTCTATAATTCTTTTGTATTTGATTTGTCAACACCGCGTATGAGTAACGAATTCATTGGTTACGCAGGTATTCGTTACTCATACGCAGTGTTGATACAATAATATACAAGAGAATTAATGAATTTTTAAGAAATCCAATATTTAAATGCGATTTTCTCGAAAAATACGAAATGTGACCGGAGTTTTGATAAATTGATAGTTCGGGAGATAGCAGCATGATTTTCTTGATCATTTTGATACGGCTAATATGGAGTGAAGATAAGAAATCCGGCCGTCAGCTGGCGCAGCTCCGGGGGGTACAGCCAGGAGACTCCGTCAAAGATCCAAAAAAGTGAAAATTTAAAATCATTTTAATAAAGCTGAAATTTTTATGGTAATGTAGTGAGGTAAAATGCAAAACCGACCCCCATTAATTTTTCCCCCAGAACATTTCTTCCAAACACACATAAGCTCTATCTCCACTCAATTATTGAATTTTTATAAAACTTGTTCCAACGGTCATTTGTATGGTAGCCCACCCATAGAGGGAAGGTATGATTAGGACAAATGCTTAATAGTAAAAATAAATGGGGGTTGGTCTTACTAGTCGACCCTTTAGGAGGCTCCGTTGGACAGCTAAAAGCTGATTAAATAAAAATAATTTTTAAAAATAAAAATAGTTGTATGGGGTGCGCCTTAAGGCTTGAAGATAGAAGGCACATGTGTTCAGCGAAAATGTTAGGATTAACAAGTAAAAAAGTTAAATTCGGCCTTGCCGAATGTAGTGATACCCTTCACAATTTCTAAAAGATTATTGCAAAAACTTTATTTAATAGGAAATTACTTTTGAAAAAAAAAAAAAAAAAAATTTTTTTAAAAAGAATTTCCGCGGAAAAAATCCGCGATTTTTTTCTTTTTTTGTACAAAAATATGTTTGTACTTGTTTAAATACCATTTGGTGTTTAATTATGTTCACAAAAGTCAACCAGCAGCCGAATTAAAGCATTTTGTATTTTTAGGTAATGTTGAATGTACTAAAATTTTTGAGGTGTCCTTACCTTTTCGTTCATAACTTTAGAACCGCTGAACCGATATCGCTCAAATGCAATACCAAACTTTTCTTGAGAATTTCCAATATATGTGTTTAATAACAGTCACCTCTGTTTTATATTTAGGACGTGATCACATTTTCCATAGACAGACAGACGGACAGACGAACAGACGGACATCGCTAGAATGTCTTAAAATCGATCAGGCATATACTTTATGGGGTCCCAGACCGATATTTCGATGAGTTACAAACGGAATGACAAACTTATATATGCCCTCTATCACTAAGTGGAGGGTATAAAAAAAAAATTGTGCGTCATTCTCAGATATGAATCTTCTGGGGGCACTCTTAGGGCAGTTAAGTTGTGAGACAAAATTTAAGAAAATGACACTTTGTATGAGAACCACCTTAACAATTTGTGATAGGGGGTATGTCTGTTGAGAACAAATGGTGGGGCGAAAAAATTAATAGGGGCCTGTCTTATGTTTTACCACTCTATGAGGCACCGTGGCAGCGGTAGGAGTTGTTTTAATAAAACAAATTTTTAAAAAATAACAAAACTGTATTTTTTTATTGCAAACATTTTAGAGTTGAAAAAATATTGGTCGGTCATACATTTGACCCCTTAGGAAACCCTTGGGACATTTAGAGCTGTAGAAGAAAATGTATGAGAATGGTACTTTGTCAATGTTACGTTCCCCCTCAGTAGGGTCGACTGCGGGGCAGTTTTGGGGCAACTGCCCCCTTGGATCTTCGGAGGGGAAGCTGACTGTTATGCCCCCAAAGGCGCTCCAGCTGACGGTTGAATTTTTAATATTTTTGGCACTATAAAAGTTTCAGCTTTATCAAAATGATTTTAAATTTTTCGTTTTTTTGCATCTTCGGAGGGACAGCTGATGGTTAGTCCCCAGGAGGTGCGCCAACTGACGGTTGATTTTGGAATATTTTATACATTATTTATCCACCATAAAGCTTTATTAAAATTATTTTAAGTTTTTCAAAATTATGAAACTTTGGGTCCTTATATTCTCCACATCCCCCCGGCTTTGGACCAAGCTGACGGCCGATTCTCGTGTTTACACTACAAAGTCTGTAATATAAGCCGTATCAAAATGATAGAGTCAAAATGACGCCACCTCCCGGACTATGACTTTTTTGAAAAATGAAAATTTCAGAACAGTTTCTGAAAATATTTCAAAATTAAAATTTTTAATCGATGGCCCATAAAAAATATACAAAAATATATGTAAGTTTTTGAAATTGTTCGTAATAATTTGATACATATTTAATCAAGGCCCCCTTTTCCCAGTTTTTCAAAAATTTAAAAACCAAAATCGCAACTTCCTTAGTACATCAGGTATTTTTGAAACCTTTTTGGAAACAGTGTAATAACTAGCATAATTTTAGGGTAAATTTAATTAATATTAAAGGTTTGCCTCCCTCATCAAATTAAACACAAAAAAATAAATAAAAAAAATTATAAATACATAACTAAAATACAAAAACAAGGTTAACATTTTTTGAAGTTGAATGCTAAAGGGTTTTTTTTTTTTTGCAGCGATATGAAAATAAAAACCTAAAAACATGTTTTAATTTTTCAATTTGTTTAACAGCCTCAAAGTATGCCATAAATTTGTAATTCAATTTTCATAAAAAGCCTAAAGGTGTACTTAACACTAAAGTTTTAATTTACAATTTTTAACACATGATGAGATTTAGTCGATTAGTGTTTATTTGTACGAAACCAACTTATAGTTAAACGGAATCAGATTTTGAGTTAATATTTCGCTGTTTAACTTTTTGTTTTAAGGACTTTAGAAAGTATTATAGGTTAAATTAATGAGATTTTTAATTACTAAAGTATTAGTGCCTATACACTTGTTAGCTTAAAGTTATGAAAAATCTAAAAATAAAGGGTAGATCGTATAAAATTACGTTAGAATTTTAATAAGGTCATCATCACTATTTGATATTAATTACTATTTTTAAATTAACAGATGGCAATTTCTCAGGAACTGGTGAATGAAGCGATGTTTAGTATTAATAGCTCAAGCATTTCTATAATATATTGAAGTGTCCGCACAAATCATGTTAAACCGTTATATTTAATTATCATGAAAGTAAAATGCAACTAATATTTCTTTACAGATAATATTTGCTACCGATCAAAATAAGGATAAGGATCAAAATTCTTCTATATTTTTTTTCATATATTTCTCGAAACCTGAGACTTTTCTAAAGGAAATATATCTTTGAATCTGAGACTTTTTTCTACAGGAAAAGTGTCTCAGAATCTGAGACCTTTTCTATAGGAAAAATGTCCCCGAACATGAAATTCTATAGAAAAAATCTTAAAATCTGAGACTTTTTCTATAGAAAAAATGTCTCAGAATCTGGTACTTTTTCTATAGGCAAAATGTCTCGGAATCTGATTCTTTTTCTATAGGAAAAATTCCTCAAAGACTGTGGCATTTTCACAGAATCTGTGAATTATTTTATAGGAAAAATTTCTTTAGGGAAAAAAGTCTAAAACTTTTCCTATAGGAAAAATGGTTCAGATTATGAGAATTTTCCTATATGAAAAATGTGTTAGAATTTTGTACTTTTTCTTAAGGAAGTGCTTTATAGTCTGATGATTTTGGTGCAGAAAGAACTTTTTAAAATCTCAGAATTTTCTGTCGAAAGAAAATCTTAAAAGGCAAATAATTTTCTAAGGAAGAAGTTTTTAGATGTTTAGCATTTTCAAAATATTCTACGAGATTTATTCGATAGGAAAAAATCCTTAAGAAAAAAAGTCTGAGACTTTTCCTATAGGAAAAATGTGTCAGAGTATGGGACTTTTCCTATATGAAAAATGTGTTAGAATCTGGTACTTTTTCTAAAGGAAGTGCTTCAGAGTCTGTTAGTTTTGATAGAGAAAGAACTTTTCAAAATCTCAGAGTTTTTTGTCGATAGAATATTTCAAAAAACAAATAAATTCAAAAGGAAGTTGGTTTTGGATGTTTAGAATTATTCAAAAGAAAAAAATGTCTTAGAACCTGGAAAGTTTCCTATATAAAAAATGTCTCCAAATATAAGAATATTGCTGTGCGAGTAAATTTTCTTATAATTTTTTAAAATGAAAATTGGAATTTTTGTACATGAAATTGTATCAGAATCAGAGAAATTTTAATTATGGAAAATATTCAAGAATCTGAAAAATTAGTTTGAAGAAAAATTTCTGGATGATACATGATCAAATCAGAATCTGCCATTGTTACTATCAGAAAAGTGGTTAAGGACCTAAGATGTTTTTACTAAAAAATGTCTCAGAATCCGATGAAATCATAAGTATTCAGTAATTTTTATACTCTCCACCCTAGTGATAGAGGGTATATATAAGTTTGTCATTCCGTTTTAAACACATTGAAATATTGGTCTAGGACCCCATAAAGTATATAAAGGGTGGTTAAATTTAAAGGGCCGATGTTGATTTTGAATAAAACACAAATTATTTAGGAAATTATTTCCATTTCTTTTTATTATGATACATTGGTATGGTTCAATTATGTATGGAACAAAATATCGGACAAATAGCCGCCGCGACTTCGGCGGCACACCTCCATCCGAAGATCCAAATTTTCGATGACGCTGAGGCATAATTGAGGTTCTATGCCGTTAATGTGCCGAATTATCTCATCCTTTAGCTCTTCAATTGTTGATGGCTTATCGACGTACACCTTTTCTTTTAAATAACCCCATAGGAAGAAGTCCAACGGTGTCAAATCACATGATCTTGGCGGCCAATTCACATCGTCACCACTTGAGATAACACGGCCATTGAATTTGTCGCGCAAAAGAGCCATTGTGTCGGTAGCTGTGTGGCAAGTGGCATCGTCCTGTTGAAACCACATATTGTCCACATCCATATCTTCCAATTCGGGCCATAAAAAGTTCGTTATAATCTCACGATAGCGATCAACATTCACCGTAATTGCCTGAACGGCCTCATTTTGGGAAAAATACGGCCCGGTGATGCCGCCAGCCCATAAACTGCACCAAACAGTCACTCTTTGTGGGTACATTGGTTTTTCGACAATGACTCTTGGAGTATCATTCGCCCAAATGCGGAAATTCAGCTTATTCACGAATACGAAAAAATCGCGAAGTTCACGATATGTATTTTGATTTGAACGCCCATTTTCATAATAAGCCTGAATAACTTTAACGCGATGCTCGATTGTGGGTCTTGTCATGGTTCAAATTGAGTAAGTCTGAATTAGAGAAATGTCAAATTAAATGCAGAAAAAAACTTGACGTTTAGGTGTGGTTCACATTCAACATCGGCCCTTAAAATTTAACCACCCTTTATATTCATGATCCTCGATCGATTTTAAGTCAATCTAGCGATATCCGTCAGTCTGTATGTCCGTAGAAAACACGTTAACTTTTGAAAGACTTTACAGAGACTGCTGCTGAAGTTTGGCATATATGTTGGTCATATAACTGGTCAGATTGGTATTGCTATTCAGCCATATCGGTCCAGTGCTTCAAAAGTTATGAGCAAAAGAGTGAATTTCGGCAAGGGTTTTTCGCGAGCTTACGAGATATAAAACACGCTAACTTTCGAAAGACAATATTGGCATTGCTGAAACTCGGCAAATATCTATGTCGTTCCCCAAGTCTAGTTGGTATTGAATTTCAGAAAAATCGAGCTGTTCAAAAGTTATAAGCAAAACCCTGATTTTCAGATTGGTTTAACCTAAAATTTTAATTATACTTTTCAAACTTGTTTAGTTTTAGACAAATTATTTCTAAACATGTTTTGTTTTAAAAGCATTGGTAACTCAAAAATTAAACACGAAAAAATTTAGGACTCAAAAAAAAATTTACACTCAAAAAAAAAATTTAGTATTTTTTTTTACAAAAATTACACCATTTTGTGTACATACGTGCATTTGATAATTGTTGTTTTCTTCTGTCTATACTTTTATTCTATACCCAGGTAAAAATGTGAAGGATCTGTACTGATCCGAAAAATGGATCGCTAAGATTAGATCAGTTTTAGTCGGACAGATACAATTTTATCCGAAAAATGAGTTTATCTAACTACATAAATTTATTTTTCGGATGACATTGTATCCGTCCGTTTAAAACTGATCTAATCTTAGAGATCCATTTTACGGATCAGTACTGATCTTTTAAACCTCGGATAAGATCTGTTATATAAAAATATATCTAAACATTTTTACTCGGGTAGTTGTTGTTGCTTAACTAATAAGTAACAATGCATTGCCATTTGTTTGCTCGTACACATGGTTTCTTTTATTTGGTTAAGTTTCATAGAGACTTAAAATTACACATAAATATATGTTGGCTAAACAAATATGCAAATGAATACATTCAGCCTTACCACAGAAAATAAAAATATATTTAAAAACATATTTTAATTCCATACAAATTGTTTTTGTTTTTAACGTTTATGGAAAATTTGAAATTTAAAATAAAGCTTTTGTTAAAATAGACTTTGTTAGTATTTTTGGGAAGAATATTAAATTTTTAACAAGAAAAATATTGAAGCCAAAGTAAAATTTTGTGTTTTTATAATAATATTGGTGCTTAAACTTTTTTTCAAGAAACTTTTGCGGAAACTTTTTTTAAGCCAGCGAAAAGGGAAGACCTCCATTCTTCATTGTTTTTCATGCTCTATACCGCCTGCATAGGGCCGATAGATTCTCATGCTCTATACCGCCTGCCTATTTGATATTTTCAAAAAATGCTCAAAAGTTATATCACCAGTGTGCATGGACTTGCAGATTTTAGTTAATCACTATTACAAGTTTTTAAGTTAACATTACAAAACAAATTGTGAGTACGGAATTACTACATTCAAAAAATTATGTCATTAACTGTTTGTAGTTTATTTAAAAAGTTTTCCGTTTAGTCGTTTTTAAAAGAAAAAACATTTGTTTGATGTTCAGTTTTTATTAATGACTACTTCAGTCCTTTATTTCAAAAATAACACACTAAAAAATAAAGACTTTCATTAACATTTAATTTTTAAAGCCATTTATTTTTGTTCTGTAGGTAAAAACTACTGATTATTCTTTTGATTTTTAATGATTTGTGTAAGTAATTTTTTTTTTTTAAATTGTTGGTATTTTTTAATGAAATATCATTAGTTTTTACCTACACAAGTCAGTTATTTTTTTGTAGAAAAAAATCAAAAAAATATTTATAGAAATATAAAAACATGTTTGTATCAAGTGACTTTGGCACGATGGGTAGAGAGTCTGGCAAGAATGTAGTTGATTGCGGGATCGATTCTCCAAAAATTTTATTAAAAATTTTTAAAAAATATTTCAATAAAAAATTTAAAAAATTACTTACGAAATCATTAATTTCTATTGTTTTCGTAGGTTATTTTTTGGAAATTTGTTGGTAAAAATAACAGAACTATCATTAATTTTTAATGTTTTCGTTGGTTATTTTTTTCGAATTTGTTGGCAACAAAGAGTGAAAAAAAAGTAATTTTTAAATGTTTAATGTTATTTATTTTAGAAAATGTTGTCAACAGTAAAAAATAAATGTTGGTGTTTGTTAAAGCAAATGAATAATTACTGGGATGGTTTTCAATTGTTTATTCACTGGTATTAAGTGTGTTTTTCATTTGTTTTTGCCTAAAAAATATTTTGAGTGTAGCTTTCTAGTATATCTTTTTGATATTTTGATATTTTGATATTATTATAGATTTTGTAGGAGTGTAAGATTTTATGATAATCGGAACGATACTTAAAAGACAGTCCGTGTTAGAAAAAAATTATGATAAGCAATTCTATTCTTCTGAGCAATATGATCTGGAAAATGATCTTTTACACACAAAAAAAAAACCCGGTCAAATTAATAGAAAAATTCTCGTAATCCCATTTTACCAATATTTGACAGTTTTCCTTGTTTTTAAACAAAAAATTTTCATTCGAAATTTACATTTATTTTTTTCTGTAATTTTACAATTTTTTTGTAATTTTACAAATTTCCAAAAAATCTAGAAAATTCATTTAAGTTTTATTGCGCCAAAAAAAATTGTAAATTTACAAATTAATTGGTAAAATACATGTAAAATTACAAAAAAGCTCGTAGTTTTTACTAGGAATTCTCGTTAATTAGGAGATATCAAAAATCTAGTAAAGTCACGAAAACTTATTGTAAGTTCTATCGCGTCAAAAAATTGTAAATTTACAATTTTATTGGGGAAAAGCTTGTAAAATTTACCAAAAATTTGCCAAAAAACTTGTAAAATTACATGGAATTCTTGTCAGATAGGAGGTAGCAAAATTAAAAAATAACAAGTTTTCTTGTCATTTTACAATATTTTTTTTGAGTGTTATACATACTGTCATAAAATTAAATTTGTTTAACGAAATTTCCTGGAAAGCAAATTCAAAAAAATTATAAAAACCCTGTTTAAATCATATTTTTAAATTTCCCCAAAAAACAATATGGAATTATATTCTTTTTCTTCCCCTTACCACCTTGTAAAATAATTTCCCTCTCTCAAACTTTAATTTCCTTTTTTTTTTTCTTTAACTTATATTTTATGACTATTTTGTCATATTTAACACCTTTTTACCGGTTTTCTTTTGTTCACAACAATTAAACGTAAACACACCCTATAATTCTTCTACACAAATACAAACATATGAGTTTTTGTGTGTTATTTCTAGAAGTTCTTTTATTATTCAATAACATTTGTGACATATTACATTTCCGGTTATAACGTGTTTTAACTCTATTAGTAAGTTTTTTTTTTTTTTTGTTTTTTTATTGTGTTCAAATAAGTTTTGTTAAAGTTTTTATTTTTTTTTATTTTTATAGGCGACGACCCACTTTCTTGTAAGAAATTTAGTTTAGTATATAAAGTCTAAAGGTATTTTTTTGATTAGTTTTTCTATAAAAGAATATTTCACGGCATTTGCTCATTTTGATTATCTTACACTTATAACTTAAATTACGGCTTAGTTTTGAGTAAAATTTTTTTGATTGAAAAAAGATTTTTTTTGAAATCATGTGCTTGAATTATTTTGAAGAATGTATTGGATTATTTAGGATAATTTAATTTTCCACCTCTCCATGTAACTCATGTAATAGGTGTAATTAATAAAGTGTCTCAAAGGCTACGTGTTATTTGTCATTTATTATTTGTGGTGGCATGATGATTTTTCAATTTGTTATCAATTGTCATTAAAAATACTTAAGGTTTGTTTTGTGTGTGTGTGTGTATTAATAGAGTAAACAAATAAATATTTACCGAAAATATAATTTATTTAATGGAAGTCGAAAAGTTTGTTACAGTTTTGGTTTATTGGATAATTAGTAGGTAAGTAAATACAAGGTCATTGAAAAAGAGGGCAAGACATTATAAAATAATGCATAAGTTTACAGACAATATGCGACAGTAGATTTCTTTTGTGTGATTTGACTTTTGACTCATGCAAAAATTATGTTAGTGTCTGTTAGGGATTTAAAATCATAATTTTACAATTTCCATTAAAAAATTACAAATTTTAATGTAACGGCAAAATTAGCATTTGAAAATTTAGAAAATATGTTGTTGTAGTTTATTTTCCGTTAAATTTATTTGTTCATGGAAATAAGATTTGAAAATATTTCACAATAACGATAAATTTTTTTTTAAGTGTATAAATTGCAAATAATTTTGCACCTTTTTTCTCTTAGTGTTGCCACTTTGACACTTCATAATCGATAACTTCTTACAGGTCAGTTATCAATTCTCTTTTTTTATAATTCTCCTACGTACCTACGTTCTCCTTAAAATGAGCTGTTCAAAATACCGTTAGGACCAGTAGCGCTTTAACCCTTAGGGCACACTGGGCACGTGCCCAGGGCCCCGACCTCAAGGGGGCCCCCAGAAGTAGAAAGTATAACATATTCGCTTACAAAAATTTTGTTTTTTTATACAAATTTATGCAATAACACTTAGGGCGAGTTTTCGAGTTGTAAAATATAATGGTTTTAAGTTTAAACTGAGTTAAAACCTCACATTCTGTTTTTGAGATGTGGTTTATTTTAAGTTTAACTCACCAATGTTGGAGAGTAATAAGGCGTTCACACTTGCTGTTTTTAAGTGTTCAAGAGTGAGATGTTTAAAAAAGTCTTTGTTCTGTGTCCATTACGTTTTTATTCTGCTACTAGTGTTTTGTTGAACAACTTGTTTAAGGTCGCTAGTGTGAATGCCATATTAAACTAAGGTACAAAAACCAGGGATGGAATTGTTGATACAAATGTACTTTTTTTGATACTATTTAATGTTCAAAAATACGTTGATACGCCCGCGACTCATTTGATACATTTTCAAAACTGAACGAATTTTAACTAATTTTTTTATTGAAATTTTTTTCTTGCATTTATTTTTCCCCATTTTCTACTAATTGAAATTTGGTTTTTCCTGGAAAACTCTTTTAAATTTAAAAGAGTTTTATTTATATTGATGTATGGTCAGAGATGCCAACTATTTGAGAGCAAAAGGCGCACAAAAATTTTATAAACGGGTAAAAACGCTTAAATTTGCTTGAAAAAAAGGCTAAAAAAGCACTGGACTGTTTTGTAAATAGATGAAAAAGTAAAAAAAATAATATTTTTATTCAAACAAAATTTTTGATAAGTTTGTTGGTTAAAATTTTGAGCAACCGATATTTTGGTCCACAGGTGCTGATTTTTAAGACAACATTTTTTACCGAATTCATCTCAAAAGTTGCAAACTGTTGAGTAAAAAATAGTAAAAAAATTAAAGCCGATATTTTGGTCCACAGATGCTGATCAGCATCGCGATTTTTAAGATTAAAATTTTTGTTTCATAATGTACACAAGACATCGAGCCATATTTTTCAAAAAAGTCAAACAAGAATTTTCAGAAAAAATTAGAATCAGTGGTCCAAAATCGTGGTTCTAGAATTTTGTTGACAAATTCATGTTCAGCATGCAAAAATTAGTATGAAAACATGTAATGCATGATGAAATTATTCCAAAAAAAAATATTTATAAGTTAATTATTTGAAAAGATAGAGGGTTTTGCATTCAGAAAAATTAATTGTGTAAGAGATAGAGAAAACCCAAAATGCAAATAAAATAGCAAAAAAAAATATTTTTGTTCTAAATTTTACACCATAGATGGGGGCCGTTTTACTGAATATTTTGCCATCAAAAAGTAATTTTCGTGAAAATGGAAGATAGAGGATTTGAATATAGGCCCTCGATACACTTTGTGGAGTCTCTGACTAATATTTAATGAGTTACACTCAAAATAACAAAGTAAGTATACCGCCATACTTTGTTTGGAGG
This sequence comes from Pegoplata infirma, assembly GCA_963921195.1. Taxonomy (NCBI): domain Eukaryota; kingdom Metazoa; phylum Arthropoda; class Insecta; order Diptera; family Anthomyiidae; genus Pegoplata; species Pegoplata infirma. The sequence continues at coordinate 203,785,802 of OY992537.1, read as the reverse complement.
CTATAAAAATTAATTTTAAAAAGCACTGAAAGCACCAACTCAAAATTTGAAAGCACCATGTTAGTGCGTTTTTCTAATTTGGCACTAGGCTAAAAATTTTCCCGTTTTGACACAACAAAAAGCACTAGATCTAGCGCGAAAAGTACTAAGTTGGCATCCCTGTGTATGGTCTAATGAATATCAGATGAATTTTTACGCCTCTCCGAAAAAACGTTAACCTCAATTTGCGAAAACTGTTAATGTCTTTTTTGATTATGAATCTGGGGTGCCCCACTACTATATTTTAACGAAAATCAAAATCTTCGCCAGAGTCGTTTATGAAAAAATAGCGGTCAAACGCCAAAAACTTTACATTTTCAGCTTATTTCGAAAACGATGAGAGATATGAAAAAATTACTTAAGACAAAAACTATTCCTCGGGAGAAATTTAATAAAACTGTAAATTCACATAAGGCAATTGCCATGTTTTTGTTGCCAAAAAATGCACTTTAAAATTCCGAGCTAAATACTTTGCGTTTTCTGTAAAAAATAAATAACGAACTATAATTACTATTTTTTGTTGTTTGAAATAAAACTAAATAAAATTAAAAAAGTACGTTTATGGTCAAAAAAGTACAATTTAAAATCATTTTTGATACCAAAATGAAATTGCCATATTTCATCCCTGACAAAAACGTCAAAAAACACCTCTGATTTTCAAATATACTGGTTAGTGTTGCCATGTTGTGATATTTTATTGGAAAAAATGTGCGCTGATGGCAACTTTTCTAATTGGAAATGTGGTATTTGGTATGGCAATACTGTGTTAATCGACATTTGCTAAACTTGAACTGAAAAACCGAATGCTTGGTTTAACTTGGTTTTAATTTAATAAAGTTTAATAAAACTCCCCTTTAAACTAAGTTGAAGCGATATGTCAAAAACGCAGCCTTAGTCGGTTGAGTTAACAATAGGGTTTCTATTCGGGAAAAATTTCCCGGGAATTCCCGGGAAATATTTTTCTTAAAATTCCGGGATTTTTTCTTCGGGAAATTTCAAGAATTCGTCGCTAATTTTTTTAAGAAAAAAATTCTAAATAATTTATTAAAAATAACATTAAAATTTTGAAAAAAGTTAAAATTGTTGAAGAAAAACTAGTAAGGATATGCTTCAGCTTGCATATTATTTAGGCCTTATAATTATTTTTCTTTAATCGATTGCGTGACGAAATACGGAATGAAACTGAATTTCACTTTGAAGGTTGGTTGCAAATTGGCAAAAGTTTTCTTAATATAAAATTCCCATGATTTCTGCTTTTCCAAATTTAGTATTTCATATTCAGATCAACAATCTTAATAGTGCTTAAACAAAAGAAATCAATACTTTAAAGAGTATATAACAAATCTGCTTTTCAGCTTAAATTTTATATATGAAGTAAAAGTCTGATATCCACAGTATATTGGTGTTTTCATTTTGGCACGGATCCTTTCAACCGATTTATTTTAATAATTCGAAAATTTAATTAACCATATTTTCAAAACATAATCTTACAGCTTCTTACGGTTGACGTAGTCAAAATTAGAAAAATTTTCCAAAAATAGTTCGAAAAATTTAAAACTGTATCTTCAAAACATAATCTTACAGCTTCTTCCAGTTGACGTAGCCAAAATTAGAAAAATTTTCCAAAAAGTTGTTACAAACTCATTTGCTGTAAAATTTCAAAATCGGACTAAATAATTATGCACATTTTGTGAAAAATTGTGGAAAATTTTGTAAGGAGTAGAAATACGTCAATGCAAGTACTACTACTGTGATAAGGTCCAATATTTCTACAAAAAATAGATTTTATGAACTTTCTACGTACATTTTAGAGGTTAATAAAACTATTTTACAAAAAGGGGCATCTAAAATCATCTTAAATTGGAAAAAAGACCATAATTTGTAACATAATAATTTTTACATGATAAAGTTCAATATATGTTTTAATTAAAAAATTCCTGGGAATTCCCGGGAATAGGATTTTTTTAAAACGATTTCCCGGGAATTGAAAAAGTACGGGAATTTAGAAACCCTAGTTAACAATATGGCTCACAAAATCTGCACAAAAAACTTTGTGAAACTTAGCAGATAGAATCAGCAAAAGTTCTGCTAAATTTCTGTTGTTTTCAGAAATTGAATAGCAGAGAATTCTGCTAAAATATTTATTTTAGCAGAAAAATCTAATAAAAGTTTGTTTTTCTAAATTGAAAGTCATTTTACAGATTTTTTGACAGAGGCTTTCTTTTGAGTGTAGCCTTTCGAAACTATTTATTTAAAAAAAAAATTAAATAAATTAATAAAATATCAAATAAATCAAAATATTAAAATTGCATAAAAAGTTTAAATAGAGGCTTTTCTGGGATAACGGAAAAATTTTTTTTGATAGATTTTTGAGATCAGCGGGTACTAATTACACCGTCCGACAAAAATAAAAAAAAAAAACTTTGAGCATGAACTGGATAATATAAGCAAATCCATCGGAAATTTAACTGACTGATCACCGATTTTGTTAATTTTTGGTAATTTGATAGAGCTTCGTAAAGAATTAAAAAACATATTTTTTTTATCAATATTTTGGAAGATATGGGTGTTTAAAAAAGCGATTTTTCAACAATATTGACTTTTAGGCAAAAACGTATAAAAACAAGATTGTTTATAAAATTATACAAAATTTAAAATTTAATTTTTTTTTTTTTTTAAATTTCTACAAAAAAAAAAATTGAAAACCATATTTGTATGTCCTTTTTTGCGCGGAAGGGCACTATGGATTTTCAAAAACAAAATTTTTGTATTAAAGATTAGAATGTCCTTATAACTCTTTTAAAATTTCAGAAAGGTGATTTTTCGTATTGTTGAGCAATAAATTTTCCAAATTTTATAAGATAGCGAAATATTTGATTTTTTTTTTAAATTTTGGCAAAAAATCAAAAATTTTGCTATATCACCAACGACAACACAAACAAACACCGCCTGAAATTTTACCAGCGTATACTTTAAAAAAATGCCTGCGAATTTTGTACTCTTGCCCAAAACATTAAATCATGATAATGTTTTGTGGAAGATTAGGGTGCACTTGCCAAAGCAAAGTTTGTTTTAGAAAAAATAATGTTATATTACTTTGATATTCCATGCAAAACGAATTGAAATATCATTCGAGGACCCCATTAAAAAACCAAAAGAGCTGTACATTTCGTAAGTGAGTGCAAAAATAAGTGCAAAAATAAGTGCAAAAAAGTGTTTTTACATTTTGGAGAGTAAAAGAGATTCGGCACCAAAGAACATAACACTCTCACTTGTTTTATGCAGATTTGATAAACAAATGGAACATTTTTATGCGAAAAGCTTAGACTTGGTGAAAACGTAGTTTTGGTAAAAAAAATGATTATTTTTTCACGAAAAACCAAATTATGTTAAAAAAAATTTAATGAACCCAAAATTTTTGGTGAAAAAAAATTTTGATAAAAAAAATTTTGGATGAATTTTTGTGATGAAAAAAAAATTGTTTGATGTAAAAAAAATTGATGAAAAAAATATATAAAAAAAAAAATTTTGGTGAGTAAAAAAAAAATGATAATAAAAAGTTTTATAAAAAAATTTGATGAAAAAAAATTGATAAAAAAAATATGATAAAAAAAATTATAAAAAAAAAAATTTTGTTGAAAAAAAAAATTTTATGAAAAATAAAAATTATGAAAAAACAAAAAAATTGATGAAAAATAAAAAGTATGAAAAAACAAAAAAAATTGATGAAAAAAAAAAAAATTTTTGATGAAAAAAAAAATTTTGATGAAAAAAAAAATTTTTTTGATGAGAAAAAAAATTTAATGAAAAAAAAATTAATAAAAAAAACAAAAAAATTTGATGAAAAAAAAATTGAAGAAAAAAAATTTGATAAAAAAAAAGATGAAAAAAAAGTTTGATGAAAAAAAAAAAATTTTATGAAAAAAAAAAAATTTTATGAAAAAAAAGTTTGGTGAAAAAAAATTTATGAAAAAAAAAAAAAATTGATGGAAAAAAATTTGATGGAAAAAAAGGTTGATGAAAAAAAAAAAATTATGAAAAAAAAATTTTTGTTGTTGAAAAATAATTATGTTACTTTTTATTCACCAGCTGGTGAAAAACGGTTTTATTCACCACGAGGTGAATTATTATCCAAGTTACAAACCCAAGTTATTAAAATTTTTGATTTTGATTTTAAGAATATGAAAATAGTAATTCTTTTTTTCTTTTTCGTTAATTGTTAGCTTATATAGTCAAACTGAGGTGGCGACCTGCAACTTTTTTAAAATTAGACACCAGCCTAAAAACATTATCATGTTAAAAGTCGGTCCATGTTTAGACCTAGTTCTAATACAAACGTCCCTTTACAATTTGGCTCAAATGACTCTAATAACCGTGTTATAATAAGTATATTTTTGAAACTTTGGCAGCTAAACATATTTTGTATTCACAAATCATTGTTTCAAATTTTAAGGGAATCGCGCCAGTTCATCTTGTAGTCCCCATACAAACCACCACCCCGATATTCCTATAAATCTGTCTAAATTCATGATAATAGGAAATATTTGAATAAAATTCTGTTTGTACTTTGGTGGTCTAATCAGTTCTGAATATAATTGGATTATTTTTGATAAACATTTCTCCCGATATCCAGTAAAATCGGTTTATTGCCAACACAAATAAGCCAATTTCACTCAAATTTTGTTTTGGTGTGTTTTCTTCACTAATAAAAGATCTAACGAAAGGTAAATCCAGTCGGTCAATGTTTTAACTTGGGACCCATTTTCAGGAAAAAACTGGTCTTTACCGACTATAATTTTTACTTGTTTTACATATTTTTTTATAAATATCTTTTATTTGCTCAGCTTTTACCGGTCTTACAGTAGTAAGAACGACACTCATTAATTTGTATTCCTCAATATTTCTTAAAATATACCTATACCCCTTTCTACACTTCCGATGTGGGCTCAAATACAAAATTAAATTTTTATAAAATTTGCACCCACAGCAACTTGTATGGAGTCCTCTTAGGGATTGCAAAAAAGAAAAGAAAATTCGAAAGTCTAAACCCCTCTTAAGAACAAATCTAAAACAGCAACAACCCTAAGATATCTTAAAAAATTTTACCAACCACCCAATTTAATTTTATTTATTTTAAACTATCCTTTCTTAAATTACCACTTCATCTCTGCTTCTGCAAAAACTTTCTTTCCAAAATTTGATTGTTGTTTCGATAACTTTCTTGTTTTTTAAATTTTATTTTCTATTTTCTGAAGTGTGATGTTTTATTGCTAAACAAAAACTGTGTTGCTGTTTTACCTTTTAGGCTGTTTCTTTTTTTTCATAGTTTTCTTCTTCCTTTTTTAATTTATAACTATAAACTTTTTTTTTTGAAAAACAAAAGTTTTTCTTTTCACAATTCAACAACGACGACGATACACATTTTTAGTTCTCACAGTTTTTTTTTTGTATTTTGTTGCTGCCAAAGTTACCAATCTCTTACTTGAAAAATTTTTGTACAATTACATTTTGTTACCTGAAGTGTGATATGATCGACAAGAAAAAAAAATGTGAAGCCAGAGGAAACGGAAAACTTTTTTTTTAAGCACTATTTAATGTTTAGAATAAATAAGTTGGTCATTACGTTTGCATTAAAATTTATGATCCTTTTAATATAATATAATAATATATATTTAGTGATATTTTAATAATTTGTAACATAATAAAGAACTTGGGGCTAATTTTCGGAGTCGATAGCGATCGAAATTCTACTAGAAGATTTTTAAATTTTTTCTTTAGCCTAAAATTATGCTTTAATAAATACAACTTTTTTATATGATTCTGAAACATAAAAACATGACAAAATATAAAAATCGTAGAAGTTAGCATTTATCAAAGGATATCACCTTCCGATAGTCAATATTAAACATGAACCAAATGATATACGTCTGAAAGTAGAAATCAAATGGAGTAAATATTTTTAAAAAATTTTCAGAAAAATGTCTATAAATAATTTCATTTTCCAGATCGATCAAATCCATGGGAAATTTAACTGATGGATCACTGATTTTGTTTATTTTTGGTTTTTGACAGAGCCTCGCAAAGGATTTAAAATCGTATTGTTTTTTGTGGATAAATACTTTGGAAAATATGTTCGTTTTAAAAAGCGCTTTTTTAACAATTTTGACTTTTAGACAGTTTTTTAACATTTTTCTGCTCGGAAACCGTAATGCGTAAGAAAAAACTTATAAAAACAATATTTTTTACAAAATTATGAAGACTTAAAAGTTAGAAATTTTTATTTTTTTTTATTTTAAAAATTTCAATAAAAAATTTTGAAAATCATAGTTGAATGTCCTTTTTTGCTGGAATGGACACCATGGATTTCCAAAAATAAATTTTGTATTAAAGTTTAGAATGTCCTTTTAACGTTATTAAAATTTCAGAGAGGTGTTTTTTCGTATTGTTGAGCAATAAATTTTTAAAGGTTGTTAGATAGCCAAATATTTATTTTTTTTTTGGGAAATTTTGGCTAAAAATCAAAAATTAACTACATATATCATCTATTTTGAAAATTTATTGCTCGACAGCACGAAAAAATACCTACCTGTAACTTTAACAGCGTTAAAAGGACATTATAAAGTTTAATAAAAAATGTTGATTTTGGAAATCAATGGTGTCCTTGACAAGAAAAAAGGACATTCCAATATTGTTGTAAAAATATTTTTTAATTTATTTTGAAAATTTTTTTTATTTCCAAATTTTAAATCTTCATAATTTTATCAACAATATTTTCAAAGAAAGTTTTTTGGTACAACTTACGGTTTCCGAGTAAAAAAACACAAAAAAATGTCCTAAGGCAACTATTTGATTTTTTGCCAAAATTTTTAAAAAAATCAAATATTTAGCTCTCTAACAAACTCTAAAAAATTTTTTCTCAATAATACGAAAAAAACACCTCTCTGAAATTTTTATAGCGTTAAAATGACATTCTAAGCTTTAATACAAAATTTTGTTTTTAGAAATCCATGGTGCCCTTACAAGGAAACAAGTAGAAAAGTTAAATTCGACTTTGCCGAATCTATGAATACCCTCCACAATGCATTTTTTTAAAGGGTAGTACATTTTTTAACGTGAAAAAATTAACAATTTTGATTAGAAATATTTTATTTTGAGTAAAAAACTCTTTTTTTTGTCATTTTTAAAAAAAAAAAAAAAAATTACTAATTTTTTTTTTTTTAGTGTAAAATTTTTTTCGAGTGTAATGTTTTTTTTACTGTAAAAATATTTCTGAGTGAATGCACGTAAGTATGTACACAAAATATTGTCATTTTTGTAAAAAAAAAACTAAATTTTTTTTGTATAAATTTTTTTTTGAGTGTAAATTTTTTTTTGAGTGTAAAAATTTTTTTGAGTGTAAAATTTTTTTCGAGAGTAATTTTTAAGTTACCAATGCTTTTAAAACAAAACAAGTTTAAAAAGCATTGCTTTAAAATTTAACAAGTTTGAAAAGCATTGTTTAGTTACCACCAGTGCTTTTAAAACTTGTTAAAACACGTGGCATTTTAGATGAAACTAATCTGAAATTCAGGGTTTCGCTTATAACTTTTGAACCACTGGACCGATTGAGCTGAAATTTAAAAACAAACAGACCCGGGTAACGGCAAAGATACATGCTAAGCTTCAGCAGTCTCATTATTGTCTTTCGAAAGTTATCGTGTTTTTTATCTCGTAAATTCGTGAAATACCCTTGCCGAAATTTGCTCTTTTGCTCATAACTTTTGAACCACTGGACCGATTTGGCTGGATTGCAATACCAACCTGACCAGGTAAATGACAAACATATATGCCAAACTTCAGTAGCCTCTGTAAAGTCTTTCAAAAGTTAGCGTGTTTTCTACGGACAGACAGACAGACGGACGGACGGACGGACGGACGGACATCGATAGATCGACTTAAAATCGATCGAGGATCATAAATATATATACTTTATGGGGTCCTAGACCAATATTTCGATGTGTTACAAACGGAATGACAAACTTATATATACCCTCTATCACTAGAGTGGAGGGTATAAAAAGGACATTCCAATATGGTTTTCAAAATTTTTTGTTGAAATTTTTTTTTTTGTCTTAATTTTAAATCTTCATAGTTTTATAAACAATATTGCTTTAATAAGTTTTTTCGTAAGAGCACAAAAATATTAAAAAACTGTCTAAAAGCCAATATTGCCAAAAAAGCACTTTTAAAGTGCCCATATCTTTTTTTTAGTCATTTACAGAGCTCTATAAAATAATCAAAACTAAACAATTTCGGTGATCTGCCAGTTAAATCAGGCACGTACGCAGGGGAGTGCCCGGGACTGAGAATTTTTCTACACGAAAAATTTCTCAGAGTTTAAGAGTTTTTCTGTTCAAAGAATGTCTATGCAAAAATTTTAAATCGTTATAATAGTAAAAATCTTTCTATGGTTAAAATATCTTGGAAATCTATTTTTTTTTTATTCAAAAACTAAAAAAATTTCCGGCATTGTAAGGAGTCATTCTATCAAAAAATTTCTCAAAATCTTTGATTTTATTACGATAATTCGTATCTTAGAATCGGAGAATTTTCTATACCAAAAATGCTCTTAGAAGTTATGAAAAATATATGAACAATTGAAAAATGTGTCAAACAGTTTTAATTTTTTAAGCGTAAAGTATATTTGAGAAGTTTTAAAGAAAAGTTGCATAAATTTTCACTTTTTTAAAAAAAATAATTCGACTCCTTTTTACCATAAGTTTTTAATTTATGTTTTGTTTTCTAAAAATGCAAAAAAAATTAGTCTCAAAAACATTGAGGCGAAAAAACGAAATTAAAAAAAATTTTTTGGCCCCCCCCAAAATAAATTCCTGCGTACGTGCCTGAGTTAAATATCCAATAGATTTGCTCATTTATTATTTTCTCAATCTGGTCGCTATCAAGCTTAAATTAAAGTTTTATAAATTACCTACATAACGTTTTTTAAATTTATACTCGTTCGATAATAATAACGTTAAGTATTGTTAACTTTGCCTTTAACAAATTGCATATACTATGGAAAAATTTTAAATTTGTTGGAAAGTGTAACGTGGCGCCCGGCAATCAAAATTTTGGATTTTTAAAAGTTTTGCAAAAAAACAGAACAATCAAAATATGCCTTGCTACACCTCAGATTTATTAATTTTGATGCGCTGAACACGAATAACAAAAAAATTAAAATCTGTCTGACGGTTTTCAAGATATCGCTATTCGAAATTTGCAAAAAATGGGCGATTATCCTACGTTCAAGAAAATAAAAAAAAAAAAAAGTTTCCTTGACCCTCTCATAGAGCTTAATACAGTCTTTAGTTTCATTCTAACTTGAGCTACATCCGATAATTTTAACCCTTCGATCAAAATTAATTTTGGATTTTTAAAAGTTTTGCAAAACAAAATCAAAATATGCTTTGCCAGATTTTATAAAATCTGACCGAGGATCTTTGTCTAAATTTGTCTAATTTTTTGTACACACTTGTAATATGGAGCCAACAAAACATATCCATTTTCATTTTTTTAAATTTAAAAAAAAAATTGCGATTTTATTGCGAATTTTATTTTCTTCAAAAATTGGAAAAATCAAAAAAGTATGATACTTTGAAGAGCCGTAACTTCGAAAGTGTTCATCCGAATTCTACCATTCAAAAAGCATTCAACTCACACATTATTCCTTTTTTATACCACTGCACTCAAAAAAATATTTTTCTAAAAAGGTACGTTTTTGATGCAAATGCAATTTTTAGATGCATTTTTCAAAACTTTATCCCCCTTCGATTTTTCTGACACCTGAATCGATAGAATAACACTTTTTACATAAAACTAAGTGAAGTTGTTTTTGGCCTTCGATTTTTTCCACATTTCGTAATTTTTTTTAAAATCTACTTATGAGATTTTTCCATACAAAAAAATAAATTTTATGTTTATGCTGTAATTTTATCAAAAAAGTATGTAACTTTAAAGAGCCATATCTTTGAAAGTATTTATTTGATTTTTACATTTCGAAAACAAATTTGACTCTAAAAATTGTCCTTTTGTATATGAATGCACCAAAACAAAACATTTTTTTAAATAAATGCATTTTTGATGCAAATGTAAATTTTTGAACGCATTTTTTAAAACTTTATTCCCAATAAATTTTTTTGAAACTTGCATAAATCGAAAAAATAAATAGCATATTTTACAAAAAATTTATTACCGATTTTTTTTAGCCGGTTACGCGGTTTTCGAGATATCGCCATTTGAAATGTGTCTAATAATTCTAAAAATGGCAGTTTATTCCTACGTTCAAGAAATTGAAAAAATTTACTGACTTTTTTGTAAAGCTTGAGAAAAATTTTCAGTTCATTTCAGCCAAATCAGAACATTTCAACCAATTCGGCAACGTTTAGAATTTTTGGTAAAAATTTTCAAAAAAAAAAACGAAATGTTGATCGAAGGGCGCTGAGGGTTAATATTATCGTATTTGGCTCAAATTAATTTTATATGAAAGTTTCTCTCAAGCTCTATGTAAGGATCATGGGAAAGATATTTTGAGATTTAAACAAAATTTTGAAGGAAAAAACGCAATTTTTTCAAATTTCAAACCGCGATTTCAATCTCAAAAATTGATTGACCGATTTTAATTATTTCTTTTTTAATATTTGTGTAAATCGCATCAAAATTAAGAATCGTGTCGCATATATATTTTTAATTTTTTTTATAAAAATTTTAAAAATTCCGAAACTTTAATCGCAGCGAGCCACGGGTTAATTTATTTCGATTGGCCCCAAATTTGTAACATATGACTATTAGGTATAGTTGAATAAAAATTTGTTCGTACACTTGGGAAAATCAAAATCTGATGAACAAATATCACTCTAATGCAATCCGGGAAAAAAATATTTTGAGATCTACAAACGTATTTCAAATTCGCTAATGCCGTACTAACATTATTACTTAATTTAGTTGCATTTTTTTATTTTGTTTTTATATCGTTATTTTTTCTTCATTGTTGTTTTTTTTTTTTTTTAAATTTTTTTACAGTGTAAAACAACATAATAAAACTTTCATACGTATTTTATTTTCAAGTTATCAGAACGAAGAAGCAAAATAAAAGAACAAAAAAAAAGAAGGTAAAACAATACACAAAAATAGAAACCCGTTAGTAAAAGTTATGTATGAGTTTTACTAAAAAGAAAATTAAACTTTATAAGGACAAAAATGAGATCTGGGAAAATGTTATTTCGTAATTTGCAAAAAAGAAAAAAAATGGAAATAAAAAATTAATTGTTAAAAATTTTGGATTTTTTTTTTGTGTTTTTTTCTAATAACGAAAAAAAAATTCCCCTTAACCCATATTACGTATTCTTACAAAGTATCCGCTACCCTATTATAATCTTCGCTGATCATAGTATGATGAAAAATTGGCATTTTGTATTTGTTGAGGATCATAGAATGACTGTCACAGTTATTATACCGTCCGCCAAAAATGAAAAAATGTTTGTTTGTTTCGTTTTAAAACGACTTCAAAATTTATGAGGATTAAATATTATAAAATATTTTTTTAATATTTGTCCTTATACTAGGATGCCACCAGGGCCGGGTTAAGGTATGCCGGGGGCCCTGGGCACACAAGTAATTGGGGGCCCCACTGGGTAAAAAAAAATTTAAATCGAATGACAAGAAAAAGCTTTTAAATTTATATTTATTACAGTTAATTGGTACAAATTCAATTCATGTTATTAACTGTTTTAAGAAATGGAACCTACACAAAAAAAATAAATAAATAAAAAACAAAAAAATTAAAAATTATACTCACAAGGGAAGTCTCCCTAGTGTCACCCGCGGATCTTTATGGAATTGGTTTTATTTTGTAGATCAGAAAAAATAAAGGGACACGTATTTTTTTAGCGGCCTAAATTCATATTTAGGGGGTAAAGAGGAGGTGGGAATACAAGGCCATTTTTCAGTTTTTTTTGTTTATCTCCTATATTATGCAAAGAAACCTAGTCATGTTACATACCAAATGAAAGGTCTTTGGAAAACCTATCTACGTGTGCTAAGAACGTGTCCAAATATGCTCAACTTTTTGTCATATTGAGTAAAATACCAAAATTTTTGGACATTTTTGTTAATAAGTCGAAAAATATTAACTTCTTTGGCCCACTGTTAGCAGCATGAGATAGGTATTTTTAATACCTTTAATCTGATACCACACATGCCTATATTAATTTTGTTTAAATAGGCGTAAATCGTAAAAAAACTGAAAAAGGTCAGTTTCCCCCATACAAATCGACCCCCCTAAAAATGAGTTTGGGCCGCTAAAAGAATGTGTGTCGAATTAATTTTCGTTCTTAACATATCCAAATTTCATGAAGATCGGAAGGTGACACCAGGGAGACTTTACTTGTCAGCCTTATTGTTAACTCAACCGACTAAGGCTGCGTTTTTGACATATCGCTTTAACTTAGTTTAAACGGGAGTTTTAAGTATTAAACTTTATTAAATTAAAACCAAGTTTTACCAAGCATTCTGTTTTTCAGTTCAAGTTTAGCAAATGTCGATTAACACAGTATTGCCATACCAAATACCACATTTCCAATTAGAAAAGTTGCCATCAGCGCACATTTTTTCCAATAAAATACCACAACATGGCAACACTAACCAGAATATTTGAAAATCAGGTGTTTTTTGACGTTTTTGTACCTTAGTTTAACTCTCCAACATTGGTAAGTTAAACTTAAAATAAACCACATCTCAAAAACAGAATGTGAGGTTTTAACTCAGTTTAAACTTATAACTATTAAATTTTACAACTCAAAAACTCGCCCTAAGTGTTATTGCATAAATTTGTATGAAAAAACAAAATTTTTGTAAGAGAATATGTTATACTTTCTACTTCTGGGGGCCCCCTTGAGGTCGGGGCCCTGGGCACGTGCCCAGTGTGCCCTAAGGGTTAAAGCGCTACTGGATGCCACTAGTGATAGCAAATGAAAGAGGGCAATCTCACATAGTTTTTCTATTTGGTTACTTTTATATTTCGTGAAAAAAGAGGTAAGTAAAGTCCTTTCAAATATTTATGCTTTAATATCATTCAAAATTATCAACAAAATATTTTGATAAAATTTTCAAATGACTTTATTCACATCTGTTTATCCTGATATGGCAAAATAAAAATGGAACAATTAGGGGAGATTCTCCTCTTTCATTTGGCATCACCAGCGTCATCCTAAGATAAGTACAAATATTTCAAAAATATTTTACAAAATGTATCCGTTAAAATTTTGAAGTCCTTTTAAAAGGAAACAGGATCACGAAATGAAATACTGTAAAAGCAGTTTTACTCCATTTTATCTCTACTTTCAGACCTATATCATCCTGTTCATGATTAATATTGGCTGTCGAACGGCGTTATGTCTAAAATTGTATAACGTCGTTTTTTAAAACAGAATATTTAAAAATTTTTATTATCAAAATCCTCTTTCCCCCATCCAATAACTGCATCCCACATATTTCAAACTTTAGATAGAGATACCGTCTATATAAAAAAAAAAACAAAAAATAATATAAAAGTAAAGTAATCACTAAGACATGACACTCATTGGTTATAGAATGAGTTGTTGCCTTAAAACTAAAAGTAACAAATAAAGAAACAAAAGAAGAATAACTAAAAAAAAAAACTTTAAAAGTAGAAGTTGAACGAACAGAGAGTTAAGTTAAAAGTAAAAACTATTACGATATTTACTACAAAGTCAATATGACCTCCTCTTACTGCTTCCTTTTTGTCTGCCAACATTCCCTCTATTTTAACTAAAATTGTTTAGTTGAATGAAGAAATTTTAAGAAACTTATATTAAAGTTAAAACTCATAAGACGATAAGATGTCAGAAAATGTTGCAATGTTAAATAGCAGTACCAAGCAGGCGGCTACAAAGATAGTGATAACACAATTTTTCAGTAATAAGTTCAGAAAATCAGAAATCCTTTTTAATAATTATTGGTAAGGGAAAGAAATTTCGAGATTTTTTTTTTTAATTTCTAGTGTCCGACCGAACAGTTCGGCCAGAAAACGTCATTTAATAAAAAATTTGGTATTTGGGAGTACTTTTAACAAATTTTTTATATGGGGTAGAATTGTTGAGGTGATGGAAGACGATTCTGGGTGTAAAATTTAAGAACGAGTACGAAGTTAAGCCACAATTTCGAAGTTCGGAAACCGAACTTTTTTCAATTTGGCCGAACGTTCGGTTACCGAACATCTAAATTGGTGCCTAACTTCGTCCTCGCCATTAAATTTTTAACAGCATAGTCTTCAATCGCCTAAACAAACAAACGGCCATCTGAAAAAGCTGTTAAAAATGCTTGCAAATATTAATTTTTGGCCAATACCATTTTTGGCCGAACTGTTCGGTCGGACACTATTAATTTCTTGAAAAAGACCCCATTTTTTTTTTGCAAATTTCAAATAGTGATATCTTGGAAATCTTTCGAACGATTTTTAATTCTTTTTGATATTCGTGTTCAGCACATAAAAATAAAAATAAGTATCGTAATTTACTTTTTTTGATCGAATTACAAAACTTTAATCGCCGGGTGCCACGGGTTAATTTAATCCGATTGGCTTCAAATTTTTATCACATAAGTTCTAGGCCGAGCAGAATTCATGTTCTTTCTGAAAATCTGAAGGTTTTTTTTGCATTAACAAACAAGTGAGAGTGTTAAATTCGGTTGTGCCGAATCTTTTAAGTTAAAAAATACAACATGTTTACAAATAAAAATAAAAAATAAAATGCAGTGGCGTTTTTTTTTTTGAAGGGGAGGGGGTCGGTAAGGCGGATGTAAACACCTTCTAACTCACGGTTAATGTTTACTCATTAATTACACTGTGATTGTTGCAAAAATTAACAAGCTGGGCACCCTGCTGGTAAAGCTAATTCGGGTACGCTAAATTCAATGGTGCTAGTCGTTTTTCGAAGTTAGCACTCGTATTCGCGATATTCGCGATATTCGCGATTAAAAATTGTAAAGCCTTGGTACTACAAAAATTAAATTTTTATGATTTTAGGATAGTTTTTAAATATAATTTTAGAAAATGTTTTTTTTTCGAAAAAAAAATTTTCCGCGAAAAAAAAAAATCCTCGAAAAATTTTCTTTTTTGAAAAATTTTCTACTCATTTTTATAAATTAATAGGAAAATTAAAAAAATTCGCGAAAAAAAAATTACGCGAATAAAATTTTTTTTTTTTTGTATATTCAATAGAGTTCAGATGATAAAAATTCAGCAATTGTCTAAATAATATAAAAGAAAAAAATTTTTTTTACTTAAAATTAAAAAAAAAAAAAATAATAGCGAATATCGCTAATAAATACGCTAACTTTGCAAAACTGATATTACAATAGGATTTAGTGTACACCAACTAGCTTTACCAAATGGCTGTCGTAAATTCAAATCAAACTAAAAATATTTGTATTGAACCAATCTTTTCACATAAATAAAGATTTTTCGCGAACAAAAAATGTTTTTCGCGAAAAAAATATCACGGTATTATGGTTTGTTGTGTTAGTTTAACAGACTTGAAAGGTTTTAAATTTAAAAATTGTCGCAAAAGTTTAAAAATATCGTTTTATTGTACTTAAGCATCAAAATTTTAAATATCGAATATCGCGAATACATTAAAAAAAAAACTGTAATGTTAGCAAAAAAAGCTTGTAAACCTAAAAGAAAATTTGCTGATTTTGAACCCACATTTTTTTTGCTAAAGTTAGCAAAAATGTTTTGCCAATAATTAGTTAACTAAATTTATTTTTTTTGAACTTACAAGGGAAGTATCTCAACCCTTATGAACCGATTTGCCTGAAACTTAAAATATATATAAATGAGACGATTTTAAGGTTGGGGTGTCTCGGCTTTTCGGCCATATTAGTGTTTCAAAATTTCGTTGTCCCCTTATGAAACCATATGGACCTCCGGGAAAATTTCGATAACTCACGAACTAACAGGAATATCCTCTAGAGCAAAAATACGTGTCGACTTAAATTTAATAAAGATTATTTCGTATTCATATGGACATCGTAGCTCTATGTCTTTATATAAATACCCCCCAAAATTTTCACATTTTCATGAAAAAAGTATTTAACGAAGCCAAACTTTTACAAGGTTATGCCACTGTTGGATAGGCATTAAAAAAACCTTTCTTCTCATATGTAAACACCATATAGTTTATTAAAAAAGAAATGGCTGAAAAATCCAAAAAAAGATTTTTTCGCCATTTTTTGACCCATGTTTTGAACCCCTAAATCCCCGATATGGCCGATAAGCCGAGACACCCCAACCTAAGAATTGTCTCTTTTATATATATTTTTCGTTTCATGCAAATCGGTTCATAAGGGTTGAGATACTTCCCTTGTTAGTTCATACACATCTGAGAACCCCATTGGGTTCGGACCCGATTGGTCCAGACCCCGATGGGCCTAGACCTAGTTGGGTTCCTTTAAAATCGTCATAGTTTTTGATCCAAATTTGTGTCCGTTTAGCTCTACCTTGCTTAGTTTTTGAGATACGTGATAATAGGGGACCACTGGGGTCTTGAGAATTAAAAAACTCGATAACTTAGAAATATTACTCGGAGAGCTTTGCGGTCTTGTTCTACGTGTTGAGAGCTACAAAAATGCTTTTGGACTTTTTATTGTGTCGGCAATATTTACCGAGATATGAGCATTTTCAAATTTTCGGGAATGCTAACTTTTTTGGATCCAAAGTTAGGGCCCATTAGGGTCCACACATGTGAAGAGGACCGCCGATACTATGGAGAGCCAAAAATGGCCTCCATTTTGCTCTATCTGGCTTAGTTTCCGAGATAGCGCCATTTTAAGTTTTCTGAAAATAAAAAAAAATTACCATATATTTTGCTAATATTAGCAAAAAATGTTGTCAACTTAATTTCAAATTTAGCAAAAGAAATTAGTTCAAAGTTTGTTTAAAATTGCTAATGTGCTAAATTAAGTTTACATGAATTTTTTGCTAACATGCTAATCTCAACTAAAAATTTGCTAAAAGTTAGCTAACTAGCGTTAGCAAAAAAAAAAATAGTATATCTACTAACGTATTTTTTTGAGTGTACGAGCGCTAACTTCGAAAAGCACCATTGAATTCAGCGTACCCAGTAAGGTGCCCAGTTTTTTAAAAAAAGTGTCAAATTCAAGCACAGTGTTATTAATGATGCGCTGAACACGAATATTAACAAAATTTTAAAATCGGTCGAACGGTTTACAAGATGACGTTATTTAAAATTTGGCAAAAATGGCGATTTTTTCCTATGTTCAAGAAATTTAATAAAAAAAAAAATTCAAAATTTCTTTAACTTTACCCTTTTATAGAGCTTGAGACAACCTTTCATTTAATTTTCACCAAATCCGATAATTTTAACCCGTGGAGCCCTTCGATCAAAGTTTTGCTTTTTTTTTACAAAATTTTCACTAAAAAGTTAAAACTTTGATCGATGGCGCCCATGTATTTAAATAGGGCGCCACAGGTTAAAATTATCGAATTTGGCTCAAATTAATTTTAAATGAAATATTGTGCCAAGCTCTATGAAAAGGTCAAGGGTAAGAAATTTTGATATTTTTTTTTTTTTTTAATTTCTAGAACGTAGAAACCCGTAAATATTTTTAAATTTCAAATAGCGATATCTCGAAAACAGTTCTATAGATTAAAATTTTTTGATATTGGTGTACAGTGCATCAAAAATTATTAAGTATGATGTGTCGCAATACATATTTTTTACTCGATTTTTATCTTTTTTGATGTTTTGGAAGCTTTGTTATCATAATTTTGTACACAAAAAATAAAAAAAAAAAATATTTAAAATTTTTTTGACTAATTTGATTTTTGTGGTTAAAAGTTCTGGTCCCTAATAAAGTAAAAATGGTACTAAAATTATCATCCCTAGTTTTGTTTTTAAAATGTCGTACAGCAATGATGTTATTGTTGTTGCTCCAGCATGTTCATGAAAATGAAGGAAATGTAATAATGATGATGTTTGCGTTGTTGAAGTTAAAAATAGCAGCGTGCAGGCAGGCAGGCAGGCAGGCAGGATGTTGTATCTGTGTATAACTACTACAATGAACTTTTACTTGATGTCTGTAGTAAAAACTAAACCAATGAATATAGTTGTTTGCAAATTTTTTAGCTGTTTTTGCAATTTTTGTTATTATATCTACAACTGGTTGTTGTTTTTACATTTTATATTTTTTGTTGTTTTATTTTTGCAACTGCAACTCTAGAACTTTGTTAGCCGTCTGCCTGCCTGCCTGCCACCCACTTATACCATATTTCTAGTTAATTTTGGTAAAATAAAGTTGCATCTACTACAAAATACTACATCTAAAGAATATTAGAGGAAGCAAAAAAAAAACTATCTGCTGGTTGCGGGTTACTACTGTTGTATGCTCTTCACTGTCTGTCGGTCGGTGTGTGGCAACCGAAATTTCGTTTTACCCCCTCGGGCAAAAAACACACAGATTATAATAAACTTCAGTACGTGGTTGTTTATGAAAAAAAAGAAGGAAGTTTATGTCTAATGTGCAAAGAATCATAAGTCCTAAGATTTTTCCTTTTTTATTTTTACGTGTGTTTTTTTAAGTTTGCATCACTTTTCTTTTATACTTCTATATTTATTATTACTTGTTTGTAGAAAAAAATATATATATAATAAAATTAAATTAGGTTAATAAATGTTTGATCGTTTGAAGAAGTAAATATTAAAATAAAATGGAAAATATATAAAAAGGAAAAATAATTTTGCAGAAGAATTTTATAAAATATCAGCGAGAAAGACGGAGGGTTAACTATTTTGGCAATATTTTGAGTTCCTTACAAGTTCTTTTTTTTGGACCTCTATTATTATGGGTGTTAAAGTTTTGCCCTAAAAAAATTTATCATAAAACCCAAAAATTTTTTGGAGTTTTTATTTAATTATTTTTTACTTGAATGTTTTTTATCGATTCTTAGAATTCGAATTCTTATTATAAATATGACAAATGAGCTCTAAATCAATTATCTAAACAGAATTAAAGTAAAGTTTTTGGTAAGTGCAAAAATAAATGCATCGTGACGTATGAGTGATATCGCTCATTTACTTGTAGTGTCATAACGCAAAATGTTTGATATTACAGAAAACCTGTTTAAAGTTTACAATTGAAACTTGTTTTACATTGCAAAAGGCCCGTACATAGAAAATGTTATAATGGCGTGTTCTCTTCTCAAACGATGAGTTTAGAAGATATTAATACGAATTTTTGACGCAATATAAAGCAGGATATAACAAATAATTCTGTATGGTTTACCAAAAAACGACATATTTTTAGTTATGACACTATACAAGTAAATAAGCGATATGGAAAATTAAATTGGAAATTTGATATGATGTACAGAATAAAAATTAATTTAAAATTTTCTTAAAAAAAATTAAAAATGGCGTTTTTTTTGCTACATTGATTTTTATTTTTCATTTGAAAAATTCAGACACAGTTCTGAATTTTTTCCAAAAACAAATAATCGACAGCCCATACAAAACACTAAAAAATAGATGTGTTTCAAAAATTTCAAAGTCGTTGAGTTACTGTAGAAAAAATTAAATATCCCAGTAAAAACTTCTATTACCAAGTAATGGGGTTTCGCCTTAAAATAGATGGTGGTATCTAGTTACTAGGTTGGTGAAACACTCATTATTTTAACATGGCGATGCCATTGGAGTAATGACCGCATACCCACTCGCTTACGAGAATGCTACTAAAAAACTACATATATTAGTACCACAAATAATGAGCTACAAGTAACCCAAAAATAACTTGTTACTCACTCCTTACAAAAATGCTACCAAATAACAGCATACATTAGTCCCAAAAATAAGTGGCTACCAGTAGCCCAAAAATAACTCGTTGCCCACTCCTTACAAAAATGCTACCAAAAAGCAGCATACATTAGTCCTAAAAGTTGGCCGTCTTCCCTAAACAAGGAATTGCGTCAAAAGTAAAATGTTCGATTCATGCCAATTAGTCAGGATGATAAATTTCATGTTTAACGCGGTTATTTCAAGAGCAACCAAGCGGGAAAATTTCTACAATCTAAATGTAAGAAAAGCCAAAGGAACCAATGTTTACATTGATATCCATCCCTCCAAATGTTTGGTTGTAAAATTCAAATAATAAAAGGACCAAAAATATATCTTGGAACATCGTAGAAAGGGACATTTGGCTGCTAAGGGCAGGACCAATAACAAATTTACAGAAGCGACTGCTGCTCAGCCCATGGAAACCGCATTAAACACCATCTTAAGTTTTAGTCTATATAAGAGTGAGTAAGTTTTTAAGGGAAATACTGTCTATGATGGTTTTTTACCTTTTAACCGGTTTTAACATACTTTAAACAACAAGGCAAACAAATAAGTTAAATTAAAATTTGGAAAACGCCCCAAAATTTCTAGAAAAACAATTACAATTTAGAAAAAGCCAATAAAAATTCAGAAAACTTCAATAGAAGTTATGTAAATACTAATTAAGGCTCATAAATCACTATCAAGTGTCAGCTAGATCCAGGTTTTTAAATATCAATTTGGTTTTCTAAACTTTAATTTGACTGTTCCCAATTTTAATCAGAATTCTTGAATTTAAATTTCTGTTAACGCGGTTTTATTAGAAAAAGTAGAGAAATGTTAATCATTTTTAAGCTAAATGTGCAAGTTCTTTCTAAATTTTCTTTAGCATTTTTTTAATTTTAATAAAAATAAAATAATTTGGACAACTTATCAAATATTTTAAATCGTATGTACCAGTAACCGGTTCTGTATGAGGCTATCGGTAATTCATTATTTGTTAACAAGAAGTAACCGGTCCTGTATGATTTTATCGGTAACTCATTATTTGTTAATAAAAAGTAACCGGTTCTATATGAGGTTATCGGTAACTCATTATTTGTTAGCAAGAAGTAGTCGAGCAGGTAACGAGTCCTCATTACATATAATGGAGTCGGTAATGGGGACTTATTACCAAGTTTTTACATCATGTAAAAATTGCTCAATTTAACATGTTTGACCACACCTATCTCGCCCATTTTTCCGAAAAGCAAAAAATTTGTTACTTCCATATAGGGCAATAAGCTCCCAAGTTTGACTTTGATCAAACAACATTTATTTTTCGTGGTACGTTTGAAATAAAGACTTTCATATGTGTTATTGGACTGGCATTTTTCTGTATAGTAAAATTTTTTCTTCTCCGATTTTCAAAGTCCGAGCATTTTTTTAGTCTACTAGGCCTAAAACTCATGTGGTACCAATTTGAGGTTAATCGGATTAAATTAACCCGTGGCGCCCGGCGGTCAAAGTTTTGGATTTTTGGAAAATAAAAAAAAAAAATAAAAAGTAAATATATCTTTCGACACATCATATTTGTTATTTTGATGTGCTGAGCACGAATATCAAAAAAAAAATTAAAATCGGTCCAACGGTTTTCGAGATATCGCTATTTGAAATTTGCAAAAAATGGCGGTTTTTTCCTACGTTCAAGAAATATTTTAAAAAAGTCTCCAAATTTCATTCCGCCGACTTTTTGGTAGAGCTTGAGACAATCTTTCATTTAAAACTAATTTGAGCCACATTTGATCATTTTAACTCGTGGCGCCCTTCGATCAAAGTTTTGGACTTTTGGAAAATTTCAACGAATATCAAAAAATTTATAAAATCGTGCGAACGGTTTTCGAAATATCGCCATTTAAAATTTGTCAAAATATTGCAAAATGGGGGGTGTTTTCCTACGTTTATGATTTTTTTTTTAAACTCTAAAAATTTCTTTATTTTAACCCTTTTATAGAACTTTATGCAATCTTTCGATGGGCACCACGGCTTAAAATGATCGGATTTGGCTCAAATTAGTTTTAAATGAAAGATTGTCTCAAGCTCTACAAAAGGGTCGGCGGAATGAAATTTTGAAACTTTTTTTAAAAAATTTCTTGAACGTAGGAAAAAACCGCCATTTTTTACAAATTTGAAATGGCGATATCTCAAAAACTGATCGAGCGATTTAATTTTTTTTTTTTGATATTTGTGCTCAGCGCATCGAAATTAACAAATATGATGTGTCGAAAGATGATTTTTTGTTTTAATTTTGTTTTTAAAAAATTTTCAAAAATCCAAAACTTTTACCGCTGGGCGTCACGGGTTACTTTAATCCGATTGACCTCAAGTTTGTACCACATAAGTTTTAGACCTAGGACAATAAAAATTTGCCCGGACACTTGGGAAAATCAAAAGATGACAAAAAAATGCCAGTCTAATGTATTATATATATGGACATTTCCATTTAACTTTTCATTTGTTGAAATTTTGGATTTTTGGCAAAAACTTTATTTGCATTAAAATGGCTATCTACTGATAGAAATTCATAAAGGACTTCTAATGCAATCAGCTTACAAACACTCAAGGCCATAAATCCTTATTTGCGGTAGTTAGCGACAATCTAACTTCAAAAATGTGGAAAAGTCGATTGAAATTTCATAAAAATTATGCAGCCTGCGGCCTATATTTAAAATATATGGTCCCTATACTTGCTCAAAAAAGGTGTATTTATGAATTTTATGTGCCATCAATAATAAAAAAGTTATTTGGTGGTAACGGTTTGAAGTTACAATATCTTCATTTTCAATTTTTCGTCGTTTTTTGATCAGGAAATTTTCGCCGCTTCATACTTTTCAAAATCCAATACGAAGAATGATAGCTGTCGTAATTCCCTACAGTTTGAAACCGGTCTCATGAATGTGCCCTCAATAGGAGCGGAGTACTAGCTAGACAAATATTGAGAGACAAAACGTGAAAGTCATCAAAAATCCACTTTTTTGCGAGGCATATTCGCAGTATTATTTAAAAATGCGTTGAAACTCATCAATGACAGTAGGGTATCCAGCTCTATTGATTCATTGGAGCATCGTCGGAATGTGGGTTGTGTGTCATTGTTCTATCGATATTACCACGGTAAGTGCTCAGCTGAGATGGGTGAACTCATCCCTGAGACGCGGGTGCATACCCATAGTACTAGCCTTTCCAGCAACTCACATCCGTTTGTTGTCCACTGTCCAATGTATCGTACAACGCATTACAGAGAAAATTCGTTTCTCGGTCGAACTAGCCATATGTGGAACAAACTCCCCGCAGAAATCTTTCCAGTAGGCCAATGGTTCCCAACCTTTTTTGCTCCATGTCCCACTTTTACGTTCAAAAAGCTACAATGTCCCCCCTATGCTAAAAAAAATTGTAAATTTTTCAAATTTATTTAAAATTCAAAATTTACTTGTAGTTAAGCAAACTTTTTGTTAAAATCTTCATTTAAACAACGTTTTTAGCAAAAGTTTTCAACAATCAACTAAATAATATACACTCTAAAAAATGCTTGTAAAATTACTACTATAAAGTGGGTAAATTTTTATGTAAAATAACACACAACGCCTAAAAACTAAAATAATATTTTTTTTAGTTTATTTAACAAATTTTTTTTTTTTTTAAATTTGCTCGTTGCCCCCCAGTAGCATTCAAATTGCCCCCCAGTGGGGTGAGAATCAAAGGTTGGGAACCATTGCAGTAGGCTATAATTTAGAAAAGTTCAAATTAAATGTCCACAAACACTACTCCCTCTTTCCTTCTCCTTATAACCTATTTTCCTAATACCAACACAATGCATAGCATTACTTAGTAGGGGGCATCCCCTGAGTGTTGGATCAAAGTAAAAAAAAAAACGTGGCCAGCACATCGCGTGATCCAAATATTTTTCGATTTTCACGTGAAAAGAATTTAGATTTAAAATATACCCGTCAGACGATTGCTTGTAATGCGTATTATGGATCGTGTGCAAAAATTGGGACTTAATGTAACTGTACGCTGAAAACGCGCTAATTTTGTCTCCAGATAAACCGCCAGGGCACACCCAAACCGCTAATAGAAATTATTATCTATAAATGGCAATTTCTAGTACTTATGAAGCTTTATCCCAAAACTGAACGGCATTCAAAAATTTTGAAGATTGTGGATTTAATGCATCTCTCAAAATTTCATTATTCAGAAACTGCATCACTTTTAAAAATTCACAATTTAGCATAATGCACAAGTTTCTTAACTAATTTGAGGGTGCTAAACACGAATATGGCCTTTAATTTGGTCCATCATCTTTAGATTTAGCGTAAATTGCATAACAATCTTTAAAATAATAACTTTTAAAAACTAACTTTTAACGGAAAAATCTCTTTATAAATCCACGTTAATGGATATAATGTAACAAATTTGTGTTGGGGATAGTATGAAACATTAATTCGCGTTCATTTTGTTAAATTCTAATAATATTATAATTTTCAGATTTTTGGTTTTCAAATAAAATCTTTAAACCGCCATAACTTTTGCGCAGTCATCTGAAAGTTCTTCAAGCGAACGGATTTGAACTTACTAAATGCATGTTTATAGGTGTACTAAACGATTTTTATGTGCCTTCAAAAAAAATTTTAATATTTTTTAAACCTTAAAATAATGTAAAATATAATATAAAGATCAGAAACTTATTCACGGTTCAAAGTCTGTACATTAGGGGTATAACCAAAATAAGAACCTAACATACCGGTATGGGCAATGTTATACTGATAACGAAAAACGTTATCCGGGGTCATTTTGGTAAAAAAACCTTCGGCACCGATTGCATTTTCTAAAACACCACAATTTTTTTTTTTATATTTTGTGGTGGGAATCCTTCCCTTTAACGGCTTTTTGGGTTTTTGTCGTTTTACAACATAAATAAAACAAAAATAAAATAACAGTATGGTTTTCAATATTAGAAATATGGGTTGCCTGAATAATTGAAAAAAATATTAACGAAAACTTCATCGCGATCGGTGCCGAACCTTTTTTAACATTCGCGGAAAAAAAAGCACACATTTCTTATTGATTTTGCACGTACTTTCTCACTATGATAGGTCCTTTTTGATATTTGCAAAAAAATGCAAATGGTTATATCCCTACTGTACATACCTCAATTTTAGAATTTTGAAACTTGTGACTTTCTTTAGGTGTTCCCCGTAAAATTATTTTTTACTTTTTATAAATTTGTTATATGAAACAGCTCCAGCCGCTCCCATGGTGCCTCTTAGAGTAGTAAAAAGTAAGACCGACACTTATTAATTTTTACCCTTCAACATTTTTTTGGAAAATATTGAATCTCCACTCGATAATTGAGCTCCCATACAAAATGTAATTTTTTATTAAATCTTCTTCTACCACTTTAACTACTCCAAGGGTGCCCCTAGAAATGTCAAATGTTCATACAATGTTCATAACCCCAAATATTTTTTCAACCCCAACTTTTCCCTTAATATACCTACCCACTGTCTTTAACCCTTAAGGTGGCCCCGATACATTTTTATTTATTTATTTTTTAAACATTTGTGTTATTAAATCAGCCCCTACATGGGGGCAATAGGACAAGTCTTTTTAATAGCGGGTTTTTGTTTTTAACGTTTTTAAAAACTTTTTCATGTTTTTCATTGGATGAAATCTATTGAAGATCTGAAGAGGTAATACATCGACAATTAAAATTGAATTTTTTACTTTCAGAATTAATAAAGACAAGTTGCACGTATTGTGCCTATTTTTTATTTTTTTTCAAAAAATGTCAAAACTTGTATGCGGTGTTGGCTTAACCATAAAGTGATTGTGATAGTTTTTTGCTCCAAAGATTTCTAAGGCAGAAAATAATGAAATTCAAACTTTCGTGATATTTACTAAAGAAAAAAATTGCAAAAACTGCTAAATTATAATCTATGGGATGTGGGCGTGGTATTGTTCGAATTATTCCTATCCTTCGCACAAATCTTGTATACGATATAAAAAGTATTTCTGAGGGCAATAATGAATTTTCTATTCTTAAAAAGGAAAATCTGAATGGTGATAGCAAAAATAATAAAGTAAATCTACTTTTTTATTTTTCTGATTTTCTTTTACTATGTATTTTTCAGCACGTGTTTTTTCATTTACATATAAAAAGTATTATTTGAGTTATTTCTTAACATGAGTTGGGGTTAAATTTTAATTTTATTTACCTAGACTTTATTTTCCTTAGAAAAATTAATCCAATCAAACTTTTGACATAAAATCCAATAACGTATACATCAAAGTATTTCAAAATAGTATAATATTTCAAATTTAGTGTATTGAGTAATTTGATATAAACAGTATTATTAGTTTTATTTTTAATTATATTATATAGATTTATTTATGATTGACAGCTGTTAAACATAACATAAAAGTAGATTGTGTTAATTATAAGCAGGTTGATTTTTAAAATAATTATTTTTATTAAAAAAATACTTAAATATTTTTTTAACTCTTGTAAGGATTTATAAATTTAATTATATTTTTTTTTAAATTAGATTTTGTATTTTTGTTTTAAAATTTAGATTTTTTTTATTTTTTTTGTTTATTTTATGTATTTTAATATAATTTTTCTTTAACTAAAGATTTTTATTCTTAAAATATTTATATTTTTTGTTTTAAATATAATATTTTTTTTTTTTTTAATTTTTAAATATTGTTTTATACATAAAACATTTATTATGTTATGTTATTTTTTTTTTTAATATTTTTTTATATTAAATATATATTTTTTTATATAATTTCATGAATTTTCACTTTTAAAGTTTATAAAATCTTCATAAAATTTCACTTTTTTATTATAATATTTTAATTTATTTTTTTCTTATTTCAAATTTCTTATCAACCGTTTTTGAAAATTTATTTTTCCAACGTTTAATTTTATTTCCCGTTTAACACAACCGTTGGTGTCAACAGACAATTTGTTACTAAACATGTTTACAAAATGTTTGCTACAGGATGAAAAAACCTATGCTTAACAAGGAATATTATTGTAGTACAATATTTTCCTATATTTTCACGAAGTTTTATTATTGTAAAGAGTATTTAAACCCGAAGTTCATAGGAGTAAAGAGAATACTGCTTTAAAGAGAAATTTTATTTGTAAAAAAAATCTTTATTCAAAAAGAGCATAAATTAAAAAAAAAAAAAAAAGAGTTCATATTGAATTTATGTTTGTTTTGATAAAGTTTATTAACATTTTAAGTAATTTTGAGCATAAGTAATTTTTCAAAGATATTGTTGTTCCACAAAATTAGTTTTGTTGTAACTAATTTTATGGCACCTTTGTATGGTTTTAGTCATATTGTTGACATTTTGGTGAGATGTTTATTTTGTTTTTGTTTTTGGAAGATTTTAGCTTTAGGCAAAATTGTCACGTGCTTTTAGTAATGGATGGGATTTTGTACAATGAACTTTTAGAGGAATTTAAATTGAAATTTTTTTTTTTTTTTTTCAAATATAGAATTTTAGAATTGAAGAAACCTTTAAAATTTATTTTTCCGATTTTTTTTAAAGATATTTTTGTTAAGAATTTGGCATTTAAATTACTTACAGTTCTAAATCTAAAAAAAAATTGTTATAGAAAAATTCTTTGATTCTGATTGTTTTACATATTAAAAGTTGTTAGATATTAAAACACGTCACAATGAAACAACAACATATTCGGTTTTGCAATATAAACTCCCCCGTACATTTGCTATTATTTTTTGACTTTTATTTATTTCTTCATAATTTTCCTAACTTTTTCTTGATTTTTTGTTGTATATCTATAACTTTTGTAGAATTTTAAAATTTTTCCGACTTTTTTAAGGGTTCAAGTTGAAAAAATGCAGAAGAAAAATTGAATTTCTAAAAATTATAGACATTTCTGGTATTTCCTATACCGGTTTCAAACACCCCAGTTAGTGTCATCATCAGTAGGATTTTAAATGTCGGTTTGTCTTGTTAATGAAAACTGTACTTGTTTTATTGGATTTTTTAGAAATTTTTGAGATGTTTCTTAACTGTTCTGAAATTTAATGACTTATCATTTACTTTTTTCTAAAATTTATTGAAATTTCCTTCAAGTCTTATGTTATTTTGTGAACAGTTAAGTGAATATATTTTTTTCTACGACTTTTCCATAATTTTAAGACATTTTTTGGAGCGTTTCTTACTTTTTAAATTTTATGAAATTTTTTAAAATTTTTCTGGAATTTTTCTAACATTTTTCGAAATTTTCCGATTTCTTCTTTATTTTTCTTCTTTGTTCTTTTTTTAATCTTGTGTATATTCCAACATTTTATTTACTTCTCTGTTTTATGCTTGGCCATTAACGATTGTCAATTTGCTAAATAGTCTTGACAATGAAATTTGACAAATTCCGAGACACGTGTCGAGAAATATTGCAAAATTACAATTTATAAATAGTTTCTTGAAAATTGTTACCATCGTCATAATTAGTAAAGAAAAGTGACCTCGAGCTGGAGTAATTTTTCTAAATAGTTTTTTTGATTTTTGTTTAATTTTAAACTGTTTTTTTTTTTTTTTCTTTTTTTAACCCTATCAAATTTTGCAGAATTTTATAGATTTTTTGTGATTTCTAAAAAAAAATCTGAGTTTTTCAAAGAATTTTATTTATTTTTAATTTTTTCTAAATTTACCAGAACTTTTCCGTTTTTATACCCTCCAACTACAGTATGGCGGTATAATATGATCAGTGATCGATTCAAATTCCGTCCGTCCGTCTGTAGTTAACACGATGCAGTCCAAAATAAAAGAGCTAGACTTCCGAAATTTGACACGAATATGTTCCTAGGCAGATTAGGTTCGTAAATGAGCAAAATGGGACCAGCAGAAAAAATGGCTGCGAATTTTGTACTCTTGATAATGTTTTGCGGAAGATTTAGATGTACTTGCCAAGGCAAAGTTTTTTTTAGAAAAAACAATGTTAAATTACTTTGCTATTCCATGCAAAACGAATTGAAATATCAGTCGAAGACCCCGCTAAGTTTCTAATTTATTGATCCATTTCTAAGTCACTATATACATCCGTCCATCTGTCTGCGGAAAGCAAGATAAAGTCCAAACTAAAAGAACAGTACATTTGGTAAATTTGTGCAAAAATAACTGCACAAAAGTGTTTTTCATTTTGGAGATTATAAAAGATTCGCCACCGAAGAATTTAACACTCTAATTTGTTTTATGTACATTTGATAAACAAATGGAACATTTTTATGTGACTTGTTAAAAAAGAAGTTTTGGTAAAAAAAAGAGGAAAACTGATTTTTGGTGAAAAAAAATGTTTTATTAAACAAAAATTTTGATAAAAACAAAAATTTTTTTTTTTTAAAAAAAAAAAAAAATGAAAAAAAAAATTTTGATGAAAAAAAAAAAATGTAACGAAAAAAAAATTTAACGAAAAAAAAATATTTTGATCTGTTCACATATGAACACGATATTTTATAATCTAGTTTTGGATTTTCCACAAAACTGATTAGTATTGTTTAAATAGGATTGTGTTCTTTAATTTATTTACATAGTATGACCAAAATTCCCAAATTGTGATATGTTACTTTTTATTATCATGTTTTCAAGGTTAATACTTAAGGATGTAGATAGGAAAAAGATAACATAACACATGTTTATTTAATAAAGATATTGCTGGCACACATGCGCCCGGCTGGTAGGGAATATTCTAGTTCTAGGTTAGATTTAAGATTATTGTAGTTAGCTCTTAAGGTTTTTAATTTTAATAAAATAATCAGTGTCTTACAAACATTCGAGGTACGTGTTTTATTTCTACTTAAAAAGTAATTCCGCGTACATTTGGTCCTTCGAACGCCGTAGAAGAAGACCCAGGTAAAAAAAAAAGGAAGCCGACAACAAACGTTCCTTCTGCATGTACATCTTAGATCCCATCTATAAGGTATTCGATGCCGTCATGAACTACAAGAAGGAAGAAATTCCAACTTGTTGGAGAAAATTGGTGTTACCCTTAAACACGAAGATAAAGACAAGGATGGTAAAGCTTTGTTGAAGATTGTTATGCGTACCTGGTTGCCAGCTGGTGAAGCTTTGCTTCAGATGATTGCCATCCATTTGCCTTCTCCCGTAGTTGCCCAAAAATACCGTATGGAAATGTTGTACGAGGGTCCTCATGATGATGAACGATATAAAGCAAATCTATAAAGAATTGTCAGTTGGGTTCTCAGTAACAGAAGACATTGAGGAAGAACTAGATATTATTGAGAATCAATATTTAAAAGCATTAAGCTCAATATTAAAAAAGATGACTGCTGCAAACCAACAGAAGCAAGCAGTTAAACTGGATTTAATTAAAGTTCCAGAATTTAAAGGCAACGTGGAAGAATGGAGTTCATTCCACGATTTATTCAGACAACTAATTCACGAAAATCCAAGCATAGCTCCCGCTGAAAAATTGTTCCGTCTGAGAACTAGTGTTTCAGGCGATGCATTAAAGGTTATACAAAATTTAAATATAACGAATGAAAATTATGAAGTAGCCTGGGAGATGTTAAACAACAGATTTGGGAACAAAAGAATTCTATTTACCAAATTAGTAGATAAATTTTTAGATCAACCTACATCGAATAGTATGTCAGCTGCAAGTCTTAAGAGCTTGCTTGATACGTCAAATGAAAGTATCCAAGCCCTTAAAGCAATGGGTTATAAATTGGATGATGCTAATCCAATTCTTGCTAGAATAATAATGAGGAAGTTAGATCAAGAAACGCTTTTGCTTTATGAACAAAATACAAGAAGATCAAAAGAAGTGCAAATATTAGAAGACGTATTGCAGTTCATTGAATTACAGTACCAAGCTTTAGATGCATCTACAAGTAAAAAGGTAAATAACAACCAAAAGTTTCAAAATCGAACAACCGCTCTATTTTCGGAGCCACTCTTTTGTTTTTACTGCAATAAAAATGGGCATAAAGCTCGCGAGTGCAGACAATTTTTGGCACTGTCTGTAGAAGGAAGACACAAATGGGCTCGAGGAGCAAAAGTTTGTTTCAACTGCCTTAACCACAAGATGGATAGAAGGTGTTTTAGTAAAAAAACGTGCCAACAATGCGGAAAGAAACATCATACAATAATGCATTACGAGGAGAAACAATCCGTGTCTTCTATGAATACAAATTCATCTACAAATGTATTTCTGGCTACTGCGCAAGTAAAGGTGAAGTCGATTCATGGTGAATATGTAACTCTTAGAGCGCTTATTGATCAAGGATCGCAAATAACAACATTATCCGAAGAAGCAGCTCAGATCCTGGCACTACCTAAAATAAAGTGCAAGACTGAAATACACGGTCTTGGAGGTGCTGTAGTTGGAGTTTCGAAAAATAAAATAAAATTAGTTATCGCACCTCGGTTTGTAAGTAATCATGTGATTGAAGCAGATGCACTAGTGTTACCACAATTAACTGGTGCTCAACCTGACCAATCATTTAAATTCGATGTGAGTACATGGGATAACTTTGTATTGGCAGACCCAATGTTAAATAAATCTGACCGAATTGACATAGTTATCGGAAGTGACATCTTTAGCAACATCCTAGAAGAAGGAATACAAAAGAAAGATGGTATTTTAGCTCAATCAACTAAACTTGGTTGGATCCTCTCAGGCGTTATCAAAAAACAGCCGAAAAAATCAAAGGTTCTATCAGCTGTTACCAATTTAGAACGGTTTTGGGAGCTTGAAGAATTGTCTACAACGTCAGAAGAATGCATAGAAGATAAAATTTGCCTTGACTTATTTAACAATACGACTGAAGTTGATGCAGAAGGAAAACTTGTAGTCAATTTACCAATTAAAGAAGATGACGAGCTGGGAGATTCGAGAAAACAGGCAATGGCAAGGTATTTATCTCTTGAGAGAAAGCTTGATAAGAATGTTAAATTAAAGGACGACTACGTAAAGTTCATGAGAGAATACTTTCATTTGGGTCACATGAAGCTAGTAAAGCAAAATAACAGCGGTAAATATTATTTGCCTCACCAACCGGTGATTAGAGAAACCAGCTTGACAACGAAGTTACGCGTGGTATTTGATGCGTCAGCAAAAACGACGAACGGGAAGAGCTTAAACGACATCATGTTTACTGGCCCAAAACTACAAAGAGACATATATGATATTCTTCTTAAATGGCGACTTTGGAAATATGTAATAACTGCTGACGTAGAAAAAATGTATCGTCAGGTAAAAGTTACTGAGAAAGATCAGAGATATCAACATATTCTTTGGAGAGAAAACAAAAATGAAGCTATTCAAGAATATAAGCTAACAACCGTAACTTATGGAACTTCTTCAGCTCCGTTTCTCGCGGTAAGGGCACTGTTTTACATTGCTGATTGCTGCAAAAATGAAAATATTAAGAATATTATAAAGTCCGATTTCTATATGGACGATTTGATGAGCGGAGCAGACACCATTAACGAATGTAAAAGTATTCAGCACCAAGTGGCAAATGAACTATCAGCATTTGGGTTTAATTTGCGGAAATGGTTATCGAATGAGAAGACAATTACTGAAGATGTGGAAAGTTTCATAGAAAATGCTCTAATTCAAATTGAGGATGGTAATTCAGTTAAAACTTTGGGATTGCAATGGGATCCTGTAAATGATCAATTTAGATTTTTAATGAACTTCTTGGAAAAAGATGAAATAACTAAAAGACAAGCACTATCAGAAGTTGCCAGAATATTTGACCCTTTGGGTTGGTTATCTCCGGTCACCATTGTTGCAAAACTCTTCATACAAAAGCTGTGGTTGCTTCAATCGAAATGGGATGAGGTGTTGTCTAAAGATCTTCAAGAAGAGTGGCTCGAGTTTACAACACAATTACCAGATCTTCAACAAATTCGAGTGCCAAGATGGATTTTAACTACTGAGGATTCACATTTTGAGCTTCATGGATTTGCAGACGCGTCAGAGAAAGCATATGCAGCGGTAATATATATAAAAACCAATTCTCAAATAATACTTCTGACGGCCAAAACAAAGGTGAATCCTATCAAAAATAGAAAGACTTTGCCAAAACTTGAGCTGTGTGCCGCGCATTTATTAGCCAAACTTCTTAGCAGGGTAGCCAACACTATCACACGGCAACATACAACATATGCCTGGGGCGACTCTACTATTGCCCTTGGTTGGATAAACAACAAAAACAACAAAGATAAGTTTGTAAGGAACAAAGTTAGTGAAATAACAACATTAGTTCCGAATGCTAACTGGAGTCATGTATGTAGTAAAGACAATCCAGCAGATGCGGCATCTAGGGGTATCGGAGCTCGAAAATTTAAAGAGCTTTCATTGTGGTGGAATGGGCCGGAATGGTTATCAAAGCCTTTTCATTGTTGGCCGACAAAAGCAGAACAACTAGTAAAAGTCACTGCTGCAATTTCAATAACAAAATCACATTTTTTGGACGAGTTATTGAATAAATACTCTGGTTTTACAAAACTTCAAAGGGTAGTAGCATACATATTGCGGTTTGTAAGCAAAATTAAAGCTCACTCAGGGATTCAACAATCATCAACAAAAAATCAACATTACCTTTCCGTAGAAGAATTGGAGGCTGCGGAAAATATGATTATCATGCGTCATCAAGAACAAGAATTTCTACTCGAGCTCACGGAACTTAAAAAGCACGGAACTGTGAATAAAAACAGCAAAATCGTGAGTTTATATCCTTTTATAGACAAATATGGTATGCTTCGAGTTGGTGGTCGATTACAAAATTCAAATTTACCATACAACAACAAACACCCCGTTATATTGCAGAAGTCACACTTGGCGTCTCTTATTATTCAAAAGGCGCATATTTCAACATTACATGGTGGCAATCGGTTGGTGGAATCAACGGTAAGACGAAAATATTGGGTTTTGAACCTCAAAGATTCTATAAAAAAGTGCATACGAAACTGTCCAAAATGCATCAGATATCGTAACGAAGCGTCAAAGCAACTCATGGGAAGTCTACCTGGAATTCGTGTTACGGCATCACCGCCATTTCAACATACTGGTGTAGACTACGCTGGTCCTGTACAAATAAGGTGTTCAAAAGGAAGAGGGCATAAATCCTACAAAGGATATATTGCCGTATTTGTTTGTATGACAACAAAAGCAATACACTTAGAAGCTGTAAGTGATTTGACGACCGAAGCATTCTTAGCATCACTGAAACGATTTTTTGCAAGAAGAGGTATCAGTAGCCATATGTACTCCGACAACGGGACAAATTTTGTGGGTGCCAACAGAAAATTAGATGCTGATTTTAAAGCTGCGGTGAAAAATAATGAGTCAGTTATACCAATATTGGCATCATCAAAAACTGAGTGGCATTTTATTCCGCCGGCAGCCCCTCACTTTGGAGGGATTTGGGAGGCTGGTGTAAAGTCTGTCAAACATCACCTTAAACGTGTAATAGGAGATACGAGGCTAACATATGAAGAAATGAGTACGTTTTTAACTCAAGTCGAAGCTGTATTGAATTCCAGACCACTGATTGGTATAAATAGCGAAGGTTTGGAATCCATGGATGTACTTACTCCAGGCCATTTTCTGATTGGAAGGCCAATAAATGATTGCCCAGAGTATACTAATACTTCACATGTAAGTTGTCTCGATAGATGGAAGTTAATACAGAAACTGAAGAAAGACTTCTGGAACCGTTGGAAAGAAGAGTATTTGACAACCCTACAACAACGTCAGAAATGGAGGCATTCCAAAGTCAATTTGACAGAAGGTACAATCGTTATTGTAAAAAACGAAAATACTAACCCTGCTGTCTGGCCACTGGCAAGAATTACAGAAGTTCATCATGGCCGAGACGGTAAAGTAAGAGTGGTAACGTTAAAACTTCAGAATAGTGTGATTAAGAGGCCCATTCATAAGGTTTGCCCGTTGACAATATCTGCAGATGAAGAAGATATTACAACACCAGTAAACTCCGACATTTCAACAACAACACAAGATATCGGCACGCATATTTAACTTTATTTATGTTTGTTATTTTTAATTATTCTGTATTTACGTTAAAGATAAATATTATTAGTAGTAAAATTAGATTTTAATAATCAATTGTCATTTAGTGCCCGGCAGAATGTTCACATATGAACACGATATTTTATAATCTAGTTTTGGATTTTCCACAAAACTGATTAGTATTGTTTAAATAGGATTGTGTTCTTTAATTTATTTACATAGTATGACCAAAATTCCCAAATTGTGATATGTTACTTTTTATTATCATGTTTTCAAGGTTAATACTTAAGGATGTAGATAGGAAAAAGATAACATAACACATGTTTATTTAATAAAGATATTGCTGGCACACATGCGCCCGGCTGGTAGGGAATATTCTAGTTCTAGGTTAGATTTAAGATTATTGTAGTTAGCTCTTAAGGTTTTTAATTTTAATAAAATAATCAGTGTCTTACAAACATTCGAGGTACGTGTTTTATTTCTACTTAAAAAGTAATTCCGCGTACAGATCAAAAGAAAAATAGTTTGATATAAAAAAAATTTCATTAAAAAAATCATGAAAAAAAAAATTTGATGAAAAAAAAATTTGATGAAAAAAAAATTATCAAAAAAAAGATTTGATGAAAAAAAAAAAAATTTTTGTTGAAAAATAATTATGTTAGTTTTTATTCACTAGCTGGTGAATAACGGTTTTATTCATCACGAGGTGAATTATTATGAAAAAAAAATCAATAAAAATTTAATGAAAAA
Source organism: Pegoplata infirma (assembly GCA_963921195.1). NCBI lineage: Eukaryota > Metazoa > Arthropoda > Insecta > Diptera > Anthomyiidae > Pegoplata > Pegoplata infirma. The sequence goes on along the minus strand of OY992537.1, from coordinate 203,750,051 downwards.
ACAAGTAGAAAAGTTAAATTCGACTTGGCCGAATCTTTGAATACCCTCCACAATGCCCTTTTTAAGTGATAGTCAATTTTCTAACGTGAAAAAAATTAAATTTTTGGTTAGAAATATTTTATTTTGTGTAAAAAAACTTTTTTTTTATTAATTTAAAAAAAAATTACTAATTTTTTTTGAGTGTAAATTTTTTTTGAGTGTAAAATTTTTTTTGAGTGTAAAATTTTTTTTGAGTGTATTTTTTTTTGTTTTAGTGTAAAAATATTTTTATGTGACAAAAATACCTTGAAAAATATTTTTTTGACTTACAAATGTTTTTAAAACATGTTTAACGGGTTTTCAACACGTGAATTTAAGGTGAAACTAATCTGGAATTTACGGTTTTGCTAATAACTTTTGAACCGCTGGACCGATTTGGCTGAAATTTAAAACGAACTAGAGCAGAGGAACGACAAATATTTATGCCACACTTCAGCACCTTCAGAATTGCCGTTCGAAAGTAACCGTGTGTTTTAACTCGTAAATTCCAGAAAATCCTTGCCGAAATTCACTCATTTGCTTATAACTTTTGAACCACTGAACCGATTTCGCTGGATTGCAATACCAACCTGACCAGGTAAATGCCCAACATATAAGCCAAACTTTAGGAGCCTCCGTAAAGTCTTTCAAAAGTTAGCGTGTTTTCAACAGACAGACAGACAGACAGACGGACAGACGGACAGACGGACGGACGGACGGATATCGCTAGATCGTCTTAAAATCGAACGAGGATCATGAATATATATACTTTATGGGGTCCTAGACCAATATTTCGAGGTGTTACAAACGGAATGACAAACTTATATATACCCTCTATCACTAGAGTGGAGGGTATAAAAAATACAACAAAATGAAATTTGAAATAGCAACCTTTTCTGCCGTTTTTTTCCTCTAAAATTTAGCAATATTTTCGTTTATGCTGAAAATGAAAATTTTTTACTTAAAAAATACATTTAAGATGTTCAGATTTTTTATCAAGTCAGCAGATTTTTCTGCTGAAATCTATAATTTTTTTTTGTTTTTTTTTCAGATATTCTTCTGATTTGACTTAGATTATCAAGACAGAAATTTCGCAAAAAACTATAAATCGTAGGTTTCAAGAACAGTAAAAACCAGGCTTAGGGCGGATTACACAATGTCTGGTTAACTGTTAACTGTCCATTTAACGGAGTCTTATGTCAAAATCGACTTAATCGACAGACTTAACCGTTATATTTTGAAAATTTACGAAAAAAAGTTATTAAAAACAGCATGTGTAATTCGTGATTTCATGTGTAATTTTGGCATGATTCATGTGTAATTTACGATTTTGTTGGTAGCAACACTGACCGGATGATATACGTCTGAAAGTAGAGATCAAATGGAGTAAAACTGCATTTACAGTTTTTTTTTCATTTCGTGATTCTGATTCCTTTTAAAAGGACTTTAAAGTATTTATCAAATATTTGTACTTGCCCTTTGGATTCCACTGGTGATGGCAAATGAAAGAGGAACCCTTTCCCCTAATCTGTTTTTGGAATTTTTCTGGAATTTTTCCCGAAAAATTAGAGATCAAATGGAAATTAGAGATCAAATGGAATAAAACTGCATTTACAGTTTTTTCATTTCGTGATCCTGTTTCCTTTTAAGAGGACTTAAAAGTTTTAAAGAATACATTTTGTAAACTATTTCTCGAATACTTGTACTTGTCCTTGGCAAATGTAACAGGAGGACCTCCCCTAATTTTTTTTTTATTTTGCAATATCAGGTTAAAAGGATGTGAATCAAGTCCTTTAAAAATTTGTTATAAAAATTTTTGTTGACAATTTTGAATGATATTGAAGGATAAAGTTTTGAAAGGTTGCAACTTACCTACTTTTTCCTTATAAGTAAAAATAATAAAATAGGAAAATTAAGGGGGATCTACCTCTTTCATTTGCTATCAATCCTAGGACAAGTATAAATATTAAAAAAATATTTTATAAAATGTAATCCTCTAAAACTTTGAAGTCCTTTTAAAAGGAAACAGGGTCTCGAAATGAAAAACTGTAAATGCAGTTTTACTTCATTTAGTCTCTAGTTTCAAATGTATATTATCCAGTTCGTTTTTAACGACTTTTTTATTGTTGTCGGACGGTGAAATAACACTAAAAAATACTTCTGATGTGGCATAGTAAAGGTTGTTGGTTTTGTCGAGGAGATCACAAAAATGTACATTAAACTTGCCAGACACCCTAAATTGTTTGAGTTATTGTTTTTTTTTTTACTTTTCTCACTAAACCTTGTTTAATTCAGAAAATTTATAACCGATTTTAAATTTTTTAGGCCTAAGTTTGATGGAGATTCTTTAGATCTTTTCGATGAGACCTACAACCTTAACAACCTCATATGCAAAGTATATTATTTTTTGGAACATTTCTAATTTTTTTCTAAATTCTTCTATTTTTTTTTTAATTTGTCGAAACTTTCTAGGGTTTTTTTTTATTTTATCCTATTAATTTCTTCGTTGTTTGATATTCTCAGATTCTTTCACGATTTTTCTAAACTCACAAAATTTTTCTACTGTTTTCCTAAACTTTTCTAAATTTTCATGAATTTTTAAATTTTTTACTGATATTTTTTACTATTTTTCTGGGTTTTTCTTGCTTTATCTTATAAATAAAACTGTCTAAAGCTAGAGTTTCAGCAATATATACAAAATAAAAGCTTTACTATGACAAGATCCATTTTGTGTTTGGTAAATATTTGAATATAAATTTTAAAGTCAAATTGAAAATTAAACTCAAACAATATTAAATGCAAAATTAATAAATAAAGTATAAATATTGTAATGCATATTTAAATATAATACAAAAATTAGTTATTATCATTATGTATTGCTAGAATGCACAAAAACAATTTCTACAAAATGAAAAAAAAAAAAATAAAATATTTTTACAAATGTTATAAATAAATTCTCAATAAATTGAAAATGCTAACATTTTCAATTGTTTAAACCAATTGGGAATAGAGTTTTAACAATTGATTGTTGATTTATAATCATTTATTTATGTACACACATAGCTAAATACAAATATAAAAATAAATAAAATTTAAATTGTGATTATCTCGTATTATAAAAAAAGAATTTGTTAAAATTTCAATGTTATTATACAGCTTAATTTGTATTATAAATATTAAATAATGAATATAACAGCATATTCATTTACAAGTTAGATGAGTATAAGGGTGGAAAATATTTATAAGATTTGACAAAAATAACCAAACAAGAAAGGATTTAAAGGAAAATTATAAGAAAATATTTAAAAAAAATTGTTAAACAATTTTGTCGAGTTATACTTTTAAATAAATTTGTTTAAAATTTTAAATCTTTAAAAAGATTCCACCTTAATTATGAGCATTACAACAAGTTGATATGATTTCCCATGAAATCGTCTCCCATGGCGTATGAGTATTTTTTTATATTATAACAATTAAAATAATCATAATACTCATACGCTACGTATGTTAATTTTAATAACCAATTTTATTATCATATTTTTTTATAAAAAATGTATGTTTAAAAAAACTATAACAATAAAAATATATATGAAACTTTCATAATGAAAATTTGCTAAGTCCATCTTAGGAAAAAAAAAAATAATAATTTATAGGAATTTGTTTTTCTTATGGCGTTATTCTCAAAAAGATTTTATTAAAAATTGCAATAAACTTTTCTACATCAAGCTAATTATAAAATTTTAAATTGACTTATCTCAGTTTCATTATAATGGAATCACATTCATATGTAACTATGTTGTCATTATTGTTAAACAAATTTGCTTTTTTTTTGTAACATTTGTATTTTGCCTTGGTGTTGTTAATGTCATGAAACTATTTTAACAATCTGTGAAAATTTTATGCATTTTTTTTTTCAGTATAAATACAATAAAAAAGCTGCAAATGTTAAAAAAAAACAAATATGGAAAAATATATACAGACAAACTATGCAAAAAAAAAAATTAAATAAATAAATGGCATAAAAATTTGTTAACAAGTTATGATGTTATTAAACAATAACAAAAACTACAGCAATTTAAAAAATAAAATAAAGAGTTATTAGTAGGGATGAGATTTCCATGCAAATGCATGTTTTTTGTCGAAAGTCTAAGAACGATATCGACCAATTATCTTTCCGAATCAAGAAATTTGCGTTAAAATGGCATCGATTTGTTTTTGCATATTTTTGCATATTTTGGTGAAATTGCATATTTTTGCATATTTTGATTTTAAATGCATATTTTGTAAATATTTCTAACTTTTGAGTGCATATTTTTGCATATTTTGGAATAAATTAGCAAAAACACAAATTAAAATTTATTTTTTTTAAAAAACAATTTAAAATTTTAAAAAATTATTTTGAAAATAAGCAAAATTATTTTTTTGTCTTTCAAATTTTTTTTATAGATTTTCTTAATTTCTAAAAAATCTTGCTTCTATAAAGTTTTAAATGTTACTATTTAAAGCCGGCGTTATTTTTTACTTTTTGAAAAGTTTTTCCTATGAAAACAAGATTTTTGTTTTACACAATTTATTTTTTAGTGCATATTTTTAGGTTTTTTAGTGCATATTTTGAATTTTATAGCGCATATTTTAAGCGCATATTTTCGATTTTTTAGTGCATGAAAATCTCATCCCAAGTTATTAGCAAAAAAAAAATGATAAAATTACACCGTCCGACAAAAATCAACAAAAGGCGTTAAACACGAACTGGATAATATACGTTTGAAACTAGAGACTGAATACTTAGTAAAACTGAATATACAGATTTTCTTTTCGTGATCCTGTTGCTTTTAAAAGGACTTCAAAATTTTAGAGAATTAAATTTTATAAAATATTTGTTTAATATTTGTAATTGTCCTACGATGCCACTAGTGATAGCAAATGAAAGAGCAGGATATCCCCTATTTTTTTTTTAATATTTTTCATATCATGCAAAAGAAGGTAAGTTAAATCCTTTCAAAAATGTATCCTTCAATATCATTAAAAATTTTTAAAAAAAATATTTTGATAACATTTTTAAGTGACTTTATACACATGCATTTATCCCGATATGGCAAAATAAAAAATTTAAGTTAAGGGAGATTCCGTTTTTCATTTGCTATCAGCACTGTCATCCTGGGAAGAGGAAAAAATATTTCAAAAATATTTTACAAAATACATCCTTTACAACTTAAAAGCAATTTTAAAAGGAAACAGGATCACGAAATAAAAAACTGTAAATGCAGTTTTATTCCATTTGATCTCTACTTTCAGACGTATATTATCCGGTTCATGTTTAATACTAGCTCGCCCGCCGGAACTTCGTTACCGGTAATATTAAATACCGGATAATAGAAGGATCAGGATTACCCTACCGATTTCAAAAAATGACTCATATGTAGTCTTTGTTTTATTTAATTGTGGACGTTTAAGTCTTTCATAAAATAATATTTCATTGAAGAACTTAATAAAATTTGAATACTTTCGGTGGTACGTTGTCATGTACTTTCCGGTGAAAAAGATTTTGACAATTTTCGAGTCCTTATATCGGGATTTTGGATCTTGAGTGAATAAATATTTCAGTGAAAAAATAAATTGGAATAAAAAAAATGTTCGGTAAAAAAACATATAGAGAGAAAAAATATGGAGCTAAAAAGTTTGATACGAAAAATTTTAGTAAAAAGTATCATTCTATATTGTTCCCCGCTCTATTCTATTTCGTTCCCCGTTCTACTCCATTTCATTTCCAATTCAATCTCCATGCAAGTTTCATTCCTCTCCATATAACATGCGTTACAGAAATAAAAAGTGCTATTGTATTTGTCTTATAGATATAAATATACCATTTTACACCACTTGTACCAATTAAGGTACCCCTTTTAACCCTGTCCATCATTTGGGTGTTATTTCGGCAGGAGGATACTGCACGTCAAATTTTGAGTTTCTAGACTTTATTAGTTAGATAGGTACAAATAAGCATTTGCCACCTTTTCCACTTAAAATTAAATTTTCCAAAAACCTTTTTTTTCTGAACCGTTTTTCAAGAAATATAAGAAGTACCAAACTTACACTTTTGTATGCCCTTTACGACTCTTAGAAACAGAATTTCCAAAAAGTACTTTTTCCAAAATATTTTTTCACTAAAGAATACTGCATTAAAATTTTCACTGCCTAGGATCATTATTTCAAGAAGTATAAAAAGTATAAAAAACACTTTTCTACACCTCTAGAAACGGAATCTTTTAAAAATACTTTAGCATAGCAGATTGTTTTTTTCACCGAAGGACCCCACAGTCCAAAATCAAGCTTCTAAGACAATTATTGTAGGAACAAAAAAAAATTAGTACCAAAATTACACTTTATTACCCCCGTTAGAAACGAAATTTCCAAAAAGTACTTTTACCAGTATGTTTTTTCTTTACCGAAGGATCCTACATTACAAATTCCAATTATCTAGCAATATTATTTCAGCAAATAGTACAAAAAATATACTTTTTAACCCCGTTAAGAAACGCAATTTCCAAAAAGTACTTTTCCCAAAATTTTTTAAGTTTCTAGAACCATTACGTCAGAAAATATTAAAATTACCGGAAGTACACTTTTTTAGCCATTTTACCCTACTAAGAAGCGGAATTTCCAAAAAATATTTTTCCAGAATATTTTTTTACCGAATAATCCTACATTACAAATTTCAAGATTCTAGGGCCATTACTACCGGAAATTAGAACGTACCTAAAATTTAAATTTTTACCCGTTCCACCCCTAAGAAAAGGAAATTTCAAAAATTAGTTTTTCCAGAATTTGTTTTCACCTAAGGACCCTACATTCCAAATATCAAGTTTGTATGATCATTATTTCAGTATATATAAAAAGTACTATAAGTACAATTTGTATCCCTTAAGAAAAGGAATTTTCAAAAAGTACTTTTCCTAGAATGTGTTTTTTTTGCAAAAGGTAATTTTTACAAAAGGTAGTTTTTATAAAAGGTACTTTTTATTAATGGTATTTTTATTAAAAGATACTTTTAATAAAAGGTACTTTTAATAAAAGGTACTTTTTGTAAAAGGTACTTTTTATAAATGGTACTTTTTATAAAAGGTACTTTTTATTAAAGGTACTTTTTATAAAAGGTACTTTTTATAAAAGGTACTTTTTATAAAAGGTACTTTTTTTAAAAGGTACTTTTTATAAAAGGTACTTTTTATAAAAGGTACTTTTTATAAAAGGCACTTTTTATAAAAGGTACTTTTTATAAAAGGTTCCCCCTAAGAAACGCATTTTCCAAAAAGTACTTTTTTTAGAATGTTTTTTTCACCGAAGGATCCTGCATTCCAAATATTAAGTTTCTATGACCATAATTTTAAGAAATAAAAAAAAAGGTACCAAAAGTACAGCTATAATAACGAGTGGCAAAGTATCAAACGCTATTATTAAAAATATGAAAAAAGCCCTAACACACGCTGAAAAATACTTTAACAAGTGGAAAATAAAGATAAATCAAGGAAAAACACAGGCTTCAATTTTTCCTTTCAACAAATCTCCAAAAAGAATTCCCCGAATAAAACTACACATTCAAGGGACTGAAATTCCTTTACTTGATTCCATTAAATACTTAGGAATAATTTTTGACAAAAAATTGACGTTTAAACAGCACGTATTTCAAGCGTGTGATAAAGCACTCAAATGTGGAAGAGCCATCTACCCTCTACTCAATCGAAAATCTAAGCTAAATCGCAAAAATAAACTTTTATTATATAAAATGTGCGTAAGACCAATAATGACATATGGCTGCCAAGTATGGTCAATGAGATGTGCTAAAACTTACTTAAAAAAGTTACAAGTCATTCAAAATAAAAATTTAAAGATTATTTTTAACCTCCCTAGATTATACTCTACTGCACTCCTGCATAGAAATTTCAAACAAGATATGTTAAAAACTGTGTTTAGTAATTTAACAACCAGATTCGAAAACAGGAACAGGTCTTCAAATTTTGATTCAATAAGAAATTTGCAAAATTAATTGGCTGCTTTCTACAACTTCTGAAGAGAAGATGTATGAAGGAGCCAACGACAAAATTTCTTAGATATTTCAAAAGGTTTTTCCCTATCTTTTTTCCTTAAGATGGTTTATATTTCAAATTAGTTTTTCATTTACAAATAAAAATATGTCATGTACTTGTTGCAATACTTTTTAGTAAAATCTCAAATACTGTAGATATTAAATATAAGTATTTTTTAATTGTTATGATGATAGTATTAATAAATAAAAAAAAAAAAAAAAAAAAAAAAAAAAAAGGTACTTTTTATTAAAGGTACTTTTTATAAAAGGTACTTTTTATTAAAGGTACTTTTTATAAAAGGTACTTTTTATAAAAGGTACTTTTTATAAAAGGTACTTTTTATAAAAGGTACTTTTTATAAAAGGTACTTTTTATAAAAGGTACTTTTTATAAAAGGTACTGTTTATAAAAGGTACTTTTTATAAAAGGTACTTTTTATAAAAGGTACTTTTTTTAAAAGGTACTTTTTATAAAAGGTACTTTTTATAAAAGGTACTTTTTATAAAAGGCACTTTTTATAAAAGGTACTTTTTATAAAAGGTTCCCCCTAAGAAACGCATTTTCCAAAAAGTACTTTTTTTAGAATGTTTTTTTCACCGAAGGATCCTGCATTCCAAATATTAAGTTTCTATGACCATAATTTTAAGAAATAAAAAAAAAGGTACCAAAAGTACACTTTTGACCTCTTTTATTCCCCTTGGAATCAAAATTTTCAAAAAGTACCTTTCCATATTGTTTTCTTAGCAAAGGATCCTACATTCCAAATTTCAAGTTTGTATGACCATTATTTCAGTAAATAAAAAAAAGTACCAAAAGTACACTTTTTTACCCTTTTTACCCCCGTAGAATCAACATTGGCCAAAAACCCAGCCTTAGTGGATCTTTTTCTCGGGAGGTGAACCTACATTGCAAATTTCAAGTTTCTAGGACTATTATTTAAGGAAATATAAAAGGTACCAAAAGCACAGTTTTTTACCCCTTTTTACCCCCTTAGAATCAGCATTGGCAAAAATACAGCCTTAGGGGATCTATATTCCGTGAGGTGAACATACAGTCCAAATTTCAAGTCTCTAAGACCATTATTTAAGGAAATATAAAAGGTACCAAAAGTACACCTTTTTACCCATTTTACCCCTATAGAATCAACATTGGCAAAAACCCAGCCCTAGTGAACCTATTTTTCGGGAGGTGAATCTGCATTCCAAATTTCAAGTTTCTAGGACCATTACTTAAGGAAATATAAAAGGTACCAAAAGTACAGTTTTTTACCCTTTTTACCCCCTTAGAATCAACACTGGCAAAAAATCCAGCCTAATTGGATCTATATTCCAGGCTGTGAACATACAGTCCAAATTTCGAGTCTCTGTGACCATTATTTCAGGATATATAAAAGTACCAAAAGTACAGTTTTTTACCCTTTCTACCCCCTTAGAATCAACATTGGCAAAAGTCCAGCCTTAGTGGATCTATGTTCCGGGAGGTGAACATACAGTCCAAATTTCAAGTCTCTATGACAATTATTTCGAGAGATATAAAAAGTACCAAAAGTACAGTTTTTACCCTTTTTACCCCCTTAGAATCAACACTGGCAAAAATCCAGCCTTAGTGTATCTATATTCCGGGAGGTGAATCTACAGTCCAAATTTCAAGTCTCTAGCTTCAGCGGTTTGGGCTGGGCGATGATGAATCAGTCAGTCAGTCATTCAGTCAGTCAGTCAGTCACTCACTCACCCAACTCTTTTATATATATAGATTGGCTGTCGGACAATGTTATCTTAAACAAACAACATACACAATCAAGTAAAACAGATAAATTCGAATTTATCGAATACTCTACACAATGCAAAATAATTTTTGAATAAAACTAAATTAGAAAAGAAAAACAAAAATTAAGTGATGGTAATTTTTTGATGTCAAAAAATTGTTCGAATTATTCGTGAAACTGATTTTTTTTTTTGTCTAATTTTAGGGTTTTTAACTTTTTTTCTTTTAAAAATATTTTTGTCTTTTTTTTTATATCAAAAACTTTTTTCATAACATATTCTTTCATCAACTTATTTTTTTCCTTTAACATTTTTTTTTTTTCATATCATCTTTACATTTTCATAAATTTTTTTATCAAAGTTTTTTCGGGGGGTCACGCCTCATTACCCCGAGAGGTCGTGTGTTGTTTGATACAATTTCTAAAATGGGTCTGGATGTGGTCTCAAGTGGAGAACCGACATACTGGCCTTCAGATCGTAATAAGATTCCAGATCTTATTGACTTTGGAGTGACTAGGAATATAAGGAGAAATTTTGTAAGTGTAGAATCTTCATTGGAACTCTCTTCAGACCACACACCCACTATTGTTACTCTATTTAACCCCCGATAAATTGTATCGCCCACTGGTGACTTAGCACTGACAGGCAAAGGAACAAATTGGCTAAAATATAAAAAGTTTCTCAGTACTCATTGCTCGGAAAACATATTGCTAAGAACACCAGAGGAAATTGACCTCTCGCTCAAGAATTTCGAATCTAATCTCAAACTAGCTGCTCAACTTGCTACTAAACCCCCCCGACAATCCAGACAGAATGTATTTTCTTCTGCTGATGTCGAACGACTCTTAATTGAAAAACGGAGAGTTCGTAGAGAGTGGCAACTGCACAGATCTCCACGTTAAAAAGCACAACTTAAGGAATGCACGAACAACTTACGATGATTGTTAGAATCTCAGAGAACGGCTGCACTAAATAGATTTCTTGAAAATCTGGAGCCTACATCAAAAACCGACTACTCGTTATGGCGTGCTACAAAAAATTTAAAAAGACCAGTCTTATGTAAGCCTCCTTTGCGCAAAGCAAATGGAGGTTGGGCTAGAAATAATACTGAAAAAGGAAATCTGTTTGTTGAGCACTTGAAAAATGTATTCACACCAAATGAATCAAGTGTTATAGTATAGTTGCCACTAATTTTACCCCAGCGCATAGCAGTACCCGTTAGGTTTGAGATGCGAGAGGTCGAAAAGGCAGTTTGTGAATTAAACCCCAAAAAGGCATTTGGTATTTATATGATCAGTAATAAAATGCTTTTAAAGTTACCCCGAATAGCATTAAGAATAATTCTTTTTATTTTTAATGCTATATTACGCCTTCAACATTACCCCCAGAATGGAAAATTTCTCTCGTTAAAATGATACCCAAGCCAGGCAAAGATCACACAAAAGTGGAATCGTACAGGCCTATCAGTCTGTTATCCAATTTATCAAAACTTTTTGAAAAACTGTTAGTGAACAGATTAACAACTCATGTCGCTCAGAACAACTGTATCCCCGATCACCAGTTTGGATTCAGAAAGAAACATGGCACAATTGAGCAAGTTCATAGACTGGTAGGTATAATTAGAAGAGTATACAAAGAAAAAAAATATTGTTCCGCACTTTTTATTGATGTCTCACAGGCGTTCGATAAGTTTTGGCATGAGGGTTTACTCTATAAGATTAAAAATATGTTACCACCAAATACACATAAGTTACTCGAAAATTACATAACAGATCGTAAGTTTACAGTGAAGGAAAACGATTTTGTCAGTACCCCGCAAATCACACAAGCTGGAGTTCCACAAGGTAGTGTTTGGGGACCGCTTTTATCGAAATACGCATACCTCCACATTTGCAGATGATACAGTTATTTTAAGCTCCCATAACAATCCACTTGAAGCAACTCGTATTTTACAGAGTCACATTCTTGAAGTTGAATACTGGTTAAATAAGTGGAAGATTAAAGTGAAAGAGCAGAAATGCATTCACATAACGTTCACGTTAAGACGATAAACTTGTCCCCAAATTCGGATTAATAATCACATTGTACCTCAACATACAACAGTAAAGTACCTCGGAATTCATCTCGATCGTCGTCTTACGTGGAAAAACCATATAGATGCAAAATTAACCCAAATAAAATTGAAAACTATTGCACTTAATTGGCTTATTGGGAGAAACTCGAAACTTAAGTTAGACTGTAAACTATTGATCTACAGCTCGATTATAAAACCTATATGGTGCTATGGTATTCAGTTATGGGGCACTGCCTCTGCGTCTAATGTGGAAAAAATACAAAGGAAACAGAACAACATTTTGCGAATGATTACTGATGCCCCCTGGTATGTTAGAAACTTGAACATACACAGAGATCTAAATGTTTCCCTTGTTAAAGATGAAATTGTGAAACATACCGAGAACTACTTACGAACGCTGGAATCACATCCAAACAATTTAGCACGCAATCTTCTAAATAATCGTGGTCACCAACGCCTTAGAAGGAGGGCCACTGCTGACTTGGCACACTAAAGTGAAGGATGATGATTTTGAAAACATTTGATAATTTATGAGCAGATGAAATTTTCTCTGGCACTGGCTGGACTTAATATTAAGTTATATTAGTTTTAAGATTTAAATACTTATTGTTAGTTCACATAATTTTAGTGAAGATTCAATAGAATAAATGAATGAGAAAAAAAAAAATAAAGTTTTGTCGCCAAAATTACTTTTTTACCAACTCTGAACTGTTTCTGATAAAAATGTCCTATTTGGTAAAAAAGTGCCAAAAACAAATGAGAGTGTCGGTCTATGCCGAATCTTTTATAGCCTACAAAACGTAAAATACTCTATTTGACTAAAGTAATACGATTTTATAAATTTTATTATCCACGCCAACAAAAGAGTTCTTCAAGGGGAAGCTTCTTCCCTCTGATCTGGTTTCGTTCAGTTATAAACTTTACCAATATGTGCACTCAAGACATTTTCGTGCCAAATTTCGAATGTCTAGCTCTATTGGTTTGGACTGCAGTGCGCTCTCCACAGACTGGCCGTACATTTACTATATAAATGGAACATTTTTACGAAGAAGTTCAGACTTGCTGAAAATGTATCTTGGTAAATAAAAATTGAGAAAAATAATTCTTTGTGAAAAAAAAATTTATTTGATAAAAAAAAAAGTTTTTGATGAAATAACGTTTTTGATGAAAAAAACGTTTTTGATAAAAAAAGTTTTTGATAAAAAATTTTTGATGAAAAAATGTTTTTGACGATAAAAAAAAAAATTTTTAATGAGAAGAACATTTTGATGAAAAAAATATTTTTGAGGAAAAAAAAATATTTTTGAAAAAAAAGTTTTGATGAAAAAAAATGAAAGAAAAACAAGTTCACAAAAAAAAGTTTGCTAAGAAAAAAAAAATTATGATACAAAATTTTTTATTGATGACAAAAATTTTAATAAAAAATTTTGTTTTGATCAAAAAAAAAATTTTTAAGAAAAAAAAAATTATGACAATATAATTGTCATCCAAGTTACAAACCATTTTGGTTAAAAAACAAGTAGAAAAGTTAAATTCGACTTGGCCGAATCTATGAATACCCTCCACAATGCCCTTTTTAAGTGATAGTAAATTTTCTAACGGGAAAAAAATAACATTTTTGGTTAGAAATATTTTATTTTCTGTAAAAAAACATTTTTTTATTCATTTTTGAAAAAAAAATAAAAATTTACTAATTTTTTTTTTGAGTGTATTTTTTATACCCTCCACTCTAGTGATAGAGGGTATATATAAGTTTGTCATTCCGTTTGTAACACATCGAAATATTGGTCTAGGACCCCATAAAGTATACATATTCATGATCCTTGATCGATTTTAAGTCGATCTAGCGATGTCCGTCCGTCCGTCCGTCCGTCCGTCCGTCTGTCTGTCTGTCCGTTGAAAACACGCTAACTTTTGAAAGACTTTACGGAGGCTCCTGAAGTTTGACATATATGTTATCCATTTACCGGGTCAGGTTGGTATTGCAATCCAGCGAAATCGGTCAAGTGGTTCAAAAGTTATGAGCAAAAGAGTAAATTTCGGCAAGGGTATTTTTCGAATTTACAAGGTTAAAACCACTATAACTTTCTAAAGACAATTCTGAGGGGGCTGAAGCTTAGCATATATATTTGTCGTTCCCCAAGGCTGTTTGGTTTTGAATTTCAGCAAAATCGGTTCAGTGGTTCAAAAGTTATAAGCAAAGCACGGAATTTCAGATTTGTTTCACCTTAAACTGTTGAAAACTCGTTAAACTAGTTTTAAAAGCATGGTGAAATACCAGTTTTTTAAAACTTGTTGTTGTTTGTTTTCTTGTCGTGGGGTGCAGTTTAGTTGTTAGACAAGTAAATATTTGTTATTGTTTTGTTATTGTTTTTGTAACTGTATGTAACGGTGTATAGTAAGTATTTTTAGAAAAAAAATCAAATGAAGTAAAATAAAAAGTGGGAAATATGTGAAATATTTTTTTTTATTGCATATAGGTATAAAACAACAAAAATATTTTACAAAGTAATTTTGTTACTCAAAGAAATTGTACACTAAAAAAAATATTTACACTAAAAAAAATGTTACACTCAAAAAAAAATGTATACATAATTTTTTTTTTAATGAAATGTCACACTCAAAAAAATGCTGACAGTCAAAAAAATTTTGCACTCAAAAAAATTTGATTGATTAAAAAAAAGTTTTACTCAAAATAATATATTTCTAATAAAAAATTTGTGATGCAATTTTTTTAAATTTTTTTAGAAAATTACTATCAGATGACATTGTGGAGGGTATTCATAGATTCGACCAAGTCGAACTTAATTTTTCTAATTGTTTTTTTTGTTTTAGTGTAAAAAAACTTTTTTTTGTTAATTTTTGAAAAAAAAAAAAATAATTTACCAATTTTTTTTTTTGAGTGTAAAATTTTTTTTGAGTGTAAACTTTTTTTTGGTTAGAAATATTTTATTTTCTGTAAAAAAAACTTTTTTTATTAATTTTTGAAAAAAAAAATTAAATTTTTTTTTTTTTTGAGTGTAAAATTTTTTTTGAATGTATTTTTTTTTTTTTTGTTTTAGTGTAAAAAAACTTTTTTTTGTTAATTTTTGAAAAAAAAAAAAATAATTTACCAATTTTTTTTTTTGAGTGTAAAATTTTTTTTTGAGTGTAAACTTTTTTTTTAAGTGTATTTTTTTTGGTTTAGTGTAAAAATATTTTTGTGTGACAAAAATACCTTTAAAATATTTTTTGACTTACAAATGATTTTAAAACATGTTTAACGGGTTTTCAACACGTGAATTTAAGGTGAACTAATCTGAAATTTACGGTTTTGCTAATAACTTTTGAACCGCCGGACCGATTTGGCTGAAATTTAAAACGAACCGGACCAGAGGAACGGTAAATATATATGCCACACTTCAGCACCCTCAGAATTGCCGTTCGAAAGTTACCGTGTGATTTATCTCGCAAAATCCAGAAAACCCCTTGCCGAAATTCACTCATTTGCTTATAACTTTTGAACCACTGGACCGATTTCGCTGGATTGCAATACCAACCTGAACAGGTAAATGTCCAACATATATGCCAAACTTCAGGAGCCTCTGTAAAGTCTTTCAAAAGTTAACGTGTTTTCAACAGACAGACAGACAGACGGACAGACGGACAGACGGACGGACAGACGGACGGACGGGCGGACATCGCTAGATCGTCTTAAAATCGATTGAGGATCATGAATATATACACTTTATGGGGTCCTAGACCAATATTTCGAGGTGTTACAAACGGAATGACAAACTTATATATACCCTCTATCACTAGAGTGGAGGGTATAAAAACAGTAAATCTTATTTTCCATTATGTTAATAAGAACCCAAAATCATTGAATCACAGCTGTGGTTCAATAATAAGACCTGTGCACAGGTCCAATTTTATTTTTGTATTAAAATTGGCCTGAAAAGGCACCAACAATTAAAATAAAATTACTTCGCCAAAATGTACATTTTAAAATATTACACAAATACACTATGAACAAAATCATAGATGCGTATGGTTAACCCTTTATTTCCATTGCTGGTGGTACTATTATTTTGTATGATTTTATTCAATACAGTAAACCTATTTAAAATTTAAGTAATTCTTTATGAAATTATTATTGCAATACTTACCTTTTATTAAAAATCTCATGCTTATTAATTGTGTAAGCATATTTCTCCAATTACTTTCTGCTCTTATATATTTATTACAATATTTTCACACAATGATTAACCATGTTTTAGCATGCAATCTAACAATTGTCTTTCATTATTCATAAGCTGTAGAAGAAATAAAGTGTAAAACAAAACTAAATGGAAACATATTCTTAAAGCAGAGATTCTCAAGGCATTTTTAACAGAAGGTATTTCTTATAAAGGAGGTTTGATTAATTAAATTTAGCCATCAAAATTTAAAGAATATTTTTATGCCAACCAACCACTGTGTTCTCACTAGGGATGCCAAACGGGAAATCCCGAAATCCGAATTTTAGGTAGTCTTTAAATCGATCGTGGATCTAGGATATGGGGTCCTAGACCAATATTTCTATCACTAGAGTGGGGGTATACAAAGTTATTTTTCTGATCTTCCTGTCCATTAGAGAAACTCTGCCTTTTCAGTTCAAATGTAGTATGTACAATTAATTTTTATGTTATATATGAACCATACTAAATTAGACTACTTTAAGTTGTGCACATGATTTAACATGAGCTTAGAATTTCTATGACTGTATGGTGTTGTTTAATATTTACAACATACTTACAAATGTGGATGTACTACTCATATACTGTAGCTTGCTGTTCATGTTGTTCAATATTGTGTAAATTTAAACCAGCTTATTTTCATATATCAAACAATAGAGTGGCAAAAAAAAATTTTCTTCCGATTTGAAATATCCGGGAAAATTTATATTCTACACGACTTTAAAATTATGTGGTACTTTTAGGCCAATCGGATTAAATTCAAACAATTTTAACCCATGCGCTCTTCGATCAAAGTTTAGAGGTTTTGGTAAAAAATTTTCCAAAAAACCAAAACTTTGATTTTACGGATCAAAATGATCGGATTTGACGAAAATTTATTTTAAGTAAAAGTTTATTTGGCTGGGTTTTTTTGCCAAGTTTGATTCTAAGGGGGTAAGATGGGTAAAAAAGTGGAACTTTTGGTACTTTTCGTTAAACCCTGAAATAATGGTCATATCAATTTGAAAAATACAGGATCCTTCGGTGAAAAAAACATTCTGAAAAAATTACTTTGTAAAAATTTCGTTTATAAGAATAGTAGACACTTAAAATTTAGAATGTAGGATCCTTAGATGAAAAAACCATTTTGAAAAAAGTACTTTTTGGAAATTCCGTTTCTTAGGAGTAAAATGGGTAAAAAAATTTACTTTTGGTACTTTTTATATATCCTGAAATAATGTTCCCAGAAACTTGAAATATGAAATGTATGATTCTTCGGTCCTTTTTATAATTCCTGAATTAATGGTCGTAGAAACTTGAAATTTTAATTTATTGTTTTTTCTGTTAGTACAGATTCTAGAAACTTGAAATTTGGAATCCAACCAGTTGGCACAATAAAATCTCCCCAGACATACTGCTGACTCTACCTTTAGAATTCGCTTACATCTTCATACAATTTTTCAAAATGTCATCAATGACATGCCAGCAATTGGTCAGAAGTTTCCATCAGTATCGGTGGCTACCACGAATTCGTTTAAACAACCGCTGACCAACTGCTGACATGTCATTGGGGACATTTTGAACAATTGTATGAAGATGTCACCAATTTTATAAAGGGAGCAGTGTGTCAGGGGTGATGTTTTTTGCCGACTGGGTAAAAAATGATTCTGCAATATGTCCTTTTTGGAAATTCCGTTGGTACTTTTGATGTTTTCTGAAATAATAGTCTTAGAAAAAGTAAATTTGGAAAGTAATATTCTGGAAAAGCACTTTTTGGAAATTCCGTTTCTTAGAGCAGGGTTCGAAAAAAAACTCTAACGTACGGTACGTTAGTGTTCTGTACGGAACTGTGGAGCGACCGTACGTTATCGAAACGTACCGTTCCAAGAACACATTCACTAAAAAGTTTTTTAGTGGTTGTGAAGGTGTTCGCAAAGAGAATTCCGAACGTTATGCCTGCGAGTTGAAGAACAGAAACTTTACGATAACGTACCGAACTAGGTTAGAAACAAAATAAAGTTCTTTTAGTGTTCTGTTTGCGAACTTTTGAGACATTTTTTAAATTTAAAATGGCGATATCTTGAAAACTAAGCAAGATAGAGCAAAACGGAGCACATTTTTGGTTCTTGGGATCTCCATAGTATCGCTAGGCCTCTACACATGGGTAGACCCCATTGGGTCCTTATTTTGAATCTAAAAAAGTTAGCATTCCGGGAAATTTAAAAATGCATATATCTCGCTAAATACTGCCGACACGATGAAAGGTCTAAAAGCATTTTTGTGGATCTTGTCTCGTAGTACATGACCGCTTTTAGACTTTATGTCGTGTCGGCAGTATTTAGCGAGATATGTGCATTTTTAAATTTCCCGGAATGCTAACTTTTTTAGATTCAAAATATGGACCCAATGGGGTCCACCCATGTGTAGAGGCCTAGCGATACTTGCTTAGTTTTCGAGATATCGCCATTTTAAATTTAAAAAAAAAATGTCTCAAAAGTTCGCAAACAGAACACTAAAAGAACTTTATTTTGTTTCTAACCTAGTTCGGTACGTTATCGTAAAGTTTCTGTTCTTCAACTCACAGAGATAACGTTCGGAATTCTGTTTGCGAACACCTTCACAACCACTTAAAAAACTTTTTAGTGAATGTGTTCTTGGAACGGAACGTTAAATAACGTACTGTTTTTTTTCGAACACTGTCTTAGAGCGGTAAAATGGTCAAAAAATTTACTTTTGGTACTTTTGATGTTTTCTGAAATAATGAAACTTAAAATTTGGAAAGTTGGATTCTGGAAAAATACATTTTGGAAATTTCTTTTCTAAGGGTGGTAAATGTGATAAAAAAGGTGTACTTTTTGTACTTTTCATATTTTCTGAAATAATGGTCCTAGAAACTTGAAATTTGTAATATTGGATCCTTTGGTGAAAAGGCATTCTGGAAAAAGTACTTTTCGAAAAAATGTGCTTTTGGTACTTTTATTTCCGGAAATAATGATCCTAGACTCTTGAAATTTCGAATGTAGGATTCTTCGATTAAAAAAATCATTCTGGAATATGTACTTTTTGGGAAATTCCGTTGGTACTTTTGATGTTTTCTGAAAAAAATGGTCTAGAAACATGAAAGTAGGATTCTGGAAAATTACTTTTTGGAAATTCCGTTCCTAAGGGGTGGGGGATAAAATAAGTGAACTTTTCGTACATTTTATGTTTTTTGAAATAAAGATCTACTTTTCTTATTTCCTGAGATAATGGTTCTAGAAACTTGGAATTTGGAGTGTAGGATCCTTTAGTAAAAAAAAATTCGTGAAAAGGTACTTTTTGTAAAAAGTGTGCTTTCGGTACTTTTATTATTTCAAGAAAAATTATCCTAGGCACTTGAAATTTGGAATGTAGCATTCTTCGGTGAAAAAAATCAATCTTAAAAATGTACTTTTTGGAAATTCCGTTGGTATTTTTTATATTTTCCGTCTTGAAACTTGAAATTTGGAAAGTAGGATTCTGGAAAAGTACTTTTTGGAAATTCCGATTCTGAAGGGGGTAAAAGAGATAAAAAAGGTGCACTTTTGATACTTTACATATTTCCTGAAATTATGATTCTAGAAACTTGAAATTTGGAGTATAGGGAAAAATATTTTGAAAAAAGTACTTTTTGGAAAAAGTGTGCTTTTGGTACTCTTAATATTTCCCGAAAAATTATCCTAGCCACTTGAAATATGGAATGTAGTATTCTTCGGTGAAAAAAAAAATCATTCTGAAAAATTTACTTTTTGAAAATTCCGTTGGTACTTTTTATGTTTTCCGAAATAATAGTTTAGAAACCTAAAATTTGGAAAGTAGAATTCTGGAAAATTACTTTTTAGAAATTCCGATCCTAAGGGGAGGGGGAAAAAATAAGTGAACTTTTGGTACTTAATTATATTTCCTGAAAAAATGGTCCTAGGAACTTAGAATTTGGAATGTAGGACAAAATATTTAGGTCTTGTAGAATAAAAAATTTTCCGGATAATTGGGAAATTCAAAAGTTGAAGAAAAAATGCCACTCTAATCATTCATGTTTATAACATTTTAAATGAGTTTGTGAGTATGTAAGTTAATCAGGAAGTAAAAAACAGAGAAATCTCTTATCCTCTGTAAAATACTCCGTAAAATGACTGTAATCTCAATTTAACAGATATTTGACAGAGTTTTCTGTCAAAATACAGATTTAAAGAAAATACTTTGTATTTTGGTGTGACAAAAAAATACAAAGTTTCCTCTGTTCCATTACTTTTTACTTTGTAATCCTAATTTTACAGATAATCCTAATTTTACAGATAATTAACAGAGTTTTCTGCTAAAATGCAGATTTAAGCCAAATACCTTGTATTTTTTTAAAACCAAATAAAGTTTTCTGTTTTCAGTAGTTTTTGTTTTTGGTACCAGATATCAAAATTTTATCTGTATATATTTTTTTTTTTTGAGAAAAAATTTAAAAATGTAGCAAAAAAAGTTATCAAAATAAATCTTTTCAGAAATCTTATAAAAATTTTACAAAATAACATGCATTTAACTAATCCCTGTAAGTTTACAGAGTTTTTTCTGTAATTTTTTTTTTGAATCAAATGCATTTTACAAATATATGAAAATTTATATAGTTTTCTTTGATGGTTTATTTAACTAATATTTTACTAGAAACTCTGTAAATTAAGGGCCTAATTTTGTAAAACGCAACGCGCCTTTTCATCTGGCGTTGGACAATTTTCTATTTTGTAAAACGCGAGCACTGAACAGCTGTTTTTTTCGCGTTGACTTACGTGTTTGTAGAACAAATTGTATGGAAATTGGAATTTTGTAAAACGCAAGAGAGTGATTTTTCATCACTTGAAGTGTCAAAATGATCACTTGAAATTTTGGGGCGTTGATGTAACAAATATGCTTTTAAATAGCAAAAAATAAATAAATAATGTTGGAATATGTAAATATACAACAAAAATGTAATAAATGTGTAAAAAAAACTTCTCCGGCAGAAGAAAAACATCGAAAAGCGCAAAGCGTCTCGTTGTGATTTTTATTGCTTTTTTCCACTAATTTATGTTATTTTTTTTTTTATCAAATATTCTCTTTGTAGGTGTTGCCTTATCATATATATGTGTTTCCCTACGATAATGGGTGTGTATCCCCTACAAAATGGGTGGCCAATTTTATTAATTTTAGAATGTCTGGCAACACTGATTCAAATATAATTGACATTTCAAGTGATGGTAAAAATTGAACCTAATAACGTAGTGTTTTACAAAATTGCACTTTTTGAGCCTCGCGTTCACGTTAACGTTGGTGATGCGGTTAACGCGAGTGATTTACAAAATTAGGCCCTAACAGTTTTTTTGCCCAAATCATTTTACAAAGCTTTATAGTAAAATTATAGAGTTTTATCTGTCAAAAAGCTTTCATATTTTACCAATATTTTACTATAAACTCTGTAAATTAACAGTTTTTTTTTTGTCAAAATCATTTTAAAGAGTTTTTTTAGTAAAATTACCAAGAAATGTTGTTAGCTGGAAAAGTATAGTATACTCTGTTAAATTAGCAGAGTTTTTCTGTAATTTAACTGAGTTATTATTTTGAGTGCAGGTATTTAATTCTCGGAATCGATAGTGATCGATATTTGTCTCTATGCCTAAAATTATGCTGTGATAAATACAAGCTTTTACAACACTAAAATATAAAAACATAAACCAGACATATTATTTATAGCATAATTTATTGCGATAAGAAAAATTGAAAAATCACACATTCAAGTAGAACTTCGATAGCTATCGACTCCAAGAATTTGCTCTCTAAAAACCGCAAAACGATTCCGTTTAGTTTTTCTGCATATAGCGACACAAAAATTCTAAAAATATATGTTAATTCTTTTGTATGTGTTAGAATTTCTATATGAATGTTTGCGTAATTGTATTTGTGTATTTGTTTCATTTAACATCTAAATCTAATAATAGCTTATTTGTGTTTGTGTAGTAAAAGGTGTGAAAGAAAATATAAATTTTCAGCAATAAATTGAAATTTATACACTCAAAAAAATTACTCTGTTAAATACTCTGTAAAATGACTGTAATCTTAATTCGACAGATATTTGACAAAGTTATCTGCCAAAATACAGATTTTAAGAAAATACTTTGCATTTTCTTGTGACCGAAAACTCAAAAAACTTCCAAATATTTCAACACCTCTTTAAAAATCGTCTGAAATTACAATAAAATCTGGTAAATTTTCGAGGATGTCGTGTTAAATTGGAGTTACACGTACAAAAAATTTTAATTTTTGCCAAAATAAAAAACGTAAAATTACAATTTGGAAGTATTAAAGCGGGCAAGCGGAAGTATTAAAGCGGGCATTTCCCAATTTTCAACAAAACTTGCACATTAAGGGATGAGAAATTGATCAGGAATCAAATAGTGACCGTTGTGGAAAAGCCATATCAAGCGCATTTAAAAGATATATAGAAAAAGTCAAGACATTGTTAAACGATTACCCTTTAATTTTATAAAAGTGTTTATTGGAATGACCGCGCTCAAATGTGGAACTGAAAATGAAAGGTTTATGAAAAAAAAAACTTGAGAGCATCTAGCGAGTTTATTAATAATTTCTTCAAAGTGAAACATTCGGATGCGAAACATTTAAGCGGGCGCATTTAAATGATGGCATTTGCCGTTATTTTGAGTCAATTTATTACTTATCCATGCTTCTTGGTAAAATTCTGGCCGCTTTCGTCAACATTTTACAGATAATTCTGTAATTTACAGTTTTTTTTATCGAAATCATTTTACAGAGTTTTTTTCGTAAAATAACAAAAAATCTTGCTGGTTGGAAATCTATGGTATTTTCTGCTGGCTTAGCAGAGTATCTCTGTATTTTAACAGAGTGATTATTTTGAGTGTATGAAAAGAGTACAATGAAAAACAACAAGATTTAGCATAATGCCATGATATTGTATATGAATATTAGGTAAATAAAAAATATTTGTCCCAGTGACAAACAACAGATTGAGTCTAAGGACATTTTAGCAGTAGACAAAATATTTAATCTGCAAAGCGAAAAAATTGTAATATAAATTTTTATATGAATTTTTAATTACTAAACCAAAATTATTTTCAAACAATGTGATACAAAAAATGATAACTAAAAAAAAAATTAGCTGCCTCGTGATTCGATCATAAGACCCAATGCATGCTAGTCTGGCAACAGTCACTCGTTGCATTAATAAATCTAATGTTAATTTTTTTAAGTAGTCGCTCAACAATTTTACAATTACCCATAAAACGTTGATATATTTACACATTGTGTGTAAAATATTTGAACTAACAGATAATATTCATAATTTTCTGTGTTTAAGTACTTTAAAATCATTTGGAGCCAATACTAACACAAAATGTGTGCTTTTCAACAAAAAATTACCCAATTTATAGTAGCAAATTTACAGAAATTTTTTAGAGTGCAGTTACGGATACAAAACAACCACCAATGACTTATGCATACCTCTAATATACATGTGTTGAAGTAAGTACATTATTGTTCCATATGTTAAGCGTTTAACAGAGCATTGAGCAGCATAAAAGAAATTATGTATAAAGCATTTATTTCATTTACATGTTCATTGTTATTCTTTTTTCTTTATAAAATAAGAGATTTGACAGCACACAAATGTCAATAGAATTTGGAAAGGACAAAAAGGTTTTATTCTTTTTGTACGTACAGTATAAAGCTGAAGTATATTTTTAAAACGAAATGTATTGTAATGATTTGTTTTAAGAATTTAATTGATAAATGAAAATTAGTAGAATATTATTTTCATTCAAATTAAGGTTAATTAACTGCAGAATACAGATGTCGGTGTAAAGGAGATGTGAATTCATAACAACCTTCGACACCTAATATTAAAGATGAAACGCGTGATTATCGTCTGAATGTAGAAATCAAATGGGGTAAAACTGCATTTACAGTTTTTCATTTCGTGATCCTATTTCCGTTTAAACGGACTTTACAGTTTTAAAGGATTACAATTTGAAAAATATTTCTTTACTTGTCCTTGGCAAATGAAACAGGAAGACCTCCCTTAATTTTTACATTTTCTTAATTTGCATTCGGGTTAAAAGGATATGAACAAAGGCCTTTGAAAACTTAATGAACATTTTTTGTTGAAAATTTTTAATGATATTGAAGGATAAAGTTTTGAAAGGTTGCTTACCTCCTTTTTCCTTATATGTAAAAATAATAAAATTTGAAATTTAGGGGAGATCTACCTCTTTCATTTGCTGTGGCATCCAAGGACAAGTACAAATATAAAAAAAAAAATATATAATAAAATTTAATCCTCTAAAACTTTGAAGTCCTTTTAAAAGTAAACAGGATCTCGAAATAAAAAACTGTAAATGCAGATTTACTTCATTTAGTCTCTAGTTTCAAATGAATATTATCCAGTTCGTGGTTTACGATTTTTGTCGGACGGTGTAATAGCACTGAAAAAATACTTCTGTTGTGACATAGTGTAGGTTGTTGGTTTTGTCGAGAGATCACAAAAATGTACATTAAACTTGCCAGACACCCTAAAATTTTAGAGTAATTGTAAAAAAAAAAAAATTTTTGGGACTTTTCTCACTAAACCTTGTTTAATTCCGGAAATTTTTAACCGATTTAAAATTTTTTAACTGTTTTGGATAGAAGAAGGATAGGCCGGTTTGTTGGGCATTTTTGTGATCTTCTAGATGAGACCTACAACCTTTACTACCTCATTTGCAAAGTATATTCGACTTTGTTTTTTTTTTTTTTTTGTAGCTCAGTATAACCTTCTTAGAACATTTCTATTTTTTTCTAAATTGTTTTAAATTTTTTATTAATTTGTCAAAACTTTCCACAGTTTTTTGTATTTTATCCTGATGATTTTTTTTTTCTAATTTTCACAGATTATTTCACGATTTTTCTAAACTCACAAAATTTTTCTCGGCTTACATTATAATAGAGTTTGCAAATAATCGAGATATTTCGTATTTTTAAAATATTTTTTCTTGTCCTAGGATGTCACTTGTATGAAAGAGGAAATTCTCTCCTGATTTTTTCACTTTTTTTTATTTTGCCATATCAGGAAAAGGGATGTGAATAATATGCTTTCAAAACTTTATCAGTTTTTATGTTGAAAACTTTTAACTTGCCTCTTTTCCTGATATATCAAAATAATAAAATAGGAAAATTAGGATTTGCCATCATTAGTGATATCCTAGGACAAGCAAAAATATGTAAAAAAAATATTTTAAAAATTTTAATCCTCTCAAACTTTAAAGTCCTTTAAAAAGGAAACAGCATCACGAAATTAAAAACTGTAAATTCAGTTTTACTACATCTAGTCTCTAGTTTCATATAAGTTTGTCATTCCATTTGTAAGACCCCGAAATATTGGTCTAGAACCCCATAAAGTATATATATTCATGATCCTCGATCGATTTTGAGACGATCTAGCGATGTCCGTCAGTCCGCCTGTCTGTTGAAAACAAGCTAACTTTTGAAAAACTTCTCCTGCAGTTTTGCACATATATTTGGAATTTACCTGGTCAAGTTGGTATTGCAACTCAGAGAAATCGGTCAAGTGGTTTAAAAGTTATAAAAAAAGTAAATTTCGGCAAGGGTTTTTCGCGAATTTACAAGATAAAAAACACGCTAACTTTCGACAGACAATTTTGAGGATGCTGAAGCATGGCATATATATTTATCGATCGCTTGGTCTGGTTCGTTTTGAATTAAAGCCAAACCCATTCCAGCCAAATCGGTTCAGTGGTTCAAAGTTTATTAGAAAAACCGTCAATTTCAGGTTGGTTTCACCTAAAATTCACGTGTTGAGGAAACCGAGCTTTAAAAAACAACATTTAAAAATATTGGAAAGCCAAAAAATTACATTACAAACTATTTTTGTCACTCAAAAATATTAAACTAAAAAAAATACACTCGAAAAAATTTTACAAAAAAATCAGTAATTTTTTTTTTTTTTTTTTAAATGACAAAAAAATTTTTTACTTAAAATAATATATTTCTAATCAAAATTGTTAATTTTTTTCATGTTATACAATTTTCTTTTCTTTAAAAAGGACATTTTATAGGGATTCATAGATTCGGCCAAGTCGAATTTAACTTTTTTTTCTTGTTATATTTTGTCGTACAGTGTAATAAGTAATTCAGTTTGGCTGGAATCGTATTCAATAACAAATTTAGTATACTGCTCATATCTATCGATGGTTAAGAAAAAAATCTATTAAAAATTTAGAAAAAAAAATTTCGAAACGTAATCAAACTACAATTTGGCTACAATAGAAATCACGGTCTTAAACAAATCCACATGTATCATTAAAACAATGTGGAAAAATATATAAACAAATTTGTTTTTAAAAAAATCGCCCATTTTATTTGAGTATCCATTCCCATTTTCAAATTTCCATCATATAATATGCTAACAAATCGGTATTTTATTAACTTTAGACACATTTGTCAAATCCTTTTTTTTTTGTGTACTTTCAGTTGTTTGTTTAAATACATATGTATGAGGCATGCCACCAACTATTCGCTTAGAATAAATGTATCAGTTTCAAATTAATTTAAATTTACTGCTTTCTTTCGTCACGATAAATAACAAAAGTAAAAATAGCAAAAAACTAGAATTCGACTGGGACGAACCCACACAGAAAGAATTGAAAACGAATTGCAATCAACAAAAACGCGGATTCAATTAATTTTTTATTTGAAACTCCTCCGATGAAGAAAATTGTTATATCAATCATCAAATTGTAGGTGATTAATTGATTTTTTTTTTCAATCAATCTCTTTTTCGATTTTGATCAAAAATTTTATTAATTTTTTATTTAAAGTCAATTAAAATAATGATTGATTTAACAAATGAATTTTGAGCTTATGTCAAAATTATAAAAAAATTTATAGTTTTTGCTTTCCAATATGTTGCCGACAGTAAAAAAAAAGTAAATCCCGAGTATAAAGTATATTTTTATATTAATGTATTTAAATAAATTGAAGCGATAAAAAATCTGGTATGTTGAAAATTTGTAATTTGATAGGTAAAGAAAATAACAGAAATGTTCATCAAATTAATAATTGACTCATTTAAATTTTGTTGATCAATAGATTTAATTGAAATTGTTAAGACAATAATTTTTTGTGTGCATGAATAACTTCACAATATTCAAAACATTTTTTTTATGCAAAAATTTTGACTTTAAACATTTATTTTGATTAAAACTCACATTTTTAGTAATTTTTGGTATACAAAATTTTTGACTGTAAATTTTTTTTAGTGGAATTTTTTTTTTTTTTCTTTATTGTTGAATTGTTTTTCTCATGGACACGGTTTTGCTCATAACTTCTAAACCCCTCAGCCGATTTTTAAATTTCATAATTTCGGTTAGAAAACTTATTGCGAGAAAGCTAAGTGGAGGGTATAAAATTGGGTATTTGGCGAAATTATACACCAAAACTTTTTTATCTTACATGAACTGCAAACTCATTTTTTATGAAAAACTGTTTTGTTTAGTATGGAATTACTCATTTATTATTTGCTTTTCACTGATTTCAGCATATATTAAAGAAATTTCGTTTTTTTTTTTTTTAATACGTTTTCCAAAGATTTACATTTTAAGTGATTTCAGAAAAATTGTAGAAAATAAAAAGAGATAAACAAAAAAGTGAAAAAATGCTTGTGTTTTTTGGTAATAAATTTATGCGCATTAGTTTACATATGAAAACTTTTTAATATGCATGTATAGAAATGAAACTTATTTGTACATGCTAACTGTCCCAAACCTGGAAAGAAAGAGATAAGGTAATCCTAAACTGAAACCAAAATTCGCGTTTGTCCATCTTTGAACATAACCAGACGTTTTCATGAAAACTTTTCAACATTAAAAAATAAACGCAATTTACAGGGCTAACACACTATAAAAGCGATATAGAAAAAATTGCTTTCAAATTCAATAAATTTGAATATAAATTGGTAAAATTAATTCATTTGTAAAATTATTTCACAATGTACCGTAATCGAAATCGACTAGAATTCGGTATTTCGAATTGCTAAGAGCGCATCGAATTTCGACGAAATCGGTATTACCGGTATTATTGGTATTGGCAACCCAACTTCCAACAGCATTTAAGGTAATTTATATCGGAGTGGATTTTTAACACATCGCTCATTTACTAAAAGACTGGCACGCTTAAAAAAAACACATTTTGCAAAAAATGTGTTTAAAATTTTTAATTTCCAAAGGATCCAGCATCATATATGAGGCATTCCACACCAAATGTCCAGCGAAAAAAAACACGTGTACCGTAAACTTCTGAATAGCTTGTATGGATAGCCCTATATGGAACTTAGAAAATTGCGTTTTTGGTTTTTAAATTTTTCAAAAACTGGGCTTAGGAGGCGTGGTCAAATATTGGAAAAATGGTAAAATTTGTGGCGAGTTGCCTTGATTAAATATTTATCATATTAAAACGGAATGCACCACAATCTTAAAAATTTGCATTCTTATATAGTTTTGTATGGGCTATCGATTACATTTTTTTTTTTTGGAAAATTTTCAGAACCCGTTCTAAAATTTTCCAATTTTTAAAAAAGTCAATTTATCAAAAATCCGGTCACTTTTTTTCCTTTTTTTTATTTTTTAAGTTTAGATGTTTGTCCATCCACACAAAAAAATTCAGAAAAACATTTTTCGTTTTTTTTTTCTAGAAAATTGCATTTGAATTTTAAATTTCATAACAATTTTTTAATTTGCTTGTATTTTCTTGTATTAACGTTGCGAATGAGTAATATTCATGCAATTAATAATACTCAAACAAATTTGCAAATTTCACACAACAAATTTGCAAATTTCACACAATTTAATTTTTTTAGTTTATTTTTTTTTTCAACCCGCCATTAATTTTGAGATGTAAACTCACAAAAATCTTTACGCAACAGTCCGCCATATTTAGACTGAAACCTCGAATGTGCCTCGCAAAAAACTGGTATTTTAAAAAAAAATACGTTTTTTCTTTCGAAGTTTGAACTGCTGATACTCCATTACTATTTGTGGCACATCAACGGGATTAATTTCGAAATGTAAAGAATTATAAAATCTTCAAACTCTAATTTAACATTTTTCATTTCAACGAGTAGGCCGAAATCCCTGATCAAAAAACCTCGAAAATTTAAAAACACCTAATTTTTGGTTTCAAAACTTAACCGTCTTATAACTTCTTACCAAACAATGAAGACTTTATCAAACACACATAAAAATAGCCTTTTATGTGTACTGACTTTGTGTTATGCCGGAAAAGATGAAAAAATAATTACAATTTAACGAAAAAAGCGATAGAAGGTAAAAACTATGGATTATTTCAAGCCATTTTTTTCAATTTTATCACTCTGTTACTATTACGAATAAATACGGATAATCCTTAAACAATGCACAATGATGTTGTAATCCCTTGTTTTCAAAACTGTATTTATAGATTTCCTTAATTAAAAAAAAAAATTGAATTTATTCAACATTTATATCAGTTTCACGGAGTTGAAATTTAAAAAAGATTTTGTCATACATCTAAAATTTTTGCAGCATTTACTTAAAAAAATGCGTTTTTTTAGTTATATTTTTTTGTAAACGAGCAATATCCAAAGTAGTTTGGCGAAAGCGTTTTTAAGTTTTGAATAAATTTTACTATCGCCGATTGTTTTATTTTTCAAAAAAAAAATATGCATTTAGTAAAAACAATGTTTCGTCATTTTAGTTTTTGCAAACTTGGGTTAGACGCTCCAGATATACGCAAATGTTTAAAAATTGAATATGCAAAAACATACAATCAATAAAATGAAGAATAACAAACAACTATTTGATTGACTAAAAAACCATATAAAACATTTTTTAGTCGATTAGTTTTATTTAAAAAACAATATTTAAAT
The DNA here is from genome assembly GCA_963921195.1 of Pegoplata infirma. Lineage (NCBI taxonomy): Eukaryota > Metazoa > Arthropoda > Insecta > Diptera > Anthomyiidae > Pegoplata > Pegoplata infirma. The sequence goes on along the minus strand of OY992537.1, from coordinate 203,719,950 downwards.
TATTTAAATCGATTTTATGGAGAAAAATATTTTTTTTGAAGAATTAATTATCTTCAGATTTTAAGGGATCTCTCTAAAAGAAAAAGTCTTAGCTTCTGAATCATTTTTTCCATAGAAAAAGTCTCAGATACTGAAAAGTTTCCCCTTTAGAAATAGTCTCAGATTCTAAGATATTTTTCCTGTAGATTAATACAACCAAAATGTGTAAAATATTAAACACAAAGATTCTAATATATTTTTTCTATAAAAAAAAGCTTCATTTTCGGAGGCAAAAAGTCTTACATTTTTCTTGTAGAAAAAGGATTAGAATATGAGATATTTTTTATAGAAAAAGTCTCAGATTCTGAGACATTTTTTTATGGAAAAAGTCTCAGATTCTGAGACATTTATTTATAGAAAAAGTCTCAGATTCTGAGACATTTTTTATGGAAAAAGTCTCAGATTCTGAGACATTTTTTTTATAGAAAAAGTCTCAGATTCTGAGACATTTTTTTTATAGAAAAAGTCTCAGATTCTGAGACATTTTTCTTATAGAAAAAGTCTCAGATTCTGAGACATTTTTCTTATAGAAAAAGTCTCAGATTCTGAGACATTTTTCTTATAGAAAAAGTCTCAGATTCTGAGACATTTTTCTTATAGAAAAAGTCTCAGATTCTGAGACATTTTTCTTATAGAAAAAGTCTCAGATTCTGAGACATTTTTCTTATAGAAAAAGTCTCAGATTCTGAGACATTTTTCTTATAGAAAAAGTCTCAGATTCTGAGACATTTTTCTTATAGAAAAAGTCTCAGATTCTGAGACATTTTTCTTATAGAAAAAGTCTCAGATTCTGAGACATTTTTCTTATAGAAAAAGTCTCAGATTCTGAGACATTTTTCTTATAGAAAAAGTCTCAGATTCTGAGACATTTTTCTTATAGAAAAAGTCTCAGATTCTGAGACATTTTTCTTATAGAAAAAGTCTCAGATTCTGAGACATTTTTCTTATAGAAAAAGTCTCAGATTCTGAGACATTTTTCTTATAGAAAAAGTCTCAGATTCTGAGACATTTTTCTTATAGAAAAAGTCTCAGATTCTGAGACATTTTTCTTATAGAAAAAGTCTCAGATTCTGTGACATTTTTCTTATAGAAAAAGTCTCAGATTCTGAGACATTTTTCTTATAGAAAAAGTCTCAGATTCTGAGACATTTTTCTTATAGAAAAAGTCTCAGATTCTGAGACATTTTTCTTATAGAAAAAGTCTCAGATTCTGAGACATTTTTCTTATAGAAAAAGTCTCAGATTCTGAGACATTTTTCTTATAGAAAAAGTCTCAGATTCTGAGACATTTTTCTTATAGAAAAAGTCTCAGATTCTGCGACATTTTTCTTATAGAAAAAGTCTCAGATTCTGAGTCATTTTTCTTATAGAAAAAATCTCAGATTCTGAGACATTTTTCTTATAGAAAAAGTCTCAGATTCTGAGACATTTTTCTTATAGAAAAAGTCTCAGATTCTGAGACATTTTTCTTATAGAAAAAGTCTCAGATTCTGAGACATTTTTCTTATAGAAAAAGTCTCAGATTCTGAGACATTTTTCTTATAGAAAAAGTCTCAGATTCTGAGACATTTTTCTTATAGAAAAAGTCTCAGATTCTGAGACATTTTTCTTATAGAAAAAGTCTCAGATTCTGAGACATTTTTCTTATAGAAAAAGTCTCAGATTCTGAGACATTTTTCTTATAGAAAAAGTCTCAGATTCTGAGACATTTTTCTTATAGAAAAAGTCTCAGATTCTGAGACATTTTTCTTATAGAAAAAGTCTCAGATTCTGAGACATTTTTCTTATAGAAAAAGTCTCAGATTCTGAGACATTTTTCTTATAGAAAAAGTCTCAGATTCTGAGACATTTTTCTTATAGAAAAAGTCTCAGATTCTGAGACATTTTTCGTATAGAAAAAGTCTCATATTATAAAATATTTACAAAAAAATATTGTTGAAAAAGTCTCAGATTGTGAGACATTTTTCTTATAGAAAAAGCCTCAGATTCTGAGACATATTTCTTATAGAAAATTCTCAGATTTTGAGACATTTTTCTCATAGAAAAAGTCTCACATTCTGAGACATTTATCTTATAGAAAAAGTCTCAGATTCTGAGACATTTTTCTTATAGAAAAAGTCTCAGATTCTGAGAAATTTTTCTTATTGAAAAAGTCTCAGATTCTGAGACATTTTTCTTATAGAAAAAGTCTTAAATTTTTTAACAATCTTTTTTTTTAAATATTTGATAAGGTTTTTTTTTGGAATATTTGAATAATTATTTTTATTACCTTTTTTTTCACCTAAATAAATAACCATAAATTAAATTTTCAAAAACCTCTCTTTTTTCTAACTCAAAGTAGTTGTTGTAAGTTACAATATTAGTTATATTGACACCCTATGTTAATGGCATGTCCTGTAACAACTTTTTCTATTACGTTGTTTTTTCTCGCTGTCTAACAAGGGAAGTATCTCAACCCTTATGAACCGATTTGCCTGAAACTTAAAATATACATAAAAGAGACGATTTTAAGGTTGGGGTGTCTCGGCTTATCGGCCATATCAGTGATTCAAAATTTCGTTGTCCCCTTATGAAACAATGTGGACCTCCGGGAAAATTTCGATAACTCCCGAACTAATAGAAATATCCTCTAGAGCAAAAATACGTGTCGACTTAAATTTAATAAAGATTATTTCATATTCATATGGACATCGTAGGTCAATGTCTTCATGTAAATACCCCCCAAAATTTACACATTTTCATGAAAAAAGTTTTTAACAAAACAAACTTTTACAAGGTTATGCCACCGTTGGATAGGCATTAAAAAAACCTTTCTTCTCATATGTAAACATCATATAGTTTCTTCGAAAGAAATGGCTAAAAAATCCAAAAAACGATTTTTTCGCCATTTTTTGACCAATGTTATGAACCCCTATATCCGCGATATGGCCGATAAGCCGAGACACCCCAACCTTAGAATTGTCTATTTTATATATATTTTACGTTTCATGCAAATCGGTTCATAAGGGTTGAGATACTTCCCTTGTAAGTACATTCCATATATTTTTTTTTCTCTTGATGCAATTTTAAAAGTCTGCCATAAGCTGACGACTTTTTTGCAATAAATATACATACAACAACAGCAGCAACAGCACAATCACCATCAACATCACACTAGCAACAACAACAATATTAACAACATTTATGTTGTCAACAACAGATGTTATAAAATATTATGCATGCAATGCCAATAGCACATCAAGTATGATGTTGTTATGCATAATAATATAAAATACTCTATTCTCTATTTAACTTTTATTGTTAGTTTTGTGTGTGTGTGTCTGTATGTGTTTGATACAACTATGTATGCCAACAACTACACTATAAAAACTACTACAATTACAAGAGAATGCTTTAAAATATATTATGCAAAAAATGTAGTAGTAACTATGCATATGATGGCAATTTGCAGAGAAAAGAATGTCCAATCACTGTGCACAGTGAGACAGAATCAAAATAATTTGGAAATATAAAGTTAAGCAATCATTTCTTAATAAATGTTGGAATTGTTATGAAATTTTATATCTTAGGATTGCACATTGTACGTCATTCGGAAGATGCCCCATTAAGTGGCATTTTTTTGTGAGGAACACATTTTATCTTCCGATTTTAAATGATCGGGCAATTTTTTATTCTACTGGTCCCTTAGCTTATGTGGTTCAAATATGAGGCCAATCATATTAAATTAACACGTAACGCCACAATCAATGTATTGGCATTTTGGAAATTAAAGAAAAAATATATATGCCTAGCGATACATCATATCTCTTAATATCTATTTTGATGCGCTGAACCAAAAATATCACACAAACGGTCGGCTTTCGAGATATCGCTATTTGAAATTTGCAAAAAATGTAGATTTTTTCCTACATTCAAGACTTTTTTAAAAAAAATCTAAAAATTTATGTATTTCCCTTGACCCTTCCATAAAGCTTAAGGCAATCTTAAGGCATGGGTTAAAAAAAAAACCCATTTTCTTTTAACCCGTGGCTCCCTTCGATCAAATTTTTGGATTTTTTGAAAATTTCCAAAAAATTCAAAATTTTTGAAAATTGAAAGAATGAAAAAACTAATTTCTTACGATATATTGAAATTTGTCAAAAAAAATTAAAAAAATACGTGTTTTTCCTACGTCAAGAAATTTCTTTAAAATAGATATTGAGAAAAACTTTCATTTTAACTTGATTTGAGACAAATCAGACCATTTGAATCAATTCGATTTATATTTCACTTTTTCTGCAGTAACTCAACAATTCTGAAATTTGTGAAAGACATTTATTTTATAGATTTTTGAATGGTCGGGCTATTGATGGGCATTATTTGCCTTTGAGCACAATTTAGAACTATGTCTGAATTTTACAAATTTAACCTAAAAATGGATTTAGCAAAAAGTACGGCATATTTTTTATTTTTTTTTTTAATTTAAATAAAAGATCAATAAATTCTCTTGAAGATGTCTTATGTTCACATAGCAGTTATTTTTGTTGTTTTCGAGACAACTGACTTTGAACTTCAAAGTATCATAAAACATGGTAAAAATTTGCAATTTTTGAATGACACCGCTTAATGTTGAATTTTTCTACTATAACTCAATCATTCCGCAGTTTCCACAACAAATCAATTTAATAAAGTCTTGTACGGGCTATCGTTGGCACTGAATTTTCAAGTTTAAATATTTTTTAAATATTTTTAAATGAAAGCTCACTAAATTCTCTACGAAATTTTCAGAAATCACCTTCTTTTAATTTGCGATAAAATTAGTTTAAGCTTCGAGATTTTCTTGAAAACAAAAAAAATATTTTCTGAAAATTTTTAATTTTGTAGAGAATTTAATGAACTTTAATTTTAAAATATTTAAAAAAAAAATCAATTTTTATACGAAATTTTAAAAATTCAGAACGAGTTTCGAATTTTTACAAAAACAAATAATGCCTATGAAAGGCTCATACAAAGCTCAAAAATTTCAGAATTGGTGAGTTATTCGTATCGTTGGCACTGAATTTTTCAAGTTTTGGATACAATTTATTTTTCTCAAAGAACTTCAATTTTAATATTTTTTAAATTTTTTTCAATAAATGCACATTAAATTCTATACAAAATTTCAAATTTAGAGAACAGTTATTTTTTATTATTATATAAAAATGAGTTTTTTCTTCTTAAAATTTTAAATTTTGTAGAGACTTTAATTAAGGCCGCTGTTCCAAAAAAGTAATTCACGTAAAAAATGTGAAAATAAAATTTTTCAGAATATTTTTGGTATTCTAGATTTCTCATCCGAATTTTATTTTCGCTTTGTTTCACATAAATAAAATTTGGTGAAAGTAAAACAAATGCAATTTTTTAAATTTTAATTATTCGATTTCAACTTCGAATGTAAACGTGATCAACAAAACACTAAACTTGACTTCATGTGATTCGGAAATTTTCATGTGATTTGAAAAGTTGTGAAAGACAGACCACAGGCCTAACTTTCATTTTAAAATATTTAAAAAAAAATAAACTTTAAGTGTTATGAAAAAATTTTTTTTTTGGAAATTTTAAAAATTCAGAACGAGTTTTAAATTTTTCCAAAAACAAATAATGTCTTTCAAAGGCTCATACACATTTTGATTACGATTAAACCGTCCGACAGCCAATACCCAACAAAATCTTTTTAATGAGTTTTGAAAAGTAATCATTACTTCATGCATTATTAATAATGATTACCCATTACAACTCTAATTATTTTAAGCTCAAAAGCAACTAGTGACTTATAACATGTTATAAAAATACTAATTTATAATATCAATTCCCTACTCGTAAGCCGGGTAAGTAACTACTTATTTTTCCCTTACTTGTAACTAATTAGTTTTGTCTCACTCCCTTGTTAGAATAAAGGGTTATTCTCCAAAATGTAACTACTTACCAATATTTTTTCTGAATACAAAACCCATAACTAGTAATGGAAGATTTGATGGGTATGAACCGGGTAATATACGTCTGAAGGTAGAGATCAATTGGAGTAAAACTGTATTTACAGTTTTTTATTTCGTGATCCTGTTTCCTTTTAAAAAGACTTTTAAAGGATACATTTTTTAAAATATTTTTAAAATATTTGTTCTTGTCCTAGGATGACACTGGTGATGGCAAATGAAAGAGGATTTCCCCCCTAATTTTAATTTTTTTTTATTTTGCCATATCAGGATAAAAGGATGTAAATAAAGTTATTTATAAACATCATCAAAATATTTTGTTAAAAATTTTGAATGATATTTAAGATACATTTTTGATAGGACGTGACTTACGCCTTTTTCCTGATATGTAAAAATAATAAAACAGGAAAATTAGGGGAGATCCTTCTCTTTCATTTGCTATCACTAGTGGCATCCTAGGACAAGTATAAGTATTAAAAAAAATATTTTATAAAATTTAATCCTCTAAAACTTTGAAGTGCTTTTAAAACTAAACAGGATCACGAAAAGATAAACTGTCCAGTTCGTGTTTAACGACTTCTTTTAATTTTTGTCGGACGGTGTTATTCTTGCTTAAAATCATATTTATTTTACTTATCATTACGATAATATTTGCTGTGTTTTTTAATAAGTGGATTAATTTTCGGATTAATCTTATTCAGTTTAAAATAAATATTTTAACACGCCAAAACAAATTTGGAATATTTTTTCCGTAATTTACGATAAATTAGCAATTATAATCCGAAAAAAAAAAAATTAAAAAAATTTGGAAAATTTAAAAAATTACAAATAAATCAAAATTAATCCAATTAAATTTTAGGATTTAATAAGTCCACTTTGGATTAATTTTGATTTATTTATAACTTTTTTCATTTTGCAAATTTTTTTCTTATTTTTTCGGATTATAATAGCTATCGTAGAATACGGAAAAAAATAATCCAAATTTGTTTTGGTATGTTAAAATATTTTTTTAAACAAAATAAGATTAATCCGAAAATAAATCCACTTTTTGAAAAACACAGCAATTGTCAAAGTAACAATTTTCAAGAAACTATTAAATTCATTGGTTTGGTCAGTTTGCAAGACTTAATCGACACGTGTCTCGTAATTAGTCAAATTCCATTGTCAAGAGTATTTAGCAAATTGACAATCGTTAGTGGCAAAACATAAAGTATTATATTTTAATAGAGATGGTTTGGTTAGACATTTTGTTTAAAAATATGTTGTGTGTTTAGTACATAAATTCTCATTATGTCTACTTACATACGAATATAATAATTTTTGTTTTGCCACTAACGATTGTCAATTTGCAATATTCTTGACGATGAAATTTGACAAATTCCGAAACACGTGTCGAATAAGTATAGCAAAATGACCAAACCAATCAATTTTAAACCAACAACAAAAATCAGATTTAGTTGATACTTGCTTAACCCTGCTGTTAGGTTAAGCCCATTTGGTCCAATTTTTGGATTGTTTCCTTTGTAACTTTTGAACGGTGATATATACTGGCTTAGATTTTTTGCTCATGGGGTCTTTTTATAAAACAATGTTATTTACAAAAAATCTAGGTTCTGACTTAAACCAGGACTGAGAAAAATAAAAAGTTACGTATCTTAGGTTAAGGGACCATTTGGTCCATAGTATATTTTCTCCTGCGATTTCAATAGCCGGAGCCCATGAAACGTCGATTTTAGAAAATAAGATGCACGCATTCAAAGCGGGTATTCCGGCAAAACTTTTAAAATGGTGACGGCCATGTAATGCATTACCATGTAATGCATAGCAAAAAATAAAAATATGCATTTTTCCCTATCGCTTACCCTAGGCATAACTTTTTTGTATTTTTCCCGCATTATGTAAAACTCATGCGCTACTTTGAGTCTTATCCCAAACAAAAATCATTAATCCAGTATAGAATAAGGCAACCTTGCAATACCCTATACTTGATTGATTTTTTTTGTTTGGGATGTCACTCAAAGTAGTGCATGAGTTTTACATAATGCATGCAAAATAAATATAGTGAATGCCTATGGTAAGCGGTAGGCGAAAATGAATGCACATTTTTTAATTTTTATTGGGCTATGCATTACATGGTAATGCATTACATAACCGTTACCATGTTAAAGGTTTTGCTGGGATATCAAGTATGTTTGCAAATAAAACGTTAGGCCATCGATTTATTGCGGGTTTCGTGCTGTAGGAACCAACCACTTGATCAGCAATATCCACGCCACCTAAATGAGATGAATCATTAGAAATTATAGGAAAAAACAAAACTAACATATGAACCTTTTGTTGAATTGTAATACAAAACAATCTCTAAAGTAAAGAATATGAAAAAAGGGAATCCTTCAACAAATGTTTACATTAGCTGTGTTGAGTAGAGATGGGTGCTGGTCACGTGATTTGCATGGTTCTCGTGAATCACGCGTGAGTCACGCTCGAGCGAAAGTCTAGTTAATTACGAGAATCATGCTTGAGTGACTGTGATTCCAAAACTTTTATGTGTGAGTGATTAGTAATCGAGCCTAATTTTTTCGTGAGTGCCATTTTTCTTGCGTGATTCAATATAATTTTTTTGTATTGTTTTCAGTTTTATTTATAGTTTTATTTTTATTTTTCGTTTAGCAATCAGTTAAAATTCAAATTAACGGTCTGCTAATATATGAAATATTTTTTTTTTAATTTCCTTAAAATTGTGTATTTGTAAGTGAATATTTCGTGAATTGGGGTGAGCGTAATTATGAATCACGTGAGTCACGCATGATCGTAACTTATTTAAGTTTTACTGACGTGAGTAGTTAGTGAGCGTGAGTAAAAAAAAAAATCGAGTGATTCATGAGCGATTATAATATTTCTTGCGTGAGCGTGACCCAAAATTCAATCACGCACCCATCTCTAACGTTGAGTTAAGCTTAAAATAATCGTATTTAGGTAAAAATGATCCAAAATATATACAAATGTAATATTAAATTGTTATTTTGTTTGAATATTAAGTATGGACCAAATGGTCCACTAACCTAACATCCGTAAGTTTTTTCTAACCTAACAGCAGGGTTAACAGCCTACTTGGCGTATCGGTCTAGAGTGACTGTACGTTACAAGCAGTTAACAGCAAAGTATTACAGATGATGATGAGTTCAATCCTTGTCGGCTGCGATCTGTTAATAATTTTCACATATAGAGTTCTATTGACTATTAACTAAATAAATTTGACTATTAACTAAAGAAATTTGACATTAAAAGTCAAATCATTTAAAAAAAGTTTAAGAAATAGAAATCTTTGCAAGTAATTACGTCTTTTTATTTATCTGCAAAGCCTGAACATTTAGAAATATAATAAAGTTGATTTGATGAAAATCTATAGGTTAACTACGAAGTTATCACAAATTATTTGAATATACATGATAAAATACAAAAAAAATTGGTAATTTTTTACGATTTCTGTTTTTAAAATTTTTAAAAAATGAGCTTTGTTAATAAAAAAATAGTTTTTCCTTGTTTGCCTATTGGGCGTAAAGTTATGAACTGATATAAAAATAATGAATGAAGGATTTGTTGGAAATTTGATTGTCTTTAATTTGGTTCTTATTGCGAAAAGATCAGATGAACGGAACTCAAGATATAATAAAAATAGTCAAAATACCTCCAAATAACGCTAAAAATTTTAGTTGCGCGTAAAGCTATGAACTGATGAAAAAATGATGAATGTAGGATTTGTTGGAAATTTGATTATCTTTAGTTTGGTTTTTATTGCGAGAAGATCAGATAAACAGAACTTAAGATATAAGCAAAATAGTTAAAATACCTCCAAAAAACGCTAAAAAATTCATTAAACAAAAATGTATTCGTGAAATGTTGTTTTAATGAATTTTTTGAGTTTAGCGATCAAAAATACATATAAAAAAATTATTCGCGGTTAGTGCGCAGAAATTGTTTTTCATTTGTAAACGATAGTTATTAACAAAAATCAATATGGCGTTTCATGAAACCGCGTTTACAATTAAACCGCTTATCACCCCAATTTGGGACTTGCATTTGTTGTTAAGTACATTTTGGGCTATATGTGCAAAAAAATAAAGGAAAATTAAAGATACGCATTTTGAGATATTTGCAAATTAAGGACATTTTTTTAATTTCAATATCCTTTTTGCTAAGCATCCTATCCTTTTTCAAAATTGTGTTTTAAGTACAGGACATAACCATTATTTTGCGCTTTATTTCGTGATAATCGGATGATGCGTTCCAAAGATACGATCATTTAAACGTTATGTATTTCTCATAAAATTGTGGCAAAATACCAACTTTGAACAGCGATAAAACGCGAACCATTCACAATTTCGACTAAATAACAAAAACCAAAATTCAATAAAAATCAGAAGAATGGATATGTTAATTTTTGGATAAATTGAACCACCATCGGCTGATTGCCTATGCTATTTTAAATGGAACCAGTCAGAAGTAATTTACAGAATATTTTTTATTGAAAATGTTATTTAACAGTGATTTTGTATTAAAATTTATATCTCAAAAGTGCTCTCGAAAAAAAATATTAAAAAACACTTACCCCCAGTTTCTGTTTGACGAACGATAGACGAGCGTCTGGGAGAGTTGCAGTTTTTCCTTTTTCAACAGATTTAACCCTTTCAACGTAAGTATTATTGCTGTTTAATGAAAACTTTTGAAAAGAAGACTAAAATGACCCTTAAAATTAGGAGATGGGGGTTAATATCTTCTACGAAAAGAACCCCCCTCAAAATGTTCCTAATAACATGTGTATATATTATTCAGCTCACAATCAGAAATTGAGTTTACACCTTTTTTTAAATGGCGTTTTTTACACAAATTTTTTTAAAGCATTTTTTCCGAAAACACAAATCGATCTAGAAAAACTAGAAAACATGTGTAATTTATTCTCAGACCTACTTTTAGAATTTATCGGTCTGGTCCATGGGTACAAAAGTGTGTCGGACTTTTTCATATTCGGGGAATATAAAAAACGCTCGATTTTATTTAATAATTAATATCTCATGCAATTGTTAACCGATCCTTGTCGTTATATGTAATTGCAAATATTAAGTGCATTTTCTTCGATTTCCCAGTCTTTTTTGTTAAATATGACAATTTTACTAAAGATTTGTATTTAGATTTTTTGGGTACTTTTTTAAATTTTCCTCCCTCTTTCATTGAATTGCCGCAATATATATTTTCCCCCATACTGCAAATAATAATTCCACAAAAGATAACAATCATATTAAATTTCATATTGCAAACATATTTCCAAAAAAAAAAACTTAATCTACCTTTTTAAAAATATAAGTTGTCTTTATCCCCACTAGTAGTGTCATTGTTACATTGTCGATATTTTATTGGATTATACCCTGGTATAACTTGTTCCTTTTTTTCATTCATTTTCATTCAACCTTTACTTAATTTAATGTCTGCATTTTTTTATAAATTCTTTTTACTTCACACAAACATCCACTTATGACTGCGGTAACAATTTTTCCATCAAACATATTTTTTTTTATCTTATTAATATTTTTTTGTGGTACATGTCTCCATTTTCTGGCTGCTGTAAAGGGAGCTACGTTGTAGGGCAATGACGTTGTTGCTTTTGCTTGACTTGTAAATGTTGTAGTCATGGAGACCCAGACGCAGCGGCCATGTATGTTGTGTTCAATAGAATATGCTTTGTTGGTGGATATGGTTCTACAATACATGCAACATGTTGAAATGGATTTATTGCTTACCGGGAAGAGATTTAATGCTTTGTCTTTTTGTGCACGTATGTATGTATGTGTGTTTTTAAATTAAATATTTTGTTTAATATATTTCATCGATATATCGATAACTCTTAAAATTTTAAACAGAAAATGTAATGTTATCGATACAACAATAACTTTTGAAATTTTAAAAAGATCCCGAAATCGGGATTCCGAAAATTTTTCGGGATTCCGAAAATTTTTGTTCAATCTCGAAACCCGGAATTCAGAAAAACCAATCCCGATTGGAAGCCCTAATGTCTACGTTATATTAAATTCATATTTGAATGTCTGTCTATTAACAAATCACATACGTATACTTAATATTTAATTTATATTTGTATTACTCCAACACTCATACGTCCTGTTGTTTTGTTTAACAAATCAACTAATTAATTAATGTAAAAAAAACTTTCTTATACATATATTAATTTCCTTGTTCAATCCAATTTCCCTTCTAAAAATTTCAAATAATCTTTTCCTTACAATCACGTTAAATAATTTTTTTTTAAACCAGCTTCTTTGCAATAAACACTTGATTAGCCAGAAATTCCCAATTAAAACCACTAATACCACAGAACAACAAACTATACCAGAAACAGGAAAATTTGTTAAAGAACATCTACAAAAAATTCTCAACAAATAGTTACACTATTAGTTTCCTTCCGCTAAACTATAATGAATGCAATACTTGGTTTTAATGTTAACTTTAACATTTAGTGGGTTTTGGAGAAGTTTTGTATTTCTTATACCACTTCGTTTTCCTGGAAATTAAAGTTTGTTGTTGTTATTGTTGTTGCGAATGAATTTAAAAAATAAAAAAACTTTATTTTCATAATATTGTGTTTATATAACCTAAGGCCAGGAAATCCATGCTACTAAAGTTTGTTGAGGAGTAGAGAATATAAATTTATTTTATAAAATAGTAGAGTGTGGTAACTCAAGTATTGATTTTTTTAATTTGCAATAAATTTTGAATTGGAAAAAATGGAATTAAGTAGTTAATTTAATATAAACTAAAGAAAACTTCTGATATTAAATTTAAATATGATAACTTTAAATTTATTATCTTTTTTTAAACACCATACATATATCGCGATATTTGCGTTTAAAAAATTGTAAAGCCTTGGTACTACAAACTTATTTTTTTTGCTTTTGGTATAGTTTTTAAATATAAATTTAGAAAACGCATTGTTTTTTTCGCGAAAAATAAATTTTCCGCGAAAAAAAAATTTCCGCGAAAAAAAATCGCGTAAATTTTTTTTCGAAAAATTTTGTGTCTGTAATTTATCATATTCTACTCATTTTCATAAATTTATAGGAAAATAAAAAAAATTGGAAAAAAAATTTCGCGAAAAAAAAATCGCGAAAAAAGAAATTTCGCGAAAAAAGAAATTTCGCGAAAAAAGTTTACGCGAATAATTTTTTTTTGTATATTCAATAGAGTTTAGATGATAAAATATCAGCAATTGTCTAAATAATATGAAAAAATTTTTTTTTACTTAAAAATAAAAAAATAAAATAATCGCGTATATCGCCAATACATACGCTCACTTTGAAAAACTGATATAACAATGAGATTTAGTATACAGGAAGTAGCCTTACCAGATGGATGTCGTAAATTCAAATCAAACTAAAAATATATGTATTGAACAAATTTTTTCACAAAAATAAAGATTTTTCGCGAACAAAAAATATTTTTGCGACAAAAATTCACGGTATTATGGTCTTTTGTGTGAGTTTAACTGAAGTCAAAATGAAGTCAAAAAAATTAAAAGTAGAAAAGTTTTTAAGATATTGCAAAAATCCATATTTAAAAAAGTTGTTTGACGTAAATAACAATATCTCCGGACAAAATTGAAGGTGATAGCCGTTTTTCGAAGTTAGCACTCGTATTCGCGATATTCGCGATTAAAAATTGTATTTTTTTTTGCTTTTGCTATAGTTTTTAAATATAAATTTAGAAAATGCATTGTCTTTTTCGCAAAAAAAAAAAAATCTCGCAAAAAAAAAATTTCGCGGATTTTTTTTTTTTCGAAAAATTTTGCGGAAATTTTTTTTTTTCGAAAAATTTTGTGTCTGTAATTTATCGTATTCTACTCATTTTCATAAATTAATAGGAAAATAAAAAAAAATTAAAAAAAAAAGTTCGCGAAAAAAAAAAATCGCGAAAAAAAATTTACGCGAATAAATTTTTTTTTGTATATTCAATAGAGTTTAGATGATAAAATTTTAGCAATTGTCTAAATAATATGAAAAAATATTTTTTTTTAATTAAAATAAAATAATCGCGTATATCGCCATACATACGCTAACTTTGAAAAAACTGATATAACAATGAGATGTAGTGTACAGGAAGTAGCTTTACCAGATGGATGTCGTAAATTCAAATCAAACTAAAAATATTTGTACTGAACCAATTTTTTCATAAAAATAAAGATTTTTCGCGAACAAAAAATATTTTTCGCGAAAAAAATTCACCGTATTATGGTTTTTTGTGTGAGTTTAACAGACTTGAATGGTTTAAAATTTAAAAATTATCGCAAAAGTTTAAAAATATCGTTTTTGTTGTACTTAATCATCAAAATTTTTAAATCGCGAATATCGCGAATACGAGCGCTAACTTCGAAAAACGGCTAGCACCATTGAATTCAGCGCACCCGGATTAACTTTACGAGAAGGGTGCCCAGCTTGTTAAAAAAAAGTTTCAAATTCGAGCACAGTGTTATTAAGGTCATTTGTAATCTGAAATCGGTTTTAAGCTGACCTATCATTTTTATCTGTCTGTTAAGGTTCAGCTTTTGAGGAAACTATGAAATCGTCAAGCTCAACATTGAAATTTGTATAAATTCAGTCGAATCGAGCAAAAGTTTTGCTTTACAAAATATAAATTCTGTTTAAAAATTTATCGATTTTGTTATCGTAGTTTGAAAATTCAAAATTTTTGCTGTACGCATGAACCAGACAAACAAGTTCTGAGAGTTGGGACGAAAATAAATTACACTAGTTTACAGAGACTTTGATCCACGTCATATTGCATACATTTTCCATGTAAATTCTTAGCTGAATCCGAAAATACACTCCAAAGTTTCAAAAGTTGAACAGTTTTCGAGATATCGAACACTTTTCAAATTTTAATTTTTTTAAAAAAGTAGGTTTACTTGAACTAAAATATCTACGTAACAAATTTATGAATTTTATTGTTTTTGATTTTAAATAGATGGCAATTTAATGATCTATCAACCCTACATACAACATTTTTCAATCTGATTATCGCCTCAGAAACTATCATATTACGACACCAATCTGGTAAAGCTAGTTCGTTTACACTTTATTAGCGATATTTTTTGCCTTTGGCTTAGGGGACTTTTTAGATGTTTTAAGAGATATTTTAGGAGTTTCTATAACTCGAAATTCCGGAGAATATATAACATTAACAGCTTGATTTTGTTTTTTCTCCAAAAGCTTTTTTCAGACAAAGAGAGGCAAATAGAAAGAGTTTAAAAGGTTTAATTAATGGTATCAAAAGTGACAATTTTCACTAACCCTAACACTTTTTTCCATTTTCAACTGTAATCCTATTTCTTCTGAAGCTTTTTACTTCAATGTTAATTTCTCTATCATTTTCTCTTTACTTTGTTCCTTTGCTACCAAATTTTTAGATGTTATTACCACATTTCCGGTATATTAAGACGTTTTCTTAACAATGAATTCTAATGTGTTATCTCATGCACTGAGTTTAATTCCATTATTAAAGCTTTTATCTGTTTATCTCTTGAATGTAATTTATTCTCCAAAGACGAACATTTCCTTAAAGCTGCCATCAAACCATCTTCTCCTTTTTGGTAGGCTGTTAAAGCTTTGGTAGCTTCAAAAGCTTGTTTAGCTTTTAAACAGCTTTCCTCTTCAGCTTTTTGCAACATTGAAAGATCTCGACATTTATTATTGTTAGCTTTTAAAGCTAATTCTATAGTTTTACAACTAGATCTTAATTTACGGGGATTACGCTCTTCTTCTCTTTCCACAGTTAATTTATTCTATAATTTTGTAGATTGATGCATTTCTTCAACCATCGCTTTAATTTTACTTTCTAATTGTTCTATAAGTTTATCGCGGGATTCTAAAGACTATAAAGTTTGTTAATAATTAAATTTATTATTTAAGTTTTTTTTTTGGTTCAATAACTTACATGCAGTAAGTTATTTATATTATTGATATATAACACTCCAGGAGTGTTATATCAGCTTTAAGTTGCAAGAAGATATCCTTGCCGTGTCTATGAGCGATATTCGCGATTTTTTTTTTATTATTTTTAATTAAAAAAAAATATTATTTTATATTATTTAGACAATTGCTGAATTTCGATCATATGAACTTTAATGAATAAACCAAAAAAAATTTGTTCTCGGAAATTTTTTTTCGCGAATTTTTTTTTGCGAAATTTTTTTCCAAATTTTTTTTATTTTGATATTGATTTTTAAAAATGTGTAGAATACGATACATTAAAAACGCAAAATTTTTCGGTTTTTTTTTCGGAATTTATTCTTTTTTCGCGGAAAAATATTTTTGCAAAAAAAAAAACAATCCATTTTTTACATTTATGTTTAAAAACTATACCAAAAGCATAAAAAAATATTTTTTGTAGTTCACAATTTTAAATCGCGAATATCGCAAATACAAGCGCTATTTTCGAAAAACGGCTAGCACCCCCAAGTAAAAATGTGAAGGATCAGTACTGATCCGAAAAATGGATCGCTAAGATTAGATCAGTTTTAATCGGGCGGATACAGTTTCATCCGAAAAATGGGTTTATCTAATTATATAAACCCATTTTGCGGATAACATTGTATCCCCCCGATTAAAACTGATCTAATCTTAGCGATCCATTTTTCGGATCAGTACTGATCTTTCAAATTTCGGATCAGTACTGATCCGAGTAAGATCTTTTAAATCTCGGATAAGACGTGATATATAAAAATATATCTAAACATTTTTACTCGGGCCATTTAAAGCAGCGAGATGAGTCATCATCTAGACTCTATTGAATATACAAAAAAAAAAATTATTCGCGAAATTTTTTTTCGCGAAATTTTGTTCCCAATTTTTTTTTTTTTTTAATTTTGATACTAATTTTTGAAAATGTAGAGAATACGATACATTTCAGACACAACATTAATCGAACAAAAAAAAATTTACGCGATTTTTTTTGGCGTAAATTTTTTTTCGCGAAAAAAAACAAAGCATTTTCTAAATTAATATTTAAAAACTATCCGAAAAGCATACAAATTTTTATAGTACTTTAGCTTAACAATTTTAAATCGCGAATATCGCGAGTACGAGCACTAACATCAAAAAACGGCTAGCACCATTGAGTTCAGGGTACCCTAATTTACCTAATTTACCAGCAAGTGTGTAATAATTTTTAATAATTTTATTGGTGTAATAACACTGTGGAACAAATTCAGGTTAGCAAAAGTTAGGTCGATTCTGAGACTGAGGGGTGAAAATAGAGGCTAAATTAGAAGACCTGTATCGCGGCGTTTGTTGATGTTAGTTCGAATTTTTTTTTAATCGAGCTTCGATCTTTGCAGTCAAATGCCGATTTTCAGCATATTATTTATATGGTTTTTTGGCTATCACTCGTCGATTAATTATATTTTTTCAATCTGTAAAAGCTAAATTCTTGCTGGAGACCTGTCCAGCAATTACAAATTTTTTAAAAATTGATTTAAAAAATATTTGTGGTGCTTATGATGCAAAATGTTAAAAAAATTATTTCTTTTTGAAAATATTTTCCAACATTTTGCTTCATAAGCACCACAAAAATTTTCTAAATCAATTTTTTAAAAAAAATTTAATTGTTGGAGAGGTCTTAAGCAATAATTTGGCTTTTACAGAACAAAAAAAAAAATATCAATTAGTCGACATGTTATGGCCAAAAAACCATATAATCAATATGCTGAATATCGGAATTTGACTGCAAAGTTCGAAGGTCGATTAAAAAAAAATTCGAACTAACATAAACAAGCGCCGCGATACTAGTCTTCTAATTTAGCCTCTATTTTCACCCCTCACTATCACAATTGACCTAACTTTTGCTAACCGGAATTTGTTCCACAGTGTAATTTTATTGACCTATTCCATGTACACAAAAGTATGTCGGACGGTGTTATAAGACCTTGTCAAGCTTAACACTTTAATTAATGCTCATTATTTCAAGAACCTTTTAATAAATTATATTAAACTCCTTATTTACCAAACGTTCAAACTAATTACTTACTAAGAAACGTGTTGTTGTCATATTTTTTTTATCCAAAGTCCTTCAAACTAATAAGATTTTATGCATTTGCTAAAATAAATTTAATGAAAATGAAAATGTTTTTCTTTTTCTTAACTCTTAAATGTCACTTACAGTTGAACATGTACAAAATGCATAAAATAAACAAAATGTTTTATAAAAATTTTCGGAATATTAATGAAAAAACCCCTTATTTGCTACCAAAAAGAAAAGGTTTAAGTGCGTGCAACAAACATACAACATAAGTAGCAGGGAATATGTAAAGAAAACAAAAACTTGTTGTCTATTTAACAGAATTTGTAATTACATTAAATAATTTATAAGTTGATAGTAAGTAACTAAAGGTATGAGAAGGTATGTTTTTATGAGTTTGTGTGAAAAGTAGATAAAAAACTATATGGGACACAGGATGAACTATTATTTGTATGGGTGCTTTCAGAACTTGTATTTTATATAACGTTCTATGCTCATTTTAAATTTTCTGAAAAATGTCTCAGAATCTGAGACTTTTTCTGTAGGAAAAATGTCTCAGAATCTAAGACTTTTTCTGTAGGAAAAATGTTTCAGAATCTGAGACTTTTTCTATAGGAAAAATGTCTCAGAATCTGAAACTTTTTCTATATGAAAAATGTCTCAGAATCTGAGACCTTATCTATAAGAAAAATATCTCAGAATCTGAGACTTTTTCTATAAGAAAAATATCTCAGAATCTGAGACTTTTTCTATAAGAAAAATGTCTCAGAATCTGAGACTTTTTCTATAAGAAAAATGTCTCAGAATCTGAGACTTTTTCTATAAGAAAAATGTCTCAGAATCTGAGACTTTTTCTATAAGAAAAATGTCTCAGAATCTGAGACTTTTTCTATAAGAAAAATGTCTCAGAATCTGAGACTTTTTCTATAAGAAAAATGTCTCAGAATCTGAGACTTTTTCTATAAGAAAAATGTCTCAGAATCTGAGACTTTTTCTATAAGAAAAATGTCTCAGAATCTGAGACTTTTTCTATAGAAAAAATGTCTAAGGATCTTATACTTTTTTATTGGAAAAATGTCTCAGAATCTGAGACTTTTTCTATAAGAAAAATGTCTCAGAATCTGAGACTTTTTCTATAAGAAAAATGTCTCAGAATCTGAGACTTTTTCTATAAGAAAAATGTCTCAGAATCTGAGACTTTTTCTATAAGAAAAATGTCTCAGAATCTGAGACTTTTTCTATAAGAAAAATGTCTCAGAATCTGAGACTTTTTCTTTAAGAAAAATGTCTCAGAATCTGAGACTTTTTCTATAAGAAAAATGTCTGAGAATCTGAGACTTTTTCTATAAGAAAAATGTCTCAGAATCTGAGACTTTTTCTATAAGAAAAATGTCTCAGAATCTGAGACTTTTTCTATAAGAAAAATGTCTCAGATTCTGAGACATTTTTCTTATAGAAAAAGTCTCAGATTCTGAGACTTTTTCTATAAGAAAAATGTCTCAGAATCTGAGACTTTTTCTATAAGAAAAATGTCTCAGAATCTGAGACTTTTTCTATAAGAAAAATGTCTCAGAATCTGAGACTTTTTCTATAAGAAAAATGTCTCAGAATCTGAGACTTTTTCTATAAGAAAAATGTCTCAGAATCTGAGACTTTTTCTATAAGAAAAATGTCTCAGAATCTGAGACTTTTTCTATAAGAAAAATGTCTCAGAATCTGAGACTCAGAATCAGAATCTGAGACTTTTTCTATAAGAAAAATGTCTCAGAATCTGAGACTTTTTCTATAAGAAAAATGTCTCAGAATCTGAGACTTTTTCTATAAGAAAAATGTCTCAGAATCTGAGACTTTTTCTATAAGAAAAATGTCTCAGAATCTGAGACTTTTTCTATAAGAAAAATGTCTCAGAATCTGAGACTTTTTCTTTAAGAAAAATGTCTCAGAATCTGAGACTTTTTCTATAAGAAAAATGTCTGAGAATCTGAGACTTTTTCTATAAGAAAAATGTCTCAGAATCTGAGACTTTTTCTATAAGAAAAATGTCTCAGAATCTGAGACTTTTTCTATAAGAAAAATGTCTCAGATTCTGAGACATTTTTCTTATAGAAAAAGTCTCAGATTCTGAGACTTTTTCTATAAGAAAAATGTCTCAGAATCTGAGACTTTTTCTATAAGAAAAATGT
This sequence comes from Pegoplata infirma, assembly GCA_963921195.1. Classification (NCBI taxonomy): domain Eukaryota; kingdom Metazoa; phylum Arthropoda; class Insecta; order Diptera; family Anthomyiidae; genus Pegoplata; species Pegoplata infirma. The sequence goes on along the minus strand of OY992537.1, from coordinate 203,699,699 downwards.
CTCAGAATCTGAGACTTTTTCTATAAGAAAAATGTCTCAGAATCTGAGACTTTTTCTATAAGAAAAATGTCTCAGAATCTGAGACTTTTTCTATAAGAAAAATGTCTCAGAATCTGAGACTTTTTCTATAAGAAAAATGTCTCAGAATCTGAGACTTTTTCTATAAGAAAAATGTCTCAGAATCTGAGACTTTTTCTATAAGAAAAATGTCTCAGAATCTGAGACTTTTTCTATAAGAAAAATGTCTCAGAATCTGAGACTTTTTCTATAAGAAAAATGTCTCAGAATCTGAGACTTTTTCTATAAGAAAAATGTCTCAGAATCTGAGACTTTTTCTATAAGAAAAATGTCTCAGAATCTGAGACTTTTTCTATAAGAAAAATGTCTCAGAATCTGAGACTTTTTCTATAAGAAAAATGTCTCAGATTCTGAGACATTTTTCTTATAGAAAAAGTCTCAGATTCTGAGACTTTTTCTATAAGAAAAATGTCTCAGAATCTGAGACTTTTTCTATAAGAAAAATGTCTCAGAATCTGAGACTCAGAATCAGAATCTGAGACTTTTTCTATAAGAAAAATGTCTCAGAATCTGAGACTTTTTCTATAAGAAAAATGTCTCAGAATCTGAGACTTTTTCTATAAGAAAAATGTCTCAGAATCTGAGACTTTTTCTATAAGAAAAATGTCTCAGAATCTGAGACTTTTTCTATAAGAAAAATGTCTCAGAATCTGAGACTTTTTCTTTAAGAAAAATGTCTCAGAATCTGAGACTTTTTCTATAAGAAAAATGTCTGAGAATCTGAGACTTTTTCTATAAGAAAAATGTCTCAGAATCTGAGACTTTTTCTATAAGAAAAATGTCTCAGAATCTGAGACTTTTTCTATAAGAAAAATGTCTCAGATTCTGAGACATTTTTCTTATAGAAAAAGTCTCAGATTCTGAGACTTTTTCTATAAGAAAAATGTCTCAGAATCTGAGACTTTTTCTATAAGAAAAATGTCTCAGAATCTGAGACTTTTTCTATAAGAAAAATGTCTCAGAATCTGAGACTTTTTCTATAAGAAAAATGTCTCAGAATCTGAGACTTTTTCTATAAGAAAAATGTCTCAGAATCTGAGACTTTTTCTATAAGAAAAATGTCTCAGAATCTGAGACTTTTTCTATAAGAAAAATGTCTCAGAATCTGAGACTTTTTCTATAAGAAAAATGTCTCAGAATCTGAGACTTTTTCTATAAGAAAAATGTCTCAGAATCTGAGACTTTTTCTATAAGAAAAATGTCTCAGAATCTGAGACTTTTTCTATAAGAAAAATGTCTCAGAATCTGAGACTTTTTCTATAAGAAAAATGTCTCAGAATCTGAGACTTTTTCTATAAGAAAAATGTCTCAGAATCTGAGATTTTTTTCAAATTTACATGATTTAAAACATAAAAGGAACTCGTTAAAACTAACAACAATTTTGAAAAAATTCCAAAACTTCAAGAATTTTTAAAAGTGAGAAAAATACAAAAAAAGAAACATTCTGCTGAATTGTTGAGGGTACTTTTAATTCCACATTACCAACTATAGCACTTAATTTTTTTTATATATTGCGGGTGCTGTACATATAAAATGTTAAGAATAGTTAGTTAAATTATGCTATGAATTTTTAAAGTAATTTTTATTTTATTCATAAAACGTGAGAATTTTAATATGTAGGTGAAAATTTTAACTTAAATTTGCATACATAAATGTAGAAAAATAGTTTAATTTTTTTTCTTCCTTGTGAATTTTATTCAATATAATTTTATTAAAATTCAATGTAATACGTGTAAAAAAAAATGGCAAAAAAAAAATTGCAAAATTATCCTTAAGGGCAAGGCAAACAGGTGTTTGAAAATGTTTGCCATAAAAACAATAGCACTTAACACTATAAAGGCATGAATTGATACTTACATTGGGTTAAGTCATTTATAGTAAATGGTAATTGTTTATTTTTGGGTTTTAAATGAAATTGTTTCTTATTGAATAAGATTAATAGTATGAGTAGGGTGGAGAAAATTTTGGCTTTTTAGGGTCAATATTAACACAAAAAAAAAAAAAAAAATAAAAAAAAATGTAAATTTACGAAGAAAATTTTTAATTTTGCAAAAATATTAATTTTTTTTAATTTAACAATTATTTCAGAAAAATTATTTCTTAGCAAATAATAAATTTTAATCTCACAGTATTTAAAGCGATAAAATGTACAAGAAATTCTATTGGTTTTAAAGATTTTGGTTCATATTTTACGAGAATTCCCTGTTAAATTAACATGCTTTTTTGCAAGATGTGTGTTTTGATAGTGTTAACTAAATTTTTCCAAAAAAAAAACATAGAAAACCTACAAATTAGCATTCAATAAAATCCAAACATAATCAAATCATTTGATTTATCAAACTATTCATCTGTTATCTACGTTTTTCCAGCATATTTTTTTTTTTTTTTTTTGAGATTTCCATTTGTATGCTTAATTTAAGTTACAAATTACCAATTTCTGTTTTTTTCCTTCTTTAAATTGTTTTTTTACACATACTTTGAGTTTTTTTTTTTTTGTTTTTATATACGTAATAAACCTTTTTTATTACACTTAATTGGAATTCACTATTGGCAACACATTAACGCTTGATTGCTAAAAGAGAATTGTGTGAGTGTGTGTATGTGTGTATGAATGTGAAAAAATGCGAGAAAACATGGCAGCACAAAGTTCCATAAAGCTGAGGAATTCAACAAAATAAAATGAGCAAATGCATGCTGGCATTTAACATTTCACAGCATTCACACATATGCCCGTATTTAAAGCATTCAAGTGCAAATTTTTAATGAACTTTACGTTTTTTTTTTTTATTTTTTATTTTAAAGCAACATACTCGACGTGCACAAAGAAAGAATACAAAAATAAAAAGAAATATAAGTTTGAATGCAATAACCGACTGTGACGAATGAAAAATACTCTACACAATTTCCCAGATTTTTTAAGTTTTCTCATCTTCTTATTTTGGTAATGTAACTTTTTCTTACCTACACTCACAGCAAAATACGGTTGTCTCAACCGTAAAAGGTTCCAACCTCAGATTGAGGTTGCGGCAACCGGTAAATATACGGTTGTAGCAACCGACAATTTACAGTTGTGGCAACCGACAAATGCCGGTTGCAGCAACCTCAAATAACGGCATTTGCCGGTTATGGCGACCGTATTGCCGGTTGTCCCAACCGTAGCTGTGTTTATTAAATTTTCAATATTATACCAAATTACAAAGAAATCCTAACAAAAAAAACACGTTTTTTTATTTTTTTGTTTTTTTCATTTTTTTTATTGTTTGTAAAAAAATATAGTAATTTAAATGTCTAAATACTAAAAATATTTAATAAATGTAACATTTTAAAGTATTAATACGTATGATAAAGATTCCATTCAACGAATTATTCTCCTCAAAATCTGTGACTTTTTCTATAGAAGAATGTTTCAGAATATGAGACTTTTTCTACAGGAAAACTGTCTCAGGATCTGAGACTTTTTGTATAGGAAAAATTTTAAAGAATCTTACACTTTTTCCTATATATTTCAGATTCTGAGACATTTTTTCTATAGAAAAAGTCTCAGATTCCGAGACATTTTTTCTATAGCAAAAGACTCAGATTCTGAGCCATTTTTTCTATAGAAAACGTCTCAAATTCTGCAACATTTTCTCTATGGAAAAAGTCTTAGATTCTGAAACATTTTTTCTGTAGAAAAAGTCTCAGATTCTGAGACATTTTTTCTATAGAAAAAGCCTCAGATTCTGAGACAATTTTTCTTTCGAAAAAGATTCAGATTCGGAGTCATATTTTCTATAGACAAAGTTACAGATTCTGAGTCATTTTTCTATAGAAAAAGTCTTAGATTCTGAGACATTTTTTCTGTAGAAAAGGTCTAAGATTCTCAGACATTTTTTTTATAGAAAAAGTCTCAGATTCTGAGACATTTTTTCTATAGAAAAAGTCTCAGATTCTGAGATATTTGTTCTATTGAAAAAGTGTCAGATTCTGAGACATTTTTTCTGTAGAAAAAGTCAGATTCCGAGACACTTTTTCTATAGAAAAAGTCTCAGGTTCTGAGACATTTTTTCTATAGAAACTCTCAGGTTCTGAGACATTTTTTCTATAGAAAAAGTCTCAAATTCTGCAACATTTTCTCTATGGAAAAAGTCTTAAGTTCTGAAGCATTTTTTCTATAGAAAAAGTCTCAAATTCTGCAACATTTTCTCTATGGAAAAAGTCTTAATTTCTGAAACATTTTTTCTATAGAAAAAGTCTCAGATTCTGAGACAATTTTTCTTTCTAAAAAGATTCAGATTCGGAGTCATTTTTTCTATAGACAAAGTTACAGATTCTGAGTCATTTTTTCTATAGAAAAAGTCTCAGATTCTAAGACATTTTTTCTATAGAAAAAGTCTCAGATTCTAAGACATTTTTTCTATAGAAAAAGTCTCAGATTCTAAGACATTTTTTCTATAGAAAAAGTCTCAGATTCTGAGACATTTTTTCTATAGAAAAAGTCTCAGATTTTGAGACATTTTTTCTATAGAAAAAGTCTCAGATTTTGAGACATTTTCTGAGACATTTTTTCTTTAGAAAAAGTCTCAAATTCTGCAACATTTTCTCTATGGAAAAAGTCTTAAGTTCTGAAACATTTTTCCTATAGAAAAGTCTCAAATTCTGCAACATTTTCTCTATGGAAAAAGTCTTAAGTTCTGAAACATTTTTTCTATAGAAAAAGTCTCAGATTCTGAGACATTTTTTCTATAAAAAAAGTCTCAGATTCTGGGACATTTTTTCTACAGAAAAAGTTTCAGATTTTGAGACATTTTTTCAATAGAAAAAGTCTCAGATTCTAAGACTTTTATAGAAAAAATCTCAGATTCTGAGACATTTTTTCTATAGAAGATCTGAGACTTTTTTTTATTGAAAAAATGTGTCAGAATCTGAGACTTTTTCTATAGAAAAAGTCTCAGAATCTAAGGCGGGTTTTCTATAGAAAAAATTTTAGAATCGGAGACAGTTTTTCTATAGAAAAAGTCTCAGAATCTGAGACAGTTTTTCTATAGAAAAAGTCTCAGAATCTGAGACATTTTTTCTATAGAAAAAGTCTCAGAATCTGAGACAGTTTTTCTATAGAAAAAGTCTCAGAATCTGAGACAGTTTTTCTATAGAAAAAGTCTCAGAATCTGAGACAGTTTTTCTATAGAAAAAGTCTCAGAATCTGAGACAGTTTTTCTATAGAAAAAGTCTCAGAATCTGAGACAGTTTTTCTATAGAAAAAGTCTCAGAATCTGAGACAGTTTTTCTATAGAAAAAGTCTCAGAATCTGAGACAGTTTTTCTATAGAAAAAGTCTCAGAATCTGAGACAGTTTTTCTATAGAAAAAGTCTCAGAATCTGAGACAGTTTTTCTATAGAAAAAGTCTCAGAATCTGAGACAGTTTTTCTATAGAAAAAGTCTCAGAATCTGAGACAGTTTTTCTATAGAAAAAGTCTCAGAATCTGAGACAGTTTTTCTATAGAAAAAGTCTCAGAATCTGAGACAGTTTTTCTATAGAAAAAGTCTCAGAATCTGAGACAGTTTTTCTATAGAAAAAGTCTCAGAATCTGAGACAGTTTTTCTATAGAAAAAGTCTCAGAATCTGAGTCAGTTTTTCTATAGAAAAAGTCTCAGAATCTGAGACAGTTTTTCTATAGAAAAAGTCTCAGAATCTGAGACAGTTTTTCTATAGAAAAAGTCTCAGAATCTGAGACAGTTTTTCTATAGAAAAAGTCTCAGAATCTGAGACAGTTTTTCTATAGAAAAAGTCTCAGAATCTGAGACAGTTTTTCTATAGAAAAAGTCTCAGAATCTGAGACAGTTTTTCTATAGAAAAAGTCTCAGAATCTGAGACAGTTTTTCTATAGAAAAAGTCTCAGAATCTGAGACAGTTTTTCTATAGAAAAAGTCTCAGAATCTGAGACAGTTTTTCTATAGAAAAAGTCTCAGAATCTGAGACAGTTTTTCTATAGAAAAAGTCTCAGAATCTGAGACAGTTTTTCTATAGAAAAAGTCTCAGAATCTGAGACAGTTTTTCTATAGAAAAGTCTCAGAATCTGAGACAGTTTTTCTATAGAAAAAGTCTCAGAATCTGAGACAGTTTTTCTATAGAAAAAGTGTCAGAATCTGAGACAGTTTTTCTATAGAAAAAGTGTCAGAATCTGAGACAGTTTTTCTATAGAAAAAGTCTCAGAATCTGAGACAGTTTTTCTATAGAAAAAGTCTCAGAATCTGAGACAGTTTTTCTATAGAAAAAGTCTCAGAATCTGAGACAGTTTTTCTATAGAAAAAGTCTCAGAATCTGAGACAGTTTTTCTATAGAAAAAGTCTCAGAATCTGAGACAGTTTTTCTATAGAAAAAGTCTCAGAATCTGAGACAGTTTTTCTATAGAAAAAGTCTCAGAATCTGAGACAGTTTTTCTATAGAAAAAGTCTCAGAATCTGAGACAGTTTTTCTATAGAAAAAGCCTCAGAATCTGAGACAGTTTTTCTATAGAAAAAGCCTCAGAATCTGAGACAGTTTTTCTATAGAAAAAGTCTCAGAATCTGAGACAGTTTTTCTATAGAATAAATCTCAGAATCTGAGACAGTTTTTCTATAGAAAAAGTCTCAGAATCTGAGACAGTTTTTCTATAGAAAAAGTCTCAGAATCTGAGACAGTTTTTCTATAGAAAAAGTCTCAGAATCTGAGACAGTTTTTCTATAGAAAAAGTCTCAGAATCTGAGACAGTTTTTCTATAGAAAAAGTCTCACAATCTGAGACAGTTTTTCTATAGAAAAAGTCTCAGAATCTGAGACAGATTTTTATAGAAAAGTCTCAGAATCTGCGACAGTTTTTCTATAGAATCTAAGACAGTTTTTCGATGTAAAAAGTCTCAGGAGTCTGAGAAACTTTTTGTAAAGAAAAATTTTCAGATTTTGAGACAGCTTACCATCAAAAGCTTAGGATTCTTGGACTTCTTAAACTTCTTAAACTTTTTCTGGCTTTAAGACATTTTTCTTACAAAAGGAGTCACAGATTTTGAGAAGGTTTTCTGTTCCAAAGCAAGTATCATTTTTTTCCTATTTGAAGTCCGCGAGTTCCATAAACATTAATACTAAATTTTGCTGATTTTGAACTTCCTGCACAAGATCCATTTTTGCTGGCAAAAATATATACCAGCTTCAAGGAGGCATTTTTAGTAACCGCAATGTGGAATTCAGTTTTGATGATACGGAAACATATTCCTTTATATCTATAAATTTAAAGAAAAAAGGATATTTTTAAACTGTTGTAGCCTTCATTGTAAAAAAACTTACCTCAATTATGCTGTATTTTTCAAATTTCACAAAAAAATATATAATTTATTTTTAAATATTTTGTTTTATTTTATGACAAAACAAAAATTTTTGAAGTTTTGTTATTTGAATTATCAGTAGAGGGAACCGGTAATATGAGTTTGTGGCAACCGGCAAATGCCGTTATTTACGGTTGCTACAACCGGGGTTTGCAGTTGTAGCAACTTTTTTTTTAATTTTGTGGCAAATGGCAGAAAAATATTTTAAAAAAGTTATATCAACCTCAATTTACGGTTGCTGCAACCGCGTACGGTTGGGACAACCGCAAGCCGGTTACGACAACCGTATTGAGGTTGTGGCAACCTCATTCCAACCGATTTTTTATGTGAGTGTACAGAAAAATTAAGGGAATACCAGAAAAAATGTTAAAAGAGGAAAAAGATCCAAAAAGAAATCATAAAAAATGGCTGTAAAAAAAATCGCCCAAAAAAGTTATGAAAAATCGCCCAAATGCAAAATCGTCCAAAAAATATGAAAAATTATCCTAAAAGAAAAAAAAATCTAAATTTGGCCCAAAGTTAACGAAAAAAAGCCCAAATAAGAAATGAAAAATTACCCAAAATAAAAAACAAATTTTCTAAAATACGTAAATATTACCAAAAAAATCATTATTTTGCGGAGTAGTGGGTTTGGTACTGCGGTGGGTTTAAGGCTTGAAGTTAGTAATCGCTAAGCCCGGCTACACAGAAAAACTTTTAAGACGAAGACAAACATTTTTGTGACAATATTATTTACTACTATCCTTATTAATATTTTTGACAGGTCGTAATTTAAATAAAAAATAATAAGTTTGAAACTTTAATTATAAATAAATAAAAACAATTGGATAGAGCTGCGATGTGTACGCCGCTGGCAAAAAATGTTAGCAACAAATTTTAACAAAAAAATTTTTCGACTGCGGCATTTTCATCACAGTTTCATGCTGTTTTTTTAATTTATTACTTTTGATTTTGTACTACGCTGCGGTAGATTAATAATATGCAGATTATCACTGGAAGTAAGTGCAGGGGTAGTTGGCTCGATTCCCAGAAGAGCCTTTCAAAACACCGCTTTCGCTGTCTTGTTTCTAAAAAAATAATTAACGTTTTTTAGGTTGTACCATTCTTGAGAGTATTTAATTTTTCTAGTGACTGTTTTATTGAGACTTATTTCTGTTTTGACATTTTAAGATTTTGACAAAAACTGAAAACCAAAATAAAAATGCCTGCGAATTTCGTACTCTTGCTCAAAACATTAAATCATGCTAATGTTTTGCGGAAGATTTGGGTGTACTTGCCAAAGCAAAGTTTTTTTAGAAAAAGTGATGTTATAATGCTTTGATATTCCATGCAAAACGAATTGAAATATCAGTAAAGAACCCCATTAAGTTTATATATTATTGATCCACTTCTAAGACACTCCAGCTATATACATCCGTCCATCTGTCTGTGCAAATCAAGATGCAGTCCAAACCAAAAGAGCTGTACATTTGTTTAATGAGTGCAAAAATAATTGCAAAAACGTGTTTTTACATTTTGGAGAGTATAAAAGATTCGGCACCGAAGAATTTAACACTTCACTTTTTATGTACATTTTGATAAACAAATGGAAAATTTTTATATAAAAAGTTTAGACTTGGCGATAAAGCAGTTTTGGTAAAAAAAAATTTAATGAAAAAAATAAAATATAAAAAATAAATTTTCTGAAAAAAAATTTTATGAAAAAAATTTATAAAAAAAAATTGGTAAAAAAATTTATGAAAAAAAAAAATTGATGAAAAAAAACAAAATTGATGAAAAAAAAATTAATTTAAAAAAAAAAAAAAAATTATAAAAAAAATAAATTTGCTGAAAAAAAATTGATGAAAGAAAAAATTTGATAAAAAAAAAAATTTGATAAAAAAAAAATTTGATGAAAAAAAATGTAATTTAAAAAAAAAAAAATAATTCAAAAAAAAAATTTTTTTATAAAAAAAAATGATGAAAAAAATTTATGAAAAAAAAAAATTTTTTTTTAAAAAAAAATTTGATGAAAAAAAAAAAAAAAAAAATTATGAAAAGAAAAATTTGATGAAAATAACAAATTGATGAAAAAAAAATTGATGAAAAAAAAACTTTGATGAAATTTTTTTTTGTTGAAAAAATAATTATGTTACTTTTTATTCACCAGTTGGTGAAAAATGGCTTTACTCACCAAGAGGCGAATTATTATCAAAGTTACAAACCCAAGTTACTAAAATTTTTGGTTTTAAGAAAAAGAAAATAGTAATTCTTCTCTTTCATTAAATGTTAGCTTATATAGTCAAACTGAGGTGGCGTCCTGCAGCTTTTTTAAAATTAGACACCAGCCTAAAAATATTATCATGTTAAAATTAAAGTGAGCAATTTTTATATACAGTTTTTGGACAATATTTCGAAATGAAAAATTACCCAACTTTTTATGTCGAAATTTTGCAAAAAAAACTATGAAAATGTGCCCAAAAATTTTGGGGAACTTTCATAAGAAATATGGCCCAAATTTGTATGAAATTTTTTTTGGCGAAATTTCGTTTTCTTTGTGTGATTTCTCCTACAGCCGTCGAAATTTTGCCAAAAAACTATGAAAATGTGCCCAAAAATTTTGGGTAACTTTTCATAAGACATATGGCCCAAATTTTTATGAAAATTTTTTTGGCGAAATTTCATTTTCTTTTTGGCGATTTTTATTTTTTCGATTTTGCCTACAGCCATAAAAAATATTTAAAAAAAAATGTTTTTTTTTTGCGATTTTTCTTTGTTCGATTTTGCCTACAGCTATAAAAAATATTAAAAAAAAAATATTTTATAAATAAAAAAAAAAAATAAATAGAAAAATTCAGGAAATTTAGCTTCAACTTAGAAAACACCAAAGTAGCAAGTAAAAAATTAGAATCACTAAAAGAGATATTTTAAAATCGATAATTAATTCAGATTAGTCAAAAAAAAAATAAAAATTGTTTTATTCGACTTTTTAGAACACTGTGCAGCACGATTTTGTATCTTGGATTGGACAAAAAAAAATTAAAGTATATTTATACTACACCATTTGCAATTGTATTTCAAAAGTTACCAATTGCATTTCAGAATTAATCAATTAAACAGTTCATGCGAATAAGGACGAATAAACCATTCGAATAATTTTTCAAATGACGATAAAAACGCAGTAAACGGTTAAAAACTAATATTTTTGTTTCTACATTTTTACATAATGCATTAATCCGTTAATGCAAAAAAGTTCACAAAAAAAATAATTTTTAACTGTTTCCTGTGTTTTTATCGCCATTTGTAAAATTATACAAATGGTCTATTCGTCCTTATTCGCATGAACTGTTCAATTGTATTTCAGAAGTTATCAACCGTATTACAGAATTTATCAATTGAATTTCAGAAATTATCAATTGTTTTTCAGAAGTTACCAATTGTATTTTAGAACTAATCAAATGTATTTCAGAATTTATCAATTATATTTCAGAAAATATCAATTGTATTACAAAATTTATCAATTGTATTTTAGAAATTATCAATTGTATTTTAGATGTTATCAACTGTATTTTAGATGTTATCAACTGTATTTCAGATGTTATCAATTGTATATCAGAAATTATTAATTGTATTTCAGAATTTATCAATTTTATTTCAGGAATTATCAATTGATTTTGTCACCATTTAAACACAACCTTAACTTTCTTGAACTTCGGATATAAGAATTGCACTCCTCTTTATTTTCAACCTTAAAAATCGTTAACACGAAAATCCTCGCTGATCCTGTTTTCGAGTAATTGCTACATAATTACACTGTTCGGCAACGTTAACGTCCCAGTGAAATATCTAAATTATTCTTAAAGATTTTTTTCTCCGGAATCCAAATCTGCCATGCAACGGCGTATGCAGGACTGTTTTTTCAGGGCCCAACAACAACAACAAAAAAAAAATTTGTTGTTTTTTTCGTGAGATTCGTGTTTTCCAATACATATAAAAAAAATATTTTTTTGTTGTTGTTGTTGGGCCCCCCCCCCCCCCCCCCCCTGTATACGCCGATGCTGCCATGCAATTTTTTCTAACACGAACAGTTTTAAATATTCTCTGTTAAAAGAAAAAAAAAAACAATAATTTCGCACTGTTGCAGATTCTTCCAAAAATATGACGTTTTCATATAGAATGGTCCTCCTGATTCCAAAACTGCAATCCAAATTTTTCTAGCACGTTCCGTTTTTAAGATATTCGCGTTTGAAAAATTTTCCACGCGAAAATCTTAAGCGCGAATATCTCAAAAATGAAACATGCTAGAAAAAATTGGATTGCAGTTTTGGAATCAGGAGGTCCAATTTAAATGAAATCAAATCCTACACCCCCAAAAAAAACGTGGGTATTCAATAGGGTGGCTCGTTTTTGGGCTTTTCTCTCTGATCAAATTCTAATACCCGCCAAAAGTGTCGGTCCCCTAAGGGTAATTCAAATGCAAAATATCACTCCGATCGGAGTTTATCTTCTGTCTCCACTTTGAGCCTCAAAATTGGAGTTTTCGCAAAAAAGGACTTTTTAAAAAAAAAATAAAAAAAAAAATAATTTTTTTTATTAAAATAATTAAAAAAATATTTTTGTATAATATTTGATCGTAATTACTTAAATATGAAATTTAAAGATTTTACGGTATCATTAACCCGTTCAAACTTGATACCAAAAAAATGGCATGATTTTGGGGGCGTTCTCAAAACAACTTTTTTCAAAATTTGAAAATTTTATTAAAAAAAAATTTTAAATATGCCATTTTTTCTTTCTGAATTCATTAAGAACTCCTTGGAGAAGAAAAATGTGAAATATGGCGGATATCCGTCAAATCACTTTTCGGGAATCGCGGGGGGAAGTTAGCGGATTTCAAGGAAATGTTGGTTTTATCAATAATTTGGATTAATAAAATCTTAAAAATTTTATTTTTGAGCAAATTAACGGTTTTTTGGTGTCGTGGCATTCTATTATATAACTTTAAGTCTGTCATGAAATCTTACCGATCTAGGACGTCTTTAACCCACATTGGCTGGGGGTCGAAAATGACCCCCGAATAAAATTTGAAGTTTAGAGCTTAAATTTTGTGCTATAAACAAGTATAAAACAGCTTTTGTGTTTTTTACCGCAACTATTATTTCGTATTGTTATATTATCTTTAAAAAAATCGTTAACCCTTCTTGGCAGGGTGTCAAAAATTACCCATTCAATAAAAAATATATATTTTGTTGATATCAAAAAATTCAAGCACTATGCCTAAAAGTTTTTGTCGGGGTCATTTTTGACCCCTGGCCAATGTGGGTTAAAGATATCTTAAATATGTGAGATTTAAGAGCTGATTTAAAGTTATCTAATAGATTGCCACAAATTAATTTTATATGAAAAAATATAACCCTTCTTGGCAGGGTGTCAAAAATTACCCATTCAATACAAAATATATATTTTGTTGATATCAAAAAATTCAAGCACTATGCCTAAAAGTTTTTGTCGGGGTCATTTTTGACCCCTGGCCAATGTGGGTTAAAGATATCTTAAATATTTGAGATTTAAGAGCTGATTTAAAGTTATCTAATAGATTGCCACAAATTAATTTTATATGAAAAAATATATACTTTTTATTGAATGGGTCATTTTTGACCCTCTACCAAGAAGTGTTAACGATTTTTTTAAAGATAATATATTAATACGAAATAATAGTTGGGGTTAAAAAACATAAAAGCCGTTTTATACTTATTTATAGCACAAAATTTAAGCTCTAAACTTCAAATTTTCCGCGGGGGTCATTTTTGACCCACAGCCAATGTGGGTTAAAGACGTCCTAGATCTGTAAGATTTTATGACAGACTTAAAGTTATCTAATAGAATGCCACGACACGAAAAAACCGTTAATTTGCACAAAAATGAAATTTAAAAGATTTTATTAATCCAAATTATTGATAAAACCAACATTTCCTTGAAATCCGCTAACTTGCCCCCGTGATTCCCGAAAAGTGGCTCGACGGATATCCGCCATATTTTACATTTTTCTTCTCCAAGGAGTTCTTAATGAATTCAGAAAGAAAAAATGGCATATTTAAATTTTTTTTTTAATAAAATTTTCAAATTTTGAAAAAAGGTGTTTTGAGAACGCCCCCAAAATCATGCCATTTTTTTGGTATCAAGTTTGAACGGGTTAATGATACCGTAAAATCTTTAAATTTCATATTTAAGTAATTACGATCAAATATTATATAAAAATATTTTTTTAATTATTTTAATAAAAAAACTTAATTTTTTTTTATTTTTTTTTTTTAAAGACCTTTTCTGCGAAAACCCCAATTTTGAGGCTCAAAGTGGAGACAGAAGATAAACTCCGATCGGAGTGATATTTTGCATGTGAGTTACCCTTAGGGGACCGACACTTTTGGCGGGTATTAGAATTTGATCAGAGAGAAAAGCCCAAAAACGAGCCACCCTAGTATTCAATACTAAAAATTTAACCAACTAACTAATATTTTAGTCCAAAGGACCTAGTGCAGAAATTGGTAACCAATACTTAATTTTTTTACTAATATTATTCAAAACTAATAAAAATTACTAATTTTAGTTTTTTAAAGATACTAAAAAAATACTGTACTACTGGTAATTAGTAACTTATTAGTAGATTTGGGTACAAAATCACTTACTAAAACTTTTACTGAGAATTATTTTGAGTGTATTTGTTGGAATAAACATAACAGTGGACCCACAAAAGTGCGAAATGATTAGTTTTTTGACTTTTTAACAGCGAGAGAGAAAAAATTGGATGGCAGATTCGGATTTGGATTCAGTAGCTGATTTCTGTAACTCTCGAATCGAAAGATTTCTCGCATGAAACATGTGAAATAAAACAAAAACATTGTAAATCGGCACAAAAACTGACTTTTCACATTTTACTGTTTCTGTAACTTTGTTGTGCGAAAACTTTTAAAATTATTGGAATGATGCGAAAAACCTGTTTCTGTAAAGTAATTGGTCGAAAACCAATTCTGAAGTGTCAAAATGCTCATATTTTAAAACGGTGGGAGACTTCGATAAATAGAAATAAAAACATTAAAAAAAAATAATAAATTAAAAAAATTGAGAAAAATAGTAAGAAAACTACAAATTACTTGTTTTGTGTTTGTATAAATATCTAATTTATTATATATTTTTTAGAATTTTAGAAAAATCAAAAAAATCTCTAAATGCAAAAATGCTGTTATTAATACAACACTATACATTATTATCTAAAATATATAATTTTATTTTTATACATTTATTTTATTGCTTTTAAATGATCCGTTAACAATAATTTGAATTGCTCCGCGTTTTTTTTTTTTTTTGTTTGTTTTGTTACTATTTTCTCACTTTGATTACTTTTTTTGACAGATATCTTGGAATATTCCAATACAAACGCTGGCGTTTTCGCATTGACATACAGAAACCGTTTTTATTCCTGAGTCGAGAAATGGTGGAATTTTTTGTTTCATATTTTTCGATGCGAAAACTTCTCCCTTTAATTACAGAAACGGGCTACAGGAGAACAAAATATATTAGATTATTTGTTATCAAACAGTGTAATTATTTTGCAATAACTCAAAAACAGAATCAGCTAGGATTCTTGGGTTAACGCTTTTTAAAGCTCAAAATAAAGAGTAGTGAAATGCCGTTACCCGTTTCTTCACCATTGTTACAGCCTAAACTTGCTTGAAGAGTGGTGTAGATTAACAAAAAAAAAAATTGATAAAAAAAAATTTTTGATGAAAAAAAAAATTTTTGATAAAAAAAAATTTTGGACAAAAAAAAATTAGATGAAAAATTAAAAGTATTACAATTCTGTTACATTTTATTCACCAGATGGTGAAATTTTTGTTATTTACCAGTACACTCAAAATATTTTTTAGGCAAAAACAAATGAAAAACACACTTAAAACCAGTGAATAAACAATTGAAAACCATCCCAGTAATTATTCATTTGTTTTAACAAACGTCAACATTTATTTTTTACTGTTGACAAAATTTTCTAAAATAAATAACATTAAACATTAAAAAATTACGTTTTTTCAATCATTTTTACCAACAAATTCAAAAAAAATAACCAACGAAAACATTAAAAATTAATGATAGTTCTGTTATTTTTACCAACAAATTTCAAAAAAATAACCTACGAAAACAATAAAAATTAATGATTTCGTAGGTAATTTTTTACAATTTTTTATTGAAATATTTTTTTTATAAATTTTTAATAAAATTTTTAAGGAATCGATCCCGCAATCAACTACATTCTAGCCAGACACTCTACACTAAGAAAATTATGTCATTAACTGTTTGTGGGTTGTTTTAAAAAGTAATCAGTAAAGTCATTTTAAAAGAAAATTCACTTATTTTATAAAGGATTTAATTTTTTTACTGTTTCTGTAGTTTAAAAAAAATAATTTACTGTTTTAAAAACGAATTTTCTGTTACATTTAATTTCGGCAGTAAAAAAATTCTTCTATAGTTTTACTGTTTTTCAATACAAAATAAGTGAATATTCAGTAGTTTTTTAATGTTTTGGTTAGTCATTAAATTAACATTTAAAATTGACTGTAATGTGTTTTTATTTTAAATGAAAAAACTGTGGAATGTTTTTTAAATAAAATTTCATTTGTTTTAAGTGAATATTCACTGGAATTTACCTACATAATTCTTTGAGTGTACCCATCGTGCCAAAGCCACTTGATACAAACATGCTTTTATATTTCTATAAATAATTTTTTGATTTTTTTTTTCTACAAAAAAATAACTGACTTGTGTAGGTAAAAACTAATGATATTTCATTAAAAAATACCAACAATTTCAAAAAAAAATTACTTACACAAATCGTTAAAAATCAAAAGAATAATCAGTAGTTTTTACTTACAGAACAAAAATAAATGAGTTTAAAAATTAAATGTTAAAGGTGGTATGATGTACACTTGTTTTCATCAATTTTTCGTCTTGATAAAGAATAGTTGAAAAAGTGCGACTATATTCCAATAGGTTTTGTAATGAGTAAAAAACAAACACTATAAAAACAAAAAAGTTATTTCAAGTCAAATTTCAAGTTTCTGAAAGCAGAGAAAAAGCAGCAAAACTTTAAAAAAGACAAAAGTTTTTGTCTTTTTATTATTTTTCAACTGGCAGTTTTTTCTTTTTCCAAAACAAATAAACAAAATTAAAAAAAAAACCAAAACAAACAGAAAAAATATATTTGAAAATTACAAAAAATATCGAAAATTGTGTTTATTTTTAATAAAAATGTGCAAAAAATTTGAGAATAAATTAATAGCAAAATAAATCTATTTAAATATCATAATTTCAGTGTGTTTTATTGCATAAATTTGGCAAAAATTTGGATTTTTGTTAATATGTTATTTTTTTGTTCGAACAATGGGACAATTTTGTAAATTTTTTGGAACAACATTTTTATACTTAATTTTTTTCTATGTATACAACGCGGTTTGCACGGTTTATTATGAAAAATATGCTTTAATTTATGCTTTGAAGCTTTCTTGTGTCTTTTATAAATAAATTAAATTTTTTCATAGAATTTTTAAATTTGTTTAATTTATTTTACAAATAATGATATTTGGCCCATTGTGTAATTAATAAAATGGAAATAAAAAACGTCAACTTCGAAAATTCCATGTAGTTTTTATTCTTTTACTCATATATATCTGTTTTGCTCACACAGCTCTTGCAAGAAAAGACAAAAAATTGAGGAAAAAAAGTGTACATCATAATACCTTAATGAAAGTCTTTATTTTTTAGTGCGTTATTTTTGAAACAAGGGACTGAATTAGTCATTAATAAAAACTGGACATCAAACAAATGTTTTTTCTTTTAAAAACGACTAAACGGAAAACTTTTTAAATAAACTACAAACAGTTAATGACATAATTTTTTGAGTGTATGTGATTTGTTTCCAAGTAACAGATACAATTTACAAAACTTTTTGGAAAATGCAAACAGTAATTCTTATTTTATTTTTTTAGCCTTGAGCTTATATAGTCAAATTGAGGTCTTGTCCTACGGCACTTTTAAAATTAGACACCACTCTAAAAACATTATTATGTTAAAAAAAATTTTTCAAAATTTGTCCAAGTTTAAAATATGCCTTTTCTTCAAACTATATAATAATATGTAGACATTTTTCTATGATTCTAGGAATTTTTTTATGTTCTGAGACATTTTTTTAATAAGCAACCGAAATCACAAATTAATCCACAGAGACTAAATCATGGCATATACTTATTCTCTTCAATTGCAATGGTCATTCACTTTCTCAAAAGTCATTCTCGACCCTGACCCCTTAATCTTGATTTGCAATTGAAGATTTTGTTTGTTGGCTTCCACAAAATTTCTGTTAAACAAATAACAAATTATATTTATCTTAAAAAAATATTTACTTAATATTTCTATTATCAACAGTCTCCGGAGCATCATAAACTATTTCTTTTGCGTTTATTCCTTTAGCTGACTCATCATATAAACACCCACTATTTCTATAATTTATCTTCTTCTGCTGTTGGGTATTATGTATTTTGCTGGCTGGTTGTTTACTCCACAAGTTTGGTGTTGATGTTGTAAATAATGTCTATAATTTTTGTGTATTATTATAATAAATTATGTTGTTTATGCTTAAAGTTATGTTTTTTTGGTTTTTTGTTCTGTTTTTTACAGAGGTGTAGTTAAAAAAATTTTCAAATGAAAAATGTTGATATGCTTTTAGGCTAACGACTAAAAAATAAAATAAGAATTACTGTTTTTGTAGTTTGGGTAATAATTCACAATAATATCATACAATTCACCAGCTGGTGAATAAAATGTCAAGTAATTATTTTTAAACAACATTTTTTTCATCAAAAAATTTTTTTGTTCATAAAAATTTTGTTTTCATCAATTTTTTTTTATGAACATTTTTTTTACTCAAATTCTGATTAATTTTTACTAAAAAATAAAAAAAAATTTATTCGACCTTTAAAATATTATTTTTTGAGTAGGTTTATTCTAGCTCGAGGTCATTATTTCCTTTACTTATTAAAACTATGATATTCTCATAGAATAATTTTCAAGAAAATTATTTTTCTGTTTTAAATATATTTATGTTGTATTTTGAGGATGTTTATTAGGGCGGGTCGATTTTTTTTTGTCAAAAATCGTATAGCAAAAACATAATCTACAAGAAATTCTAAGAACATTTCCCAAAGAAACCATGTTTCTAAAATCAAACCCTATACCGCGCCTAACAACATGAAGATTTGTCCGTCCGTCCTTTTTTCCATAAGCAAAACATAGAACTTGACTCTTTTTTGGTTTTTGTGTTAATTTTTGGGCTTTAGTGTGGTCTGAGGTATATATATATATATATATATATGTTCCCGAAGCTCCTATAAGGAGCATAGGGCCCCAACTGAGGTATATAGTAAAATTTTATTAGCTACATTTTTGTAGAACATTTCATCCCCACCCTCCCCCTCTTTCTGGGTGTTTTTTGCAATTTGTTAGAATAGAGCCAAAAAACACCGTTATGAGAGGGAGTTAGAGGGTTAGTATGTTTCACAAAAATATTTGCCATAATATTTTCTACAAAGTTGCTGAACATACCCTACACCTCAGATGTGAAGAAAACATAGTTTTATATACCGATATGCTGCTAGAACACATCCAGCGACATTGTTTTACTAATTGATGCTGGATATAATTCGAAAAATTTTTGGGATTATGACCGGCAAGTACTTATATTATATTAGACATAATACGTGAAATGGAGAAATAAATAATTAGATTGATTTCTAATAAAAACGCCACAGACGAAAAATAAGAAATTTTTTACAATAAATCGCTGCTTTTATCGTTTATCCATGATAATTTTACTCCATTATTTATTTTATATTGGACTGCAGTATATTAACATGTAGCGAGAAACTCTGAAAGGAAGCGCAGGGGTTGTGGGTTCGATTCCCTCCAAAGCCTTTGTATGTTAATTACAAAGGGAAGCTGGTGCAGCAGATTTTTCTTAGTAAATAAAAGAATGTAATTGAGGATCATAATGATATTTCGTAAAAAAAACACATAGATACTTTTGTGGGATGAAATTGGAGAGTTGCATATCGGAGAGGAAAAAAGCTGTGTTCAAAAAAAATTTTTGATAACTGAATATTTTTTTTCACATCAGTATTTGATTTATTTTGAGTAATTTTTTTTTTTATTTTTGTAAAAAAAAAAAAAAATCGAGTGTAAATTTTTTTGAGTGTAATTTTTTGAGTGTATTATTTTTTTTTTAAGTTTTTTTGATTGACAAAAATAGTTTCTAAAATATTTTTTTTAGCTTACCATTTTTTTTTTTTGTCAAAGCGTGTTTAGCGTTTTTTTCAATGCGGGAGTTCGGGTTAAAACCCATCTGAAATTCCCCATTTTGCTAATAACTTATGAACCACTGGACAGATTTCGCTGAAATTTAGTATTAATCTGACCGGAAGTATAACAAATATATTCGCCACGCTTCAGCAGCTTGCCGTATATATTTTTCATTCTTCCGCTAACACTTGAAAGTTAGCGTGTTTCACACAGACAGAAAGACAGACGGACGGACGGATTTTCATGTCGTTAGGCGCGGTATAGGGTTTGATTTTAGACCAATGGTTTCTTTGGAAAACTTTCTTAGAATTTCTTGTAGATTTTGTTTTTGCTATACGATTTTTCAGTTTTTTTCGATCCATACAAATCGACACGCCCTAATGTTTATTCTGGCTCGAGGTCATTATTTTCTTTACTAATTAAAACCATGATAATCTCATAGCATAATTTTCAAGAAATTGTTTTTTTTTTGTTTTAAATTTATTTATGTTGGTCATTTTTGCAAGACTTAATCGACACGTGTTTCGGAATTTGTCAAGATTCCATTGTCAAGATTATTTAGGAAAAAATAAAACCCTATACTAAGTACAAATAACAAAGGTCTTTAATGACAATCGTTAATGATCAAACTAAAATATTAATACATATTCGATTCTACTCTCATTAGAAATGGATTTAATTGTTGTTGCAATGCTCAAATGTATGTGCAATTGCGATAGTAATACCATATATTGGATATTCCACCTTGGAGTGCTAATAATTTTGTTCAAATTCTAATTAATTTTATTAAAAAATTAAAATTGTGTTATTTTTGTTTGAACATTGGCAATTGTCAAATGTATTCCTTATGCTACTTGTTTTGTATTTGCTAAATAGTCTAGACCATGGAATCTGACAAATTCCGAAATAAGTGCTAAGTCTTGCAAAGATGACCAACACAAAATAATTTAAAACAGAAAACTAACTCCCTTGAATATTTTTCCATGAGAATATCATGATTTTAATTAGTAAAGTAAAAAGATTACCTCGAGCTAGAATAATCCTATTCAAAATATAATATTGTTAAGGTCGACTAAGAAAATTTTTTTTCTTTAATAAAAAATTGATCAGAATTGAAAACATTTACTTTAATAAAAATATTTTTTTTTTAATCAAAATTTTTTTCTTAATTCTTTCCACCTAAATTTTTGTTCTCCATTTTAACATGATAATGTTTTTAGGCTGGTGTCTAATTTTAAAAAAGTTGCACGATGCCACCTCAGTTTGACTATATAAGCTATTAATTAACGAAAAAGAAAACAAGAATTACTATTTTTATTTTCTTAAAACCAAAAATTTTAATAACTTGGGTTTGTAACTTCGATAATAATTCACCTCGAGGTAAATAAAACCGTTTTTCACCAGCTGGTGAATAAAAAGTAATATAATTATTTTTCAACAAAATTTTTTTTTTTTCAATTTTTTTTTTTTTATTATTTTTTTTCCATCAAATTTTTTTTTTCATAAATTTTTTTTTTTCATCAAACTTTTTTTTTCATCAATTTTTTTTTTTTTCATAATTTTTTTTTTTTCATCAAACTTTTTTTTCATAATTTTTTTTATCCAAAATTTTTTTTTTTTATCAATTTTTTTTCAACAATTTTTTTTTTTCATCAAATTTTTTTTCAAAAAATTTTTTTTTTCATCAAATTTTTTTTTCATTAATTTTCTTTTTCATAAATTTTTTTCTTTTCATCAAAAATTTTGTTTTTCATCAAAATTTTTTTTCCTAAATTCTTTTGTTTTTTCATCAATTTTTTTTTTTTCGCCAATTTTTTTTTTTTCATTAATTTTCAAATTTTTTTTTTTCATTTTTATAATATTTTTTTTTTATCAATTTATACCCTCCAACCACAGTATGGTGGTATACTCACTTTGTCATTCCTTGTGTAACTCATCAAAACATCGTTCTAGGACCCCATAAGGTATATATATTTATGATCAGTGATCGATTCTAAGACATTCTAGCGATGTCCGTCCGTCCGTCTGTCCGTCTGTCCGTCTGTAGTTCACACGATGCAGTCCAAAATTAAAGAGCTAGACTCCCGACATTTGGCACGAATATGTCTTATATTCCTAGGCAGGTTAAGTTCGTAAATTTGACTATGGGGAAAAAGTTCCTCCTTAAAGAACTAAACCAACTTGTGAAAAATACCATATTTTTATACAATTTTTTGTGTTTTTGTTTAACTAATGCAATATTTTATGCACACCCATTTTTAAGGGCGTGGAATAAAACATTTTTATACCCTACACCACACTGTGGTACAGGGTATAATGAGTTTGTGCTGATGATTGTAACTACCCGAAATATTGGTCCTAGACCCACTTTTAAGTATACCGATCGGCTAAGAATCAGTTTTTGAGTCGATTTAGCGATGTCCGTCCGTCCGTCCGTCCGTCTGTCCATGTAAACGGTGTAAACACGATACAGGTCGCAATTATTAATCAATTGACTTGAAATTTGAAACTTAAGCCTCTTTTGGCCCAAGGACGAAGCCTATTGAAATTGGAAAAAATCGGTCCATATTTAGACCTAGCCCCCATACAAAGGTCCTCTTTAGTTTTGGCTCAAATGACTCTAATAGACGCATTTTAACAGGTATCTATTCGAAATTTGGCAGGTAATATTTTATCAACACAAATCACCATTCCAAATTTTAAAGAAATCGAACCAGTTCTTATTGTAGCCGCCATACAAACCACCTTCCCGATTTTCACATAAATCTCTCAAATTTCATGAAAATAGAAAATATTTAATTAAAATTCTGTTTGTGTATGTTAAACGCGTACTTTAATAACCTTATCAAATCTGATTATCATCGGACCATTTTTGGTCCCATGGAAATTTCGCCCAATATTCAGTTAAAGTGATTTATTGTCAACAAAAAGAAGCCTATTCCACTCAAATTTGATTAGTGAGTGCTTTTTACACTTATTAAAGATTTGACAAAATATAGATCTAATCAGTCCATGTTTGAACTTGGGACCCATTTTCCGGGAAACTCTGGTGTAGGGTATTTTATGGTCGGTCTTGACCGACTATAATTTTCTTACTTGTTTTAAATAATGATAATCTTGTATTTCTTTAGTGCAAAAAGCATAATAATGAATTTTTAAACACATATTCGAGGGGAAATTTTGCCCCCCCCCCCCCAATTACCACTAACGACCCCCTGAACCCCCCCCCCCCCCACCCAAAAAATAAAAAACGCCCATGCAATTTTTTTAATTTTTTTGCATGTTGGAGGGTATAAAAGATTCGGCACAGCCGAATTTAACACTCTTAATTGTTTTTTTTCATTAATTTTCTTTTTCATGAATTTTTTTTTTTCATAATTTTTTTGTTTTTTCATAAAATTTTTTTTTCACCAATTTTTTTTTTTTTATTATTTTTTTTTTCATCAGTTTTTTTTTCATAATTTTTATCATATTTTTTGATCAATTTTTTTATCAAATTTTTTACTATCAATTTTTCTCACCAATTTTTTTTTTCATATTTTTTTTTCATAAATTTTTTTTACATCAAAAAATTTTTCTTTTCATTTTTTTTTTCTCACCAATTTTTTTTTTCATATTTTTTTTTCATAAATTTTTTTTACATCAAAAAATTTTTCTTTTCATCAAAAACTTTTTTTCATCAAAATTTTTTCATTTAAAGTTTTGGGTTCATTTAATTTTTTATACCCTCCACTCTAGTGATAGAGGGTATATGAGGAGTTCCGTTTTAGACTTAAATTTTGAGTTAAAAAAGATGTGATTTTTGTTTTGATGGCACATCGATGAAAGTTGGCATAAATATTAGATGCTATTTAAGAATAAGAAATTCGTTCGCGTCAATTAAATCGCGCAAGGGGGTCAAAAGTTATGGCGGTTTTAAGATTTAGCGGTTTTAAAAATCTTAAAAATATTTTAAAGATTTTATTTTCTACACATTTGTTGCATGCGTTATTAAAACATGCCAGGATATATCATTTCTTCTAAAATATATGATATAAATTTAACCCTTTAATGACCAAACGATTTAAAAAAAAAATATCTAAGTACCTAAAATCGCGATTAATTCGCGGTAAAAGAAAAGTTTCACAATTTTTTATAACATATTTAGGCAATACGCGTTGGTATTACTGAAGATAATCACGGAAAATCGTATCATTGTACCAGTAGTTAAAAAAAAATCGGTGATGCTTTTTTATAACAAGAAAATTTAATATGGTCCAAAAAATCTATAATCATCAAAATTTTTTAACCCGCCTGTGATTTTATGATGACACATCAAGTGGGCTTTCATTTAAAAAAAATTTCATCCGATTTCGTGTAAAGCCTTGGATGTGCCAGATCAAAACAGGTTTAGATAAAATCATCGCGCTTTCCGCTCAGAATGGCTTAAAGTAAAAAGTCAAAAAGCAAATCAGTTCTACTCGTTAAGGCACGTCTTTTGGTGTATTAAAATGAACATGATGCATTAATTGCTACTAAAAAAAATAGGAAACAGATTTGCAAATTTCGCACAATTTTCAAAAATGCCATAAAATTTTTGCAATTTATTTTTTATAAACCCGCCAGTGATTTTTTTATGTAAACTCACAAAAAACTCAGTTTACGCAAGAGTCCACCAAATTTCGAATGAAACCGCGAATGTGCCTCGCGAAAAACTGGTATTTTAAAAAAATTACGTTTTTTCTTGCGAACTTTGATCTGCTGAAACTCCTTAACTATTCGTGGCACATTAACGGGATTAATTCCAAAATGTTAAGAATTACAACAGCTACCAACTCTAGTTCAACTTTTTTCATTTCATAGAGGAGGCCGAAATCCCTGATCAAAAAACCTCGAAAATTTAAAAACTCTTAATTTTTGGTTTCAAAATTTAACCGTCTTATAACTTCTTACCAAGCGATGAAGCATCTATCAAACCAACATTAAAATAATCTCTTATATGTACTGACTTTGTGTTATGCCGGAAAAGATTGAAATATAAGGAGAACTTAAAAAAAAAGCGAAATAATGTAAAAACTATGGATTATTTCAAGCCATTTTTATCGATTTTTCAACTTTAACCCTCTGTAACTTTTACGGATAAAGTGGGGTAATCCTTAAACATTGCTCAGTGATGGTTCAAGGTCTTGTTTACACAACTGCATTTACAGTTTTTCTTAATTCCAAAAACTGCCGGTTTTTTATAACATTTATTTCAGTTTCACTGAGTTGAAATTTAACAAGTAGAAAAGTTAAATTCGACTTGGCCGAATCTATGAATACCCTCCACAATGCGTATTTTAAGTGATAGTAAATTTTCTAACGTGAAAAAATAACAGTTATGATTAGAAATATTTTATTTTTGTAATTTTTGAAAAAAAAAAAAAAAATATACTATTTTTTTTTTGAGTGTAAATTTTTTTTTGAGTGTAAATTTTTTTTCAAATTTTACATTAAAAAAAAATTTACTAATTTTTTTTTTGAGTGTAAAATTTTTTTTGAGTGTAAAATTTTTTTCGAGTGTATTTTTTTTTTGTTTTGGTATAAAAATATTTTTGAGTGGCAAAAATACGTTTTAAAATATTTTTGTGACTTACCAATGGTTTTAAAACAGGTTTAACGGGTTTTCACCACGTTAATTTAAGGTGAAACTAATCTGATATTCACGGTTTTGCTAATAACTTTTGAACCACTAGACCGATTTGGGTGAAATTCAATACGAACTAGGCTGGAGGAACGAAAAATATATATGCCAAGCTTCAGCATCCTCAGAATTGACTTTCGAAAGTTATAGTGCTTTTTATCTCATAAATTCACGAAAAACCCTTGCCGAAATTCAGTCTTTTGCTCATAACTTTTGAACCACTGGACCGATTTTGCTGGTTTGCAATACCAACCTGACCAGGTAAATGCCCAACATATATGCCAAACTTCAGGAGCTTCCGTAAAGTCTTTCAAAAGTTAGCGTGTTTTCAACAGACAGACAGACAGACGGACAGACGGACGGACGGACGGACGGACGGACGGACGGACGGACATCGCTAGATCGTCTTAAAATCGATCGAGGATCATGAATATATTTACTTTATGGGGTCCTAGACCAATATTTCGAGGTGTTACAAACGGAATGACAAACTTATATATACCCTCTATCACTAGAGTGGAGGGTATAAAAAAGATTTCTTGATATATAAGTTTGTCATTCCGTTTGTAACTCATCGAAATATCGGTCTGGGACCCCATAAAGTATATATATTCATGATGCCCGATCGATTTAAAGACATTCTAGCGATGTCCGTCTGTCCGTCTTTCCGTCTGTCCGTCTGTCCGTCTGTCCGTCTGTCCGTCTGTCCGTCTGTCCGTCTGTCCGTCTGTCCGTCTGTCCGTCTGTCCGTCTGTCCGTCTGTCCGTCTGTCCGTCTGTCCGTCTGTCCGTCTGTCCGTCTGTCCGTCTGTCCGTCTGTCCGTCTGTCCGTCTGTCCGTCTGTCCGTCTGTCCGTCTGTCCGTCTGTCCGTCTGTCCGTCTGTCCGTCTGTCCGTCTGTCCGTCTGTCCGTCTGTCCGTCTGTCCGTCTGTCCGTCTGTCCGTCTGTCCGTCTGTCCGTCTGTCCGTCTGTCCGTCTGTCCGTCTGTCCGTCTGTCCGTCTGTCCGTCTGTCTGTCTGTCTGTCTGTCTGTCTGTCTGTCTGTCTGTCTGTGGAAAATGCTCTCGCGGACAAAATATTGCACAGAGATGACTGAAACTTAACATATATATTGGAAGTTCTCCCGAGAAGTTTGGTATTGCATTTGAGCGATATCAGTTCAGCGGTTCAAAAGTTATGAATGAAAATGTAAGCACACCTCAAAAATTTCAGTACATTCAATATAACCTAAAAATACAAAATGCTTTAATTCGGCTTCTGGTTGACATATGTGAACATAGTTGAACACCAAATGGTATTTAAACAAGTACGACATATTTTTTGACAAAAAAAGAAAAAATCGCGGATTTTTTTTTTACCAAAATTTTTTTCGCGGAAATTTTTTTTCAATTTTTTTTTTTCAAAAGTAATTTCCTTTTAAATAAAGTTGTTTGCAGTAATCTTTTTAAAATTGTGGAGGGTATCACTACATTTGGCAAGGCCGAATTTAACTTTTTTACTTGTTTTAACATAATTTTGTTATTCGTGAAAAAAAATCATTTTTTTTTTATCAAAACTGCTTTTTCACCAAGGTAAGCTTTTCGCCTAAAAATTTTCCATTTGTTTATCAAATGTACATAAAACAAGTGGTATATTCTTTGGTGAAGAATCATTTATACTCTCCAAAATGTAAAAACACTTTTTTTGCACTTACTTTTGCACTCACTTACGAAATGTACAGTTCTTTTGGTTTTTTATGGGGTCCTCGACTGATATTTTAATTCGTTTTGCATGGAATAGCAAAGTAACATTATTTTTTCTAAATAAACTTTGGCAATTACACCCAAATCTTCCGCAAAACATTATCATGATTTAATGTTTAGGGCAAGAGTACAAAATTCGCAGGCATTTTTATACTTTAAAACTAACTTTTTCACTAAGTCTGAACTTTTTTTGAAATTTCCTCTCTCGTGAAAAAAACGGCATTTTCCAATACCCTGGGTCCAAGTGCCGGAGTTTAAACTTCTTTAAACATAAAAATGTTTTATTAGTTTAACAAAAATACAAAAACCTTTAAAAAAAGGTTTTTTTGTTAGAGGTTGGTTTAGTTCTTTAAGGCGAAACTATTTTTCCCCTGGTACGATTTAGCCAGTTTATGAATTTAACTGCCTATTAGTGACCATAAAACATATTAGACATAGACAGTTTGTTTTGGACTACTTCATGTGTTATACAAACAGATGGGCATATGGACATTCAAGAATGTGATTGATTAGATCAAGGACCAATTACACAGTGCAACAACCAAAATCGGAATAGGATAAAACCAAAAGCAAATGAAAGTTGACATATTTCATAACAAAATCCTCGAGGCTTTTTTTTATTCAGCGCTAGATTATTTTTAACACGTATTTGAAGTTGGTGAACTTTTATGATTATATTGAAAACTGTATAAGGCGTATGATTTATTTTTTAATTGCTTTTAAATAGCAATCATACGCAACGGTGAACAGTGGATTCTTTTTAATAATTTGGTTATTCAGTAAGTAGGTAAGAGACCGATTTCAGCGAAATTCATACCGGTTATAGCTAACGTAATGTCATCCCATTCCTATTCCAGATATATCATTCTTAGTGTCATTCTTGCTGCTGTATTATGAAGACTTATATGGTTAACATTTAGAAAAACTAGCCCACTTAAAATAGATCCTACATCCGCCCCTGCTTGCCAATGATTTTCTTCATTCCTCTTTTATGTTTACTCACTTTGTTGTGGGAGGGATAAATATAATTTTAAGTATGTGTAAGTGGGTGTGTGTGTATGTGGACATATGATATGACCTTTGGAGCTTAATAAAACATCACTTTTTGTAATCGTTTTGTTTGTAAAGGGATCATAATTCATTAATATAAAAATTGTACACACAGAAAACAGTTTCAGTTGCTACAACTGAATTGTTTGCCAACTGAATTTTTGCGGTTCCATGTACTATCACTGAATTCAGTTGCCTCTACTGATAATTCAGTTGCATCTACCGGCAAAAATCTATCATAATAACCGAATATTTTTATGTTAAAATTGACATTGGTTGGAGTGATCGAATTTTAAAAAGCGTTATATGGTTGCCCCAATCAATATTTTTTATACACTGTTTCCATTGAAATAAAATTTTTATTATTTTTTTTTTAAACAATTTTATTAATTGAAGATAATTACATAAAATGTAACAATTTAACAAGTGAAATAAATACATCTAATACAAAATGAATTGTTATATAAAAAAATGCTCAGATTCAGTGAATTTTCTAAACAACAACTCTAAGAATTTTTCTAAAGAAAAAATTTGATAATTTGTCTAAAAAAAATCTGAGAATTTTTCTAAAGAAAAAATCTTAGAATTTTTCTATAAAAAATATCTCAGAAAGTACAAATTTTTTTAATTTAAAAAAATATAAAAAAGTCTTCTTAGACATTTTTTCTTTAGAAAAAGTCTCAGACTCTATAATATTTTTTTCTATAGAAAAAGTCGCAGCCTCTATGATATTTTTTTTATAAAAAAAGTCTCAGCTTCTAAGACATTTTTTCTATAGAAAAAGTCTCAGATTGTGAAAAGTTTTTGCTTTGCAAAGAGTCTCAGATTCTAAGACGTTTTTCCTGTAGAAAAAAATCTTAGATTCTGAGACTTTTTTTCTATAGAAACAGTCTCTGATTCTGAGACATTTTTTCTTTAGAAAAAGTATTAGACTCTGAGACATTTTTTCTATAGGAAAAAGCCTCAGATTCCGAAATTTTTTTTTTTTAAGTCTCAGTTCTGAGACATTTTATAGAAAAATCTCATGATTCTGAGATATTCTTTTTATAGAAAAAGTCTCAAATTCTGATACATTGTTTCTACAGAAAAAGTCTCGATTCTGAGACATTGTTTTTTATGAAAAAAATCTCTAGATTCTGAGAAATTTTTTCTATAGAAAAAGTCTCAGATTCGGACACATTTTTTCTATAGAAAAAGTATCAGATTCTAAGAAATTTTTTCTATAGAAAGTCTCAGATTCTGAGAAAAAAAGTCTCAGATTCTAGGGCATTTTTTCTATAGAAAAAGTCTTAGATTCATTTACGTTTTTTCTATAGAAAAAGTCTCAGATTCTGAGACATTTTTTTATAGAAAAAATATCAGACTCTGAAACATTTTTTTAGAGGAAAAGTATCAGATTCTGAGACATTTTTCTATAGAAAAAGTCACAAATTCTGAGACATTTTTTCTAGATGAAAAGTCTCAGATTCTGAGACATTTTTCTATAGAAAAAGTCACAAATTCTGAGACGTTTTTCTAGATGAAAAGTTTCAGATTCTTAGAATTTTTTTCTAGAGAAGAAGACTCAGATTCTGAGACATTTCTTCTATAGACAAAATCAAATATACTGAATTTTTTTTCTTACAGAAAAAGTCTCAGAATCTCAGATATTTTTCCTACATAAAAAGTCTCAGATTCTAAGACATTTTTCTTATACAAAAAGTCTCAGATTTTTCCAATAGAAAAAGTCTTAAATTCTGAGACATTTTTGCTACAGAAAAATTCTCAGATTCTGAGATATTTTTCCTGTAGAAAATTATTAGATTCTGAGACATTTTTTCTATAGAAAAGTCTCAGATTCTCAAAAACTTTTCCTATAGAAAAAATCTCAGATTTTGATGCATTCTTCCTACAAAAAAGGTCTCAGATTCTGAGACATTTGTCCTTTAGGAAAAGTCTTTGAATCTCAGACATTTGTCCTTTAGAAAAAGTCTCATAATCTGAGACATTTGTCCTTTAGAAAAAGTCTCAGAATCTATGATAATTTTCCTAAAGGAATGTCTTAGATTCTGAATTAGATACTGCCTTCGATTCTGAGAAAATCGTTGCGTGTACCTTGGTTAATTTCTATTTTCTAAAATTTATTTACCACTCTTTGGACACTTCGTACTTTCTGGACTTCTGTTTTGTTTTTTTGTAGTTTTCTCAAAAATGTTTAATGGGGTTTGTAACATCACTATCATCTGCATTGAAACCACATCTGAAAATATATAAAACAATTTTTTTTTTTAATTGGCCAATATTTATGCAACAGTATTAACTTACCCTTAAAATTTGCAACATTTTTTAGTGTTTTTTTCTTCAATTTTCATTAATAATTAAAATTTTCCGTAAATAAGTTTTAACCGTTGTTTGTTTTTTATTTTATAAAATTATTACTTTTATTTTTGTGACGTTTAATTTTTTTAATCAAAATGAAATCCCAACAAATAATTATTTGTCAAGAGTATCAATAAAATTTTTAAATTGGTAGTAGTAGTAGAATTTTACAAAAAAAAATAAATTATTTTTAAAATTTGGTTAAGTGGATCATTATTTTCAGTTGTGAATACAATTAATGAATATATTTAAAATTTTATTTAAGATTTGGTTAAGTTGATCATTTTTTTCAGTTGTGAATACAATTATTTAATATATTGGAAATTTATTAATTAAAGCAACTGATAATTGCTCGAGAGAGAAAATATAGACTTAAATAAATGGTTGCATCTACTGAATATTTTTCAAAAGCGTGATAAGATTTTAATTTTTGTGTATTTACCAACTTATTAGTTGCTAATACATCAATTCGGTCACGATAAACATTTATCTAATATTGTTGTTAGTTATATGGTACGGTGATAAAACTTTTACAATAACAACTAAAAATAATTCCAATTTATCACAATTCGGTTTTTATAATCGAATTCCAACTAAACCGTTCTCTGTGTGTAGAAAAAAAATATAATAATGCAATATAAATAAATGAAGATATATACGAGTACTTTTTTTTCTGATGTTGCTTAAGCCAACTTAACAATGAAATATTTAGAGTAATAAAATAAAGGCCAACGAAAGCAATAAGTGACATATGAACTTAGAGACGAATACATGGTATTTATCATGGAGGGAACTCCCATTCCCTCCAGCTGCAAAATGTACAGTATTTCTTGTGAAATGCACCTAATGTGAATCTAAGTTACCCTAAAGTATTAAGATTATTGATTTTTGAATTAATACCAGACATTTTTGGAATATAAGACAGTATGCAGTTTAAAATAATAGAGCTAGACGGGCTAAATCAGATCAGGGTAAAAAAGATCCCAGTTGAAGAACTAACCAGCCTCTAAAAAGTTTTAAATTTTTTTTTGAAAAAACCATGGTTAGCAACCGAAACAAATAACGGTATAGGTATTATTTTTTAGCATGATAATATCTTTAGGCTGGTGTCTAATTTTAAAAAATTTGCTGGACGCGACCTCAGTTTAACTATGAAAGCTAGCGATTAACAAAAAAAAAAGAAAATAAGAATGACTGTTTTCATTTTCTTTAAACAAAATTGTTAGTAATTTGGGTTTGTAACTTGGATAATAATTCACCTCGTGGAAATAAAAAAATTTTCATCAGCTGGTGAGTAAAACGTAACACAATTAGTTTTAATCAATATTTTTGTTTCAGCATATCTTTTTATCATCAATATTTTTTTACATAAAAATTTTTTTTCATCAATATTTTTATACTCTCCAACCACAGTATGGGGGTATACTCACTTTGTCATTCGGTGTGTAACGCATTGAAATATCGGTCTAGGACCCTATAAAGTATTAATTTTATTGATCAGTGATCGATTCTAAGACATTCTAGCGATGTCCGTCCGTCCGTCTGTAGAGGACACGATACAGTCCAAAATAAAAGAGCTAGACTTCCGAAGTTTGGCACGAATATGTCTTATATTCCTAGGCAGGTCAAGTTCGGAAATGGGCAAAATTGAATCAAGGGGGAAAAAGTTCCCTCTTAGAGAACTAAACCAACCCATGAAAAATACCACTTTTTTACATGATTTTTTGGGTTTTTGTTTAACAAATGCAACATTTCTATGCTACAGGAAGTTCAAAGTCCTGCATTTGGACCCAGAGAATTAGATAATGTCGTTTTTTTTTTTTTTAATAATGATAAACTTGTATTTCTTTAGTGCATAAAGCATAAGAATGAATTTTTAAACACACATTCGCGAAGAAATTTGCCACCCCCCCCCCCCCAATTACCACTTCCGAACCCCCCGAACATTCCTGCAATTTTTTTTTGCATGTTGGAGTGTATAGAATTTAACACTCTCACTTGTTTTTCATCAATTGTTTTTTTCATCAATATTTTTTTTTCTCAATTTTTTTTTTCATCAATATGTTTTTTTTTTTCATTGATATTTTTTTCATCTCTATTTTTTTTTTTTTTTCATTAATATTTTTTCATCAATATAGTTTTTTTCATCAATTTTTTTTTATCAATATTTTTTTGTTATTAATATATTTTTTTTGTTTTTTTATAAATATTTTTTTCATCAATATATTTTTATACCCTCCACTTACAATTAGTGAAAGAGGGTATATATACGTTTGTCATTCCGTTTGTAACTTATCGAAATATCGGTCTGGGACCCCATAAAGTATATACATTAAGTATATGGGGCATTCCATGCCAAATCACTCACTTTTAGGACCGACCCCCTTCGATTAATTTTATTTTTGGATATGTTTTAGTACGTATTAAATGCAACTTGCAGCCAAATTTTCAGCCTTTTATACCAAGGTGGTGTTGAGTAATCAATTTTTCAAAATGGCGATTTTTTCCAAAAAATGAAAAAATTTAAATTTTCAATCAATTTTGACCAGTAAAAAATATAGATATTTTAAAAAAAATTGGACAACGTTTTGTTGGTATTTAAATGTAGTTTTAGAAAAAAAATGTGAAAAAATTATTCGAAGAAATTATCACTTATTTTTTGACGTTTAAAAATTAAAATCGACTTTTTGAAAAAGTCCGAAACCTTCGATTTTTTTTGTAAAAAACTAAAAGAATTCTACTCTAAATTATGCAACTTTTAAGCCATAACTCGAGATGTGATCGCAATTCTTTCTATTTTTTTTTTAATTTTTAAAATTGCACCTTTTATGTTTTGGCTCTGATTTATTTTATATGGAGCTCCAAAAAAAAAAAAAAATGGTAGATACTGACCCTAACTTACCCTAAATATATTCATTTGGAGGTAAATATACGTCTCACAAAAATTTGGGACGATCGGACATGTGTAAGGCGCTTAGCATGGTCCTTGAAGTTTAAAAAACGGATTACAAGGAAAAATATGATTTTTTTTCTGTTTTCGCAATTTCTTTGGTATTTTAAGTTAAGTTTTAATTCAGGTGATTACAGAATTATGATGTGGAGTAAAATGCCTTTCTAATAAGGTACTAAAAACTAAAATCGGTTGAAAATCAGCCAAGTTATTACAACTTCCCCAGGCATCTAGCGTGTGCCATACAACTTGATTAAAAAATACGAGGCCCTTTTTTTAAATTTATTGAAATTTTCTACTGTAATAACATTTTTTCATTATTCATGTTTCAGTGTAATATTTTTTTGACTTTTCCAAATTTTAAAACAAAAAAAATATTTTTTTTTTTAAAATAGAGATTTCAAAAGGGTGTGGAAAATGCAGGCATTTTTAGCACTAATTTAAAAAATGTTAGCAAAACACAATATGAAAAATACTTGTCATCTAATAACATTTGAACTTGAAGAATAAAAAAATGTTATTACAGTAGAAAATTTCAATGAATTTCAAAAATCGGATTGTATTGATTAATCAAGTTGTCTGCCACACGTTAGATGCCTGGGGAAGTTGTAATAACTTGGCTGATTTTAAACCAATTTCGGTTTTTATGACCTTAATAGAGAGTCATTTTACTCTACATTTCAATTCTGTAACCATTTGAATTCAAAATTAACTTAAAATACCAAAAAAATTAAGAAAACAGAAAAAAATGCATATTTTCCCTTGTAATCCGATTTTCAAACTTCAAAGCCGATGCGGCACGCCTTACCCATGTCCGATCATCCTAAAATTTTCTGAAACGTATTTTTACACCCAAGTTAATATATCTAGGGGAAGTTACGGTCAATATTTACCAAATTATTTTTTTTGGAGCACCATATAAAATAAACCAGAGTCAAAAAAAAAAAAAGTGCAATTTTCAAAATTTGAATAAAAATAGAACGAATTACGATCACATCTCGAATTATGACTTAAAAGTTGCGTAATTTAGAGTAGAATTTTTTGACATTTTTAAAAAAAAATCGAAGGTTTCGGACTTTTTCAAAAAGTCGATTTTAATTTTTATACGATAAAAAACAAGTGATAGTTACTTCGAATAATTTTTCATATTTTTTTTTCTAAAACTACATTTAACTACCAACAAAATGTTGTCCATCTTTTTTTAATATATCTATATTTTTTACTGGTCAAAATTAATTGAAAATTTAAATTTTTTAATTTTTTGGAAAAAATCGCCATTTTGAAAAATTGATTACTCAACACCACCTCGGTATAAAAGGCTGAAAATTTGGCTGGAAGTTGCATTTAATACGTACTAAAACATATCCAAAAATAAAATTAATCGAAGGGGGTCGGGCCTAAAAGTGAGTGATTTGGCATGGAATGCCCCATATATAAAGTATATACATCCCGTCAAATTTAAATTTTCCAATTTCATGTCATAACTAGCACGCCCGCCGGAACTTCGTTACCGGTTATGTTAAATACCGGACAGTAAAAGGATCAGGATTACTCTACCGATTTCAAAAAATGACTCATATGTGGTCTTTGTTTTATTAATTGTGGACGTTTAAGTCTTTCATAAAATAATATTTCATTGAATAACTTAAACAAAAAAATTTGAATAATTTCGGTGGTACGTTGTCATGTACGTTCCGGTGAAAAAGATTTTGACAATTTTCGAGCCCTTATATCGGGATTTTTGATCTTGAGTGAATAAATATTTCAGTGAAAAAAGAAATTGGAATAAAAAAAATTTTGGGTAAAAAAACATATAGAGAGAAAAAATATGGAGTTAAAGAGTTTAGTACGAAAAATTTTAGTAAAAGGTATCATTCTATATTGTTCCCCGCTCTATTCCATTTCGTTCCCCGTTCTACTCCATTTCATTTCCAATTCAATCTCCATGAAAGTTTCATTCCTCTCCATATAATATGCGTTATAGAAATAAAAAGTGCTATTGTATTTATCTTATAGATATAAAAATTTTACACCACTTGTACCAATTTAGGTAAACCTTTTTACCATGTCCATCTCTTGGGTGTTATTTTGGCTGGAGGATACTGCACGTCAAATTTTGAGTTTCTAAGCTTTAATTCTAGGCTTTAATAGTTACAAATAACCATTTGCCACCTTTTCCACTTAAAATTAAATTTTCCAAAAACCTTTTTTTCTGAACTGTTATTTCAAGAAATGTAAGAAGTACCAAACTTACCCTTTTTTATGCCCTGTACGACTCTAGGAAACAGAATTTCCAAAAAGTACTTTTTCTAGGATCATTATTTCAAGAAGTATAAAAAGTATAAAAAAACACTTTTTACACCTCTAGAAACGGAATCTTTTAAAAATACTTTAGCATAGCAAATTGCTTTTTTTTTACCGAAGGACCCCACATTCCAAAATTCAAGCTTCTTAGACAATTAGGAACAAAAAAAAATTAGCACCAGAATTACACTTTATTACCCACGTTAGAAACGGAATTTCCAAAAAGTACTTTTCCCAAAATTTTGGTTTTCACCGAAGAATTTTACATCGAAAATTTTAAGTTTCTAGAACCATTACGTCAGAAAATATCAAAACCGGAAGTACACTTTTTTAGCCATTTTACCCAATAAGAAGCGAAATTTCCAAAAAGTATTTTTTCCAGAATGTTTTTTTTACCGAATGATCCTACATTACAAATTTTAAGATTCTATGGCCATTACTACCTGAAATTAGAACGTACCTAAAGTTTAAATTTTTACCCGTTCCACCCCCTAGGAAAAGGAAATTTCAAAAATTACTTTTTCCAGAATTTGTTTTCACTTAAGGATCCTACATTCCAAATATCAATTTTCCATGATCATTATTTCAGGATGTATAAAAAGTACCATAGTACTATTTTTACCCCTTAAGAAAAGGAATTTCAGAAAGTACTTTTCCTAGAATGTTTTTTTTTTTGCAAAAGGTAATTTTTACAACAGGTAGTTTTTATAAAAGGTACTTTTTAATAAAGGTGCTTTTATTAAAAGATACTTTTTATAAAAGGTACTTTTTGTAAAAGGTACTTTTCGTAAATGGTACTTTATATAAAAGGTACTTTTTATAAAAGTTACTCTTTGCCAAATGTACTTTTCATAAATGGTACTTTTTATAAAAAGTACTTTTTATAAAAGGTACTTTTTAAAAAGGTACTTTTTAAAAAAGGCACTTTTTATAAAAGGTGCATTTTATAAAAAGTACATTTGGCAAGAGTAACTTTTATAAAAAGTACCTTTTATAAAAAGTATCTTTTATAAAAAGTACCATTTATGAAAGTACCTTATACAAAAAGTACCTTTTATAAAAAGTATCATTTAATAAAAGTACCTTTTATAAAAGGTACTTTTTATAAAAGGTACTTTTTATAAAAGGTACTTTTTATAAAAGGTACTTTTTATAAAAGGTACTTTTTATAAAAGGTACTTTTTATAAAAGGTACTTTTTATAAAAGGTACTTTTTATAAAATGTACTTTTTATAAAAGGTACTTTTATAAGAGGTACTCTTTATAAAAGGTACTTTTTATAAAAGGTACTTTTTAAAAAGTTAACTTTTTAAAAAATTTACTTTTTATAAAAGGTACTTTTTACAAAAGGTACTTTTTATAAAAGGTACTTTTTATAAAAGGTACTTTTTATAAAAGGTACTTTTTATAAAAGGTACTTTTTATAAAAGGTTCTTTTTATAAAAGGTACTTTTTAATAAAAGGTACTTTTTATAAAGGGATCCCCCAAAGAAACGCATTTCCCAAAAGTACTTTGCCCAGAATATTTTTTTCACCGAAGGATCCTACAATCCAAATTTCAAGTTTCTATGACCATAATTTTAGGAAATAAAAAAAAAATCCTCCTTAAAATCAAAATTTTAAAGTACTTTTCCATATTGTTTTTTAGCAAAGGATCCTACATTCCAAATTTAAAGTTTGTATGACCATTATTTCAGTTAATAAAAAAATTACCAAAAGTACACTTTTTTACCCATTTTACCCCCGTAGTATCAACTCGGGAAAAAGTACAGTTTTTTACCCTTTTGACCCCCTTAGAATCAACATTGGCAAAAATCCAGCCTTAAGAGATCTATATTCCGTGAGGTGGACATAGACTTCCAAATTTTAAGTCTCTAAAACCATTATTTAAGATATATAAAAGGTACCAAAAGTACACTTTTTTACCCATTTTACCCCCTTAGAATCAACATTGGCAAAAACCTAGCCCTAGTGAACCTGTTTTCCGGGAGGTGAATATACATTCCAAATTTCAAGTTTCTAGGACCATTACTTAAGTAAACATAAAAGGTACCAAAAGTAC
This sequence comes from Pegoplata infirma, assembly GCA_963921195.1. Lineage (NCBI taxonomy): Eukaryota > Metazoa > Arthropoda > Insecta > Diptera > Anthomyiidae > Pegoplata > Pegoplata infirma. Next base: position 203,661,777 of record OY992537.1, on the reverse strand, counting down.
AATTTTTTACCCTTTTAACCCCCTTGGAATCAACATTGGAAAAATTCCAGCCTTAGTGGATCTATATTCCTGAAGGTGAACCTACATTCCAAATTTCAAGTTTCTAGGACCATTATTTTAAGGAAATATAAAAGGTACCAAAAGTACAGTTTTTTACCCTTTTTACCCCCTTAGAATCAACATTGGCAAAACTCCAACCTTAGTGGGTCTATATTCCGGGAGGTGAACATAAAGCCCAAATTTCAAGTCTCTATGACCATTAGTTCGGGAGATATAAAAAGTATCAAAAGTACAGTTTTTTACCCTTTTTACCCCCTTAGAATCAAAATTGGCAAAAATCCAGCCTTAGTGGATCTATATTCCGGGAGGTGAACCTACAGTCCAAATTCCACTCTAGCTTCAGCGGTTTGGTCTGGGCGATGATGAATCAGTCAGTCAGTCACTCACTCACCCAACTCTTTTATATATGAGGCATTCCACACCAAATGTCCAGCGAAAAAAAACATGTGTACCGTAAACTTCTGAATAGGTAGTATGGATAGCCCTATATGGAACTTAGAAAATTGCGATTTTGGTTTTTCAATTTTTCAAAAACTGGGCTTAGGAGGCGTGGTCAAATATTGGAAAAATGGTCAAATTTGTGGTGAGTTGCCTTGATTAAATATTTATCACATTAAAACGGAATGCACCACAATCTCAAAAATTTACAGTCTTATATAGTTTTGTATGGGCTATCGATTAAATTTTTTTTTTTGGAAAATTTTCAGAACCCGTTCTGAAATTTTCCATTTTCTAAAAAAGTCAATTTATCAAAAATCCGGCCACTTTTTTTTTCTTTTTTATTTATTTTTTTAAAAGTTTAGATGTTTGTCCATCCACACAAAAAAAATCAGAAACACGTTCATCATTTTTTTCGAGAAAATCGCATTTGAACTTTAAATTTCATAACAATTTTGTTATTTGCTTGTATTTTCTTGTGTCAACAGAGCGTATGACAAATATTTATGCAATTAATATTACTCATTCGCAACTTTAAAACAAAGCAATACAAGCAAATAACAAAATTGTTATGAAATTTAAAGTTCAAATGCGATTTTCTCGAAAAAAAAGATGAACGTGTTTCTGATTTTTTTTGTGTGGATGGACAAACATCTAAACTTTAAAAAAAATAAATAAAAAAGAAATAAAAAAGTGGCCGGATTTTTGATAAATTGACTTTTTTAGAAAATGGAAAATTTCAGAACGGGTTCTGAAAATTTTCCAAAACAAAAATTTTAATCGATAGCCCATACAAAACTATGTAAGAACGTAAATTTTTGACATTGTGGTGCATTCCGTTTTAATGTGATAAATATTTAATCAAGGCAACTCGCCACAAATTTTACCATTTTTCCAATATTTGACCACGCCTCCTAAGCCCAGTTTTCGAAAATTTGAAAAACCAAAAACGCAATTTTCTTAGCTACATATAGGGCTATCCAAAAAACCTATTCAGAAATTTACGGGACACATGTTTTTCTGTAGCGGGACATTTGGTGTGGAATGCCTCATATATAGACAGATATCTTCTAAAAGATGGCCAGTGGAAATTGGCCACTTAAGAACTAATTGTGGGAAAATTTATAAAAAAAAATTTTGTATGTCCGAGTTTTTTGACCAAATCCGGCTCAAAAATTCGGAAATTTTGAGCACTTAATTGGAAAAATATTTAGAAAATTCAAAATCCGCGATGTTGGTGCACAGATGCTGATTTTATAACATAAAAATAGTTTTTTTTATTCAAATTGCTCTCAAAAGTTGGAAAATCATTAGTGCGTTATCTAAAAAATATTAAAAAAATATAAAAACACGATTTTGGTCCGAAAATGCTGATCAGCATATGAGGCATTCCACACCAAATGTCCAGCGGAAAAAAAACATTTGTACCGTAAACTTCTGAATAGGTTGTATGGATAGCCCTGTATGGAACTTAGAAAATTGCGTTTTTGGTTTTTCAATTTTTCAAAAACTGGGCTTAGGAGGCGTGGTCAAATATTGGAAAAATGGTCAAATTTGTGGCGAGTTGCCTTGATTAAATATTTATCACATTAAAACGGAGTGCACCACAATCTCAAAAATTTACATTCTTATATAGTTTTGTATGGGCTATCGATTAAATTTTTTTTTTTTTTGAAAATTTTCAGAACCCGTTCAGAAATTTTCCATATTTTAAAAAAGTCAATTTATCAAAAATCCGGCAACTTTTTTTTTCTTTTTTATATTTTTTTTTTCAAGTTTAGATATTTGTCCATCCACAAAAAAATTCAGAAACACGTTTTTCTTTTTTTTCGAGAAAATCGCATTTGAACTTTCATAACAATTTTCATAACAATTTTGTAATTTGCTTGTATTTCTTTGTTTTAACGTTGCGAATGAGTACTATTTATTGCATAAATATTCTGTTGAAACAAGAATATACAAGCAAATTACTAAATTGTTATGAAATTTAAAATTCAAATTCGATTTTCTCGAAAAAAACGAAAAATGTGTTTCTGAATTTTTTTGTGTGGATGGACAAACATCTAAACTTAAAAAATGAAAAAGTGGCCGGATTTTTGACAAATTGACTTTTTTAAAAAATGGAAAATTTCAGAATGGGTTCCGAAAATTTTCCAAAAAAAAAAAATTAATCGATAGCCCATACAAAACTATATAAGAATGTAAATTTTTGAGATTGTGGCAACTCGCCACAAATTTGACCATTTTTCCAATATTTGACCACACCTCCTAAGCCCAGTTTTTGAAAAATTGAAAAACCAAAAACGCAATTTTCTAAGTTCCATATAGGGCTATCCATTAAACCTATTCAGAAGTTTGCGGCACACGTGTTTATTTTTCGCTGGACATTTGGTGTGGAATGTATCATATATTATCAATATTATTTTCATCAATATTTTTTTCATTAATATTATTTTTCATCAATTTTGTTTTTCATCAATATTTTTTTCATCCATATTTTTTTTTTTTCATCAATATTTTATTTTTTTCATCAATATTTTTATACCCTCCAACTACAGTATGGGGGTATAATCACTTTGCCATCCCGTGTGTAACGCATCGAAATATCGGTCTAGGACCCCACAAAGTATATATATTATTGATCAGTGTATATATATTATTGATCAGTGATCGATTCAAAGACATTCTAGCGATGTCCGTCTGTCCGTCCGTCCGTCCGTCTGTCTGTCCGTCTGTGCAAGACACGATACAGTCCAAAATAAAAGTGATAGACTCCTGAAATTTAGCACATATATGTCTTATGTTTATAGGCTGGTTAAGTTCGGAGATGGGGCAAAATCGGACAAGGGGAGAAAAAGTTCCCCCTTGAAGAACTAAACCAACCTCTGAAAAATATCATATTTTTACATAATTTTTTGTGTTTTTGTTTAACAAATCCAACATTTTTATGCTACAAGAAGTTAAAAGTCCTGCATTTGGACCCACAAAATTAGAAAATATCGTTTTACGGTCCGCCCCCCCCCTTTTTATGGGCGTGGAATATATTTTTTTTTTTTTTTTTATATAATGATAAATTTGTATTTCTTTAGTGCAAAAAGCATAAGAATTATTTTTTTTAACACTTATTCGAGAGGAATTGTGCCCCACAATTACCACTACCGACCCCCCCCCCCCCCAAAAAAAAAGAAGACGCCCCTGCAATTTTTTTTTTATTTATTTGCATGTTGGAGGGTATAAAAGATTTTTCATCAATATTTTTTTTATCAATATTTTTTTTCATCAATATTTTTCTACAAAACAAAGGAACAAATTCATGGAATGACAAATTAGTATAGCGTTATTTTTTATAGAAAAATTTTGCTTTGGAAAGAAAAACTTTTTTTACAGAAAAACATTATCATGATTCAATGGTTTGGGCAAGATTACAAACTTCGCAGACATTTTTTATTACGGTATCGGTTACGGTATTTGAGTTGAATCGATTACAATAATATGTATATATTTAATAGAGTATCCGGCCGATATTTGCGTTATATATGGAATGACAAACTGAGTAAACCCTCATACTGTGGATGTAGGGTACAAAAATATTGGATATCTGGAAAATCGGGAAGCTCCAAAAATAGTAAAAAAAATATTTATATTTTTGTTTTTACTGACCCTAACATACAAGAGAAGATTGTTCTCAAGTTTAATTCCGAGAGGGGCCAAAGTAAGTTTTCTAATCAAATTTGAACCCGATAGATGGCGCTGAGGTGCAGTTATTAACAAAATTCTCTATTTCAGTGCAATTTGAGGGCACTTAAGAATGTACGAGGAAATTGCGTATGTTCGTATGGACCCGATAGGTTGCATTGGGGTGAATGTATTCAAATTTTTAAAACTGAATCAATCTGGTAAATGCCGGGCACTGCAGCTAGTAATATAACACAGTGCAACATCGGAATGGAATGAAACCAAAAGCAAATGAAAATTGACATTTTCCATAAAAAAAACCCTTAAGGCTTATTTTAGTTCAGCGCTAGATTTTTTTTTGTTACACGCATTTGAACTTTTATTATAATAAAAATTGCTTGAAAACTATATAAATTGCGTATGCTTATTTTTCCAATTGCCGTTAAATAACGCAATGGTGCACAGTGGTATAATTTTAATAATTTGGATATTCAGTGAGTAGGCACTGGACCGATTACAGCGAAATTCATTTTCGAGCTTAAATTTTGACACGACTAAAATAGGACATACGTAATACACACAAACTTTAAATGTTTTAAAATCACCAACTTAAAATGAGTGTAAAAAAAATCTAGCCCTACTCTAAAAAAAAGCTTTTAGGGTTTTTCTTATGTAAAATGTCAACTTTCATTTGCTGTTGGTTTCATCCCATTCCGTTTCGGAAAGCTCGATTTAGTATCACTGTAAAATTATAGATTAAATAAGTTCCTTTTTTAACCAGTTTTAACTTGCTCTTTCTCAAAAACACATTTGAAAAGTTTTTAGAAAAACATATTTGCAGTTAACATTATTTTATGTAATGACTTTATTTTCCTAAACTTCTGTTTTAAAATCTGTCCTTTAATTTTATTTTTGTCACAGCATAAAATTTACTTTTATGTACAGATTTTATTCGTTTTTTTACAAAAAAAAATACAACAAAAGCATTTTATCGCTTATGGTCTGTTTGATAAGAAGAAATAAAGAGATGTTTTTTTTTTTAAACCACAAAGTCAATAAAAGAAAATTTAAACAAACAACCAAATAAAGGGAAAAAAAATATATAAACAGTCATGACTTTGAAAGGAAAAAAAAGTAAAATCATTACATACCCATGGGTACATTAATAGCAACGATAATGGCAACGATTATGATAACTTTTTTTGACTTTTAAATTTTTTAAGGGAATTTTTAAATTTAAAAATGAAATTAAATTCAATTTTAAGATTTTTTAAGGACTTAAAGGTTTTTTTTTTTAAATTTTTATTTAGGAGAGAAAATAAATTACACTGTGCTAGTAGCAAAAATTAACAAGCTGGGCACTCTTCTGGTAAAGATAATTTGGTCACGATGAATTCAATGGTGTTAGCCGTTGTTCGAAGTTAGCGCTCGTATTCGCGATATTCGCGATTTAAATTTTTATGCTTTTGAGATAGTTTTTATACATAAATTTAGAAAATGCATTGTTTTTTTTCGCGAAAAAAAAATTTTCCGCCAAAAAAAAAATACGCAAAAAAAAAATCTGCGAAAATAAAAAATGTTGTGTCTGTAATGTATAGTATTTTACTCATTTTCATAAATTATAAGCAAAATAAAAAAAAATTGAAAAAAAAAAATCGCGAAAAAAAAATCGCGAAAAAAATTTCCGCGAATAATTTTTTTTTTTTGTATATTCAATAGAGTAGATGAGAAAAATTCAGCAATTGTCTGAATAATGTAAAAATTTTTTTATTATAAATAAATAAATTACAACGTGGGCACCCTGCTGGTAAAGCTAATTTGTGTAGCTAAACGGTGCTAGCCGTTTTTCGAAGTTAGCTTTAATATTCGCGATATTCGCGATTTAAAATTGTAAAGCCTAGGTACTACAAAAACAAAATTTTTATGCTTTTGAGATAGTTTTTAAATATAAATTTAGAAAATGCATTTATTTTTTATTTTCGCGAAAAAAAAATTTTCCGGCAAAAAAAAAAATATCTGCGAAAATAAAAAATTTTGTGTCTGTTATGTATCGCATTTTACTCATTTTCATAAATTATTAGCAAAATAAAAAAAAAAAATTGGGAATAAAATTTCGCGAAAAAAAAATCACGAAAAAAATTCCGCGAATAATATTTTTTGTTCTATATTCAAAAGAGTTTAGATGATTAAAATTCAGCAATAGTCTAAATAATGTAAAAAATATTTTTTTTTTACTTAAAAATTAAAAAAAATTAAACGCGAATATCGCTAATATATACGCTAAGTTTAAAAAAAAAATTATATTACAATTGGATTTAGTATACACGAACTAGCTTTACCAGATGGCTGTCGTAAATTCAAGTCAAACTAAAAATATTTGTATTGAACAAATTTTTTCACGAAAATAAAGAGTTTTCGCGAACAAAAAATATTTTTCGCGAAGAAAAAATTACTGTATTATGGGTTGTTATGATAGTTTAACAGACTTGAATAGTATTAAATTTCAAAATTATAGCAAAAGTTTAAAAATGTCGTTTTTATTTTGTTGAGCATTAACATTTTAAACCGCCAATATCGCGAATACGAGCGCTAACTTCGAAAAACGGCTAGCACCATTGAATTTAGCGTACTCGAATTAACTTTGCCAGTAGGGTGCCCAGCTTGATAAAAAAAGTATCAAATTCGAGCACAGTGTTATTAACAAGTAAAGATTTAAACCAAAATTATTTAAAGTAAAATGTGATATTTTTCACTTTAGCGAAATTTTTTGAGTTCAAAAAACGCTAAACTCTTAAAAATATAATGCTGGTCTTATAATCTTTTGTCAAGCTACCTTGTTAACATAAAATCATATCTTTTTCTATTTTACAAGATATCTTTTACAAATCTTTATGTCATCCTCCTTTTGGAAAAAACTCCATGTAGCTTTCTGCTTGCATTAACTTTGCAGCATAAAATATCATAAAAAACTGTAAATATATTCCCTTAATGGCCATAAAGAGCCATTACTACTGCATTAAACTCACACATGTAAAAAGTTAAACTGAACTATTAAACACGTTTTAAATATATAATCATTATACATAAAGAAAACTTTTTATTTTATTTTACGCATACATTAATAAAAATGGAAACTCTCACACACTTACACGTACACTCTCAAAAACCCATAAAAACTATAAAAAGTGCAAAGTAAAATAAAACTATTTTATCGGTCAAAAACTTAAATATGCAAAAAACCAAACATACACACATATAAAGATAAAAAAAATAATATAGAAATAACAACGCAACTATGGTGGTTTTGTAAACCGTATGATCGAAAATAATCAAGAAATTTTAAAGAAAAAATAAACAAATAAATATGATTTTCTGAAACTCCCCACAAAATTTTTATTTGTATTTTCATATTTTTTTTAGCCTTTTCATAATTTTTTGAATTTTTATGAAAGTGTCTTTAGTTTCTGAATTTTTCTTTGATTTTTGATTTCAATTTTAATTTGTTTTCTAAACTTTAATCAGATTTTTGTTTGTATTTTTAATAATTTTATGTAAATGAAATAATTGAGCTCGAGGTCTGTTGTTTTAATCGAATTCCGTCCTCAGGGACACTTGTAAAAATTTCACAAACAAAATATACTTTATGCTATAGTTGTTTCAACATCGTCGTATGGTATTGCACTACCATATGACGATGTTGAAACAACTATAGCTTAAATCTTATTTTGTTTTTGTAATTTTTACAAGTGTCCCTGAGGATGAAATTCAATGAATTTCGAAATATCGGAGAAATAAGATAAAAATTATTTAAAACAACAGACCTCCAGCTTAATTATTTCATTTACATTAAATATAAAAATTATTAAAAAAGAAATACAAACAAAAATCTCAGGAAAGTTTAGAAAACAAAATAAAACTGAAATCAAATATCTAAGAAAAATTCAGAAACTAAAGCCACTTTCATAAAAATTCAAAAAATTATGAAAAGGTTAAAAACTTTATAAAAATACAAATAAAAAATTTTGGAGATCATATTTATTTATTTGTATATTTTTTACAAGTGTCCCTGAGGACGAAATTCGATAAATTTCGAAATATCGGAGAAATAAAATAAAAATTATTTAAAACAACAGACCCCCAGCTCAATTATTTCATTTACATTACAAATTTAAAGGTCGAATAAATACAACATTAAATTTTCATATTTTTGTGAGTTTTCTAGATTTTATTTATATATAAACTGTGCAACACGACTTTGGATCTTTAAAGGGCAAATAGTCTACTTTACCAGAATCAATCGTCTAAGCACCGTAATTTTGGAAAAAGTTTGAAATTGTTGTACAGTGTAATTAGTGGCTTGCCAGCATTCAACGAAACTATAAATACCACTGTTGCCAAATTGGAGGTTTTCCCGCTAAATCTAGCGTTTTTTTGTTTGAATTAGCGGGAAAAAATTGGTTTTAGCGGGAACGGTGACTTAGCGAGAAAATCTAGCATGTTTCCTAAAACACTTAAAATGGCTAAGTGTGAATTTCACAAACAGTTAGTTTGCGTGGAAAATGTAATTTGGAGTTTTTCTCTATTTTTTTTTTCAATCAAAAACGACGGTTTTTAGCGCATTTTTCGAAATTTAGCGGGAGAGTTTTAAATTTTCCCGCTAAATTTTTTTTTGCGGTTTCTAGCGCTATTTTTGGTGAAAGTCAATTTGCGTGGAAAAAATTGGGTTTTTTTTAATTTTTCTTTTATTTTCAATCAAAAACGCCAAGTTTGTCAGTTTTTAGCGTTTTTTTCGTTAATAAGCGGGAAAATTTAAAATTTTCCCCGCTAAAGTTTTTTTTTACGGTTCTAGCGCTTTTTTTAGTGCAATTAAAAGTTTTTGATGAAAAATAATTGGCAACAGTGATAAATACTAGAGTTGTCAATTATACGCCTTTTAACTTTGTTCGAATAATTCAAATAATTGTTTTTGTTCGTTCGAGCAAATGATAAAATCTTAAAAAAATATTCGATTAATCGACGAGAATAACGAATAAAAAAGTTTTTACTAAAAAATAGTTTTTTTAACAAAACGATAATTTTTTATGTAAAAAATGCATAAAAACCTTAAAATTTTAATAAGAAATTTGGTGTGAGTCGTTGGGGGACGTTGGAGGACACCCTTTTCCTCTTCATAAATGTTTCCGAATTTATTTTTACATTACACTTTTATCATTGTTTTGTACTATTTTCTATAACCACGCCGAGGGCCGAAAAAATTGCATTTACTAACCATCTTGGTCCAAATGCAGGTCAATGAACTTCATATGGCATAAAAATATTTTATTTGTTGAACTTGTAAAAAAATTATGTTTTTCTGGTGGTGTTTTAGTTTTTTAAGTGGGAATATTTTTCCGCTCGTCCGATTTTGCCACCGAACTTAACCAGCCTATGGCCATAAGATATAATCGTGCCAAACTTCAGGAGCATTTCTTTTATTTTGGACTGTATCGTGCCCTCCACAGACGTACATCGCTATAATGTCTTAGAATCGATCACTGATCAATAATATATATACTTTACTGGGTCCTCGACCGATACTTCGATACTGTAGTTGGAGGGTATAAAAAAATAATTGTTCGATTAATTGACATAAATTAATCGATTTAATCGTTATTCGAAAATCGTAATTTTTAAATTAATCGAACAAAAGTTCGGTTTTGTTTGATCAATTAATTGAATTATTCTTAAACGGTTGATAACTCTAATAATACTCACATTAGACTGGTGTTTTGTTGTATGGCATCTTCCGATTTTGAACGTCAGGGCTAATTTTTATTTCTTTAGGCCTAAAACTTGTGTGGTACAAAAAAATCTCAAAATTTCTAACCCTTGACTTTATCAAAGACCTTGACAGAATATTTCATTCAAAATTAATTTGAGACATATCCGGTAATTTCAACCCGTGGCGCCCTTCAAGCAAAGATTTACATTTTTTGAAAATTTCCACCAAAATTTAAGATTTTTGAAAAATAAAAAAAAGTATCTCGCATTACATTATTTTTATTAATTTTGGCATGCTGAACACAAATATCAAAAAATATCTTAACCCATTACTGCCTGCCCATAGATCGGCTCGTACGATTTTGATGAAATTTTGACATGTGTTCCTGGAAGACCACAGAAGTTGATAGAAAAAATAAAAAAAAATTTACCTCAGCTCCGACCTGAGATATGACATGGGTATTAGGCCGTGTAATTTTTTACTATTATTTTTTGTTTGAGCTGAAAGGGGTCTAAAAAGTTTCTATTGGGTGTCAAAATAACTCCAATAAATTTTCGTGAAAACCAAAATTGTCCTTACCCCTCCGCATCACGTTTTAGGTGCACTTTTCCTGAGTATTTTCGATTAAGAAAAATCTTCGATTTTTGTCAGTGAAAAACAAAAGTTAAACAAAACAAAAAAAAAATCTTGTTAAATGTTCACATTTAGCCCAATCTCTTCTCTTTTTTATGAAAAAAGAATTAGCCCGATATCTTCCACCTAGCCCGCGCTAAATTTTTTTAAGTATCAACACTTTTTTGGGTATTTAAATACCCATTAGGCAGGAATGGGTTAATTCGGTCGAAATCGGTCAAAAAATTTCACAAAATTTCCTACGTTCAAGAATTTTTTAAAAAAAATCTTAAAATTTTCTATTCAATAGAGCTGGAGACATGCTTTCATTTAAACTTAATTTAAGCCCAATCAGACTATTTTAACCCATGACGCCCTTCGATCAAAGTTAATAGTTTTTGGTGAAAATTTTGTAAAAAAGCAAAACTTTGAACGAAGAGCGCCACAGGTCAAAATGATCGGATTTGGCTCAAATTATTTTTTAATGAAATATTGTGTCAAGCTCTTTGAAAGGTTTAAGGGTAAGAAATTTTGAGATTTTTATTAAAAATTCTAGAACGTAGGAAAATACCGCCATTTTTCGCAAATTTTAAATAACGATATCTCGAACAATTCTTTTATTTGTGTTCAGCGCATCAAAATTAATAAGAATGATGTTCGCAAGGTATAGTTTTATTTATTTTTTTTTTTCAAAAAATTTTTAAAAATCTAAAACTTTGACCGCCGGGCGCCACGGGCTTATTTAATACGATTTACCTCAACTTTGCACCACACATTTTTTCTGTCCACTAGAATAAAAACTTGCCCGGACACTTGGGAAAATTAAAAGTTGAAGAAAAAATGCAACTCTAACTCACATATGAGGCATTCCACACCAACTGTTCCACTACAGAAAAAACATAGTGGTTTCCATGGGATATCATTTGCAAGTATTCGCTCTTAGGGTACTATTAAATAACAAAAATAAAATTTAAGTTTTTTCAAAAAGTGGGCCTTGTAGGCGTGGTCAAATATTGAAAATATCAAACTTTTTTGCCTGAGAATCTTTATTTCAATATTTATGCAAATTAAATGAAACACAGTAAAGTCTTTAAGACAAAAGATTTTTATAGATTGGGCTATCGATTAAAAAAATAAAAATTGGAAAATTTTCAGAAGAACTTCTGAATTTTTCAAATTTAAACTTAAACTTTATTTATCAAAAAACATGCCGCAATTTAATTTTTTTTTTAATTTTTTAAAAAAAAAGTTAAAGTTCTTTTCTATCTGTTCTGAAATTTTCAGAGATGTATTTTGCCTTGTTTTCGAGAAATCAAATGTCAAAGATTGTAATACGCTAATTTTATAGAATAATGGCGTATAAAACGTGTGCGTATGAGTAATATCAATACTTTAAAAATATATTTGAGAGGCGATGGGAGCGTGAGTGAGTATTTATTTACGATCACGCACGCTAATGAAAGAAAAAAAAAATATTCAAGCACGATATTTTATTTTACTCTCGCTCACGTGAACATCGTAACCGTGACTTATTTTTTCTACTCACGTGTGCGTGAATGAGCGTGAGCAAAATAAAATATCGTGCGTGACTAAATTTTTTCTTTCATGAGCGTGCGTAATCGTTATTAAAAACTCACTCACGCTACCATCGCCTCTTAAAATATTTTTTTAGTATTGATATTACTCATACGCACACGTTTAATACACCATTATTGTATAAAATTAGCGTGTTGCAATCTTTGACATTTGATTTCTCGAAAACAAGGCGAAACACATCTCTGAAAATTTCAGGTCAGATAGAAAGGGCATTTAACTTTTTTTTTAAAAATTAAAAAAAAAAAAATTAAATTGCGGCATGTTTTTTGATAAATAAAGTTTAAGTTTAAATTTAAAAATTCAGAACTCCTTCTGAAAATTTTCCAATTTTTATTTTTTTAATCGATAGTCCATGTCTTTATGACTTTACTGTGTTCCATTTAATTTGCATAAATATTGAAGTAAAGATGCTCAGGCAAAAAAGTTAGATATTTTCAATTTTTGACCACGCCTACAAGGCCCACTTTTTGAAAAAACTTAAATTTTATTTTTGTTATTTAATAGTACCCAAAGAGCGAATACTTTGCAAATGATTTCATATTGACACGACACAACTTTTTTTTTGCTGAACATTTTGTGTGGAATGCCTCATATATAAAAAACAATTTCTGTTAACAAGACGAACCGACGTTTAAAATCCTATTGATGATAACACTAACTAATATGGCGCCATTAGGCACGTCTCCGAAAGAGAAAATGCAAATTCCTTCATTTGTGTCTGCAATTCCAGATCATGTTGGTTGCGAAATAATATAAGATTCAAAAAAGTTAAAAGAAAGTATGAAGTGAGGTTGAGATTGCTAGAAATGGAATTTTAGTGTTGGCAACTGTCAAAATTTTTTCTGTAGAAACTATAAATATTCACGTATATAAAAAACAATTTCCATTAACGAGACAAACCAACATTTAAAATCCTACTGATGATAATGAAATCCTACTGATGTTTGAAACCGGTATGGATGTACCAGAAATGGCTATAAATTTTAAAAATTAGATTCTTCAGCATTTTTTCAACTTAAACCTTATAAGTACACACGGAAAACAAATTTGCCAATTTCCAACTGAAAGTCAGTTGATGTAACTAAAATTAGGTTGAAGCATTCACATATAGGTTGTCGCAATTGGATATCGGTAGTCACAACTGAATAACGTTGATATAACTGACTTTTAGTTGAACCAATAAAATATGTTAGTCACAGCATATTTAAGTAGTAACAATCAAATTTGGAGTTGCTTTAACTGGAAAATTCAGTTGGCAATATATTTTTCTGTGTGTAGGGATGAGATTTACATGCAAATGACTGTTTTTGTCGATACGATATCGACCAATTATCTTTCCGAATAAAAAAATTTGTGTTAAAATGGCATCGATTTGTTTTTGCATATTTTGGTGAAAATGCATATTTTTGCATATTTTGGTTTTAAATGCATATTTTGAGCACATTTCCAACTTTTAAGTGCATATTTTGGCATAAATTAGCAAAAACACGAATTAAAATTTATTTGTTTCAATAACTATTTAAAAATTTTAAAAATTTATTTTGAAAATAAGAAAATTTTATTTTTCTTTTTAATTTTTTTATAAATATTCTTAATTTCTAAAAAAAATCTTGCTTACATAAAGTTTTAAATGTTACTGTTTAAACATGGCGTTATTTTTTGCTTTTTAAAAAGTTTTTCCGATGAAAAAAAAAATTTTATTGCACACATTTTAATTTTTAGTGCATATTTTAAGGGTTTTTAATGCATATTTTGAATTTTTTAGCGCATATTTTCGATTTTTTAGTTCATGAAGATCTTATCCCTACTTATAAGTAGTTAAAAATCTTTCAATTTTTCTTCTCACTTTTCATTAAAAGTTTTACATACTTTCACACCATAGTGTTTATATGTTTATTGAGCAAAATGGCATAAAAGAGGAGTTAAAACACCTCAATTCAACCGAAAAAAGTAGTATTTTTGACCTTACCCCTTTCGAATTTTATGAAACTTGGAATATAGTTGGGCCCTTACAAAAAAATCATAGTGCCAAAATTTTGGACTTCTGGTAGTTTTTCTTCCCGATATATGGGGTCTTGAAAATTGGCAAAATCGTAAATATTTGACAAAAGTGTTTTAAGATAAATAAATATAACTCAAAAAGTAATAACAATACAGGTCTCAGTCAGGTTGCAGATAATAGGTAATAAGACAGCCTTTAAAATCGCGTTCCCCAAGATTTTTTTTGAAAAAGGTCAAAGGTCATTGGTTTTAACCTTAATTTTTGGAGAGCTATATCTCAAAAAACGATATTTTTAAAATTTTGGAAAAAATATATGTTGTTAAGAATCACCTATGCTACTTGAGTTTAAATTTTCAGGATGGAGACTTCATTGGAACTTTTTATATTAATAGAAACATTGTGACTGGAAAGAAAAAGCGGTGTAATTTCCATTAGAAAAAAAAAAAATTTTTTTTGTCTTTGAAATTCTGGTACCAAAATTCGTTTTTCTGAATGTTTTTGACGTGCTGAGTTCAAATATGACCTTTGAACTGGTCTATCGCTATTACTTTTCAAGATATCAGCACATAAATGTGTAAAAATTGCTCAAATGCTATTGCTGTGTTTTTTTGAACATTTAGGTGCACATATCTTGAAAAGTAATAACGATAGACCAGTTCACAGGTCATATTTGGACTCACCACGTCAAAAACATTCAGAAAAATGAGTTTTGGTACCAGAATTTCAAAGACAAAAAAAATATTTTTTTTTTCTAAGGGAAATTACACCGCTTTTTCTTTCCTGTCACAATGTTTCTATTAATATAAAAAGTTCCAATGAAGACTCCATCCTGAAAATTTAAACTTAAGTAGTATAGGTGATTCTTAACAACATACATTTTTTTCAAAATTTTTAAAATATCGTTTTTTGAGATATAGCTCTCCAAAAATGAAGGTTAAAATCAATGACCTTTGACCTTTTTCAAAAAAAATCTTGGGGAATGCCATTTTAAGGGCTGTCTCATTACCTATTATTTGCAACCTGACTGAGACCTATAGTGTTTTTACTTTTCGAGTTATCTTTATTTATCTCGGAACACTTTTGTCAAATATATACGATTTTGTTAATTTTCAAGACCTCATATCTCGAATACTCGAATCACCAGAAGCCTGAAAAATTGGCAAAATCTCTTTTTTGTTAAAGTAAACCCCAGTACTTAATTTCATTTAATTTGGAGGGGGTGCGGTCAACTCCTCGGTTGAATTGAGGTGTTTTAGCTCAGAGAACATTTTGAAAAATTCTAAAGCGATGCAAAAAAAAAAACAATATGCATCAGTTGATGTATTGTTCACTTTTATGCAGACTTTATTCGCGTAGAATCATTAAACTTTTACGCTTAACAAAACTAGTAGAAATAATAAAGTTTATGCTTCTGTATATAATACATATGAAAAAAAAATGCTAAAAAGGTGTTAAAAGCTTTTTCAATAACAGTACTAAACACGTTAAAAAATTTTTTTAGATATTTTTAGATTTTTTTGTGCTTTTTGCTGCATTCACAGATGTCTTTATACATTCAAAGTGACTTAAAGATGAGTTTTTTATGGTAGAATTATTAGGAAATTGTTTGTGTTTTTGTTTGCCTACAGTAAACAATCAAATTTTTTAACCGAACTAAAAATTTTCTTATGGGAGAAATATTTCAAAATTATTTTTCTAAAATAAAATAAAAATTGTAGATGGGACATTCCATGTGAAATCGGACACTTTGAAAAACTTTTTTTTAGATTTTCCCAATTTTTTTACAGGTTTTAGTACCCTTCGAAAACTCCACCTTAGAAAATGGAGATAGGGTATTAGTTTGTTCCAAAGAAATGTTAAGACAAAAAAAATTAATGGGGGTCGGTCTTATAAAGGACCCCTCTATTACGCACCATTCGAGCAGTAAAAATGATTTTAAGATTGAAAAATTACAATAAATTTTTTTCAAAAAATTTTAAAAAATAGTATTAATCGTTATCCCACAATCCTCCTGGGCAAAAAATTTGTAGAATCGATAAAAGTTTTACACAAAAAAATTTCAAAAAAATCGAAGAGTACAAACATTTTCAAAAATGAAATATAAATTTAAAAACTTAAAAATCGCATACTAGAGCGCTTTTGAGAATTTTTTGGGATTTTTTTTTAAAAAGTACGCAAAAAAACAAATATTTTGAAAAAAAAAAAGATTGAAATTCGGACCATTATTGAAGAAGTTATTGGTAAAAGAAGTTTGAGTAAAGGAACAAACTACCAATTTTTAAAAATTCGATATCTTTTGAACGGGTCATCAAAAAAATCTGAATATTTACCACGAAGGAGTTTCGAAGGGTACTAAAAACTGCAAATAAATTGGGAAAATCTAAAAAAAAAAATTTCAAAGTGTCCGATTTCACATGGAATGCCCCATATATAATAATTTTGATCCTTTGATCAAGTATTTTATTTATTTTTTTTTTTTACATTTAATAACAATACATTTTTAATAACATCAACCTAAACGAGAACTGGTAACAACGACCGTCGTCTCGTTGTAGCGAAAAAACCAAGGGCTCTGGTGGGAATCGAACCAACGACCCCCAGTTTCAGAGGCTCACGCTACCAACTAGCCTACAGGGGCCCCTGAAATAGTCAATATGGAAAAAAATTCAAGATGTTTTAAAAGAACTCCTTGAACGTAGGAAAAAAACCACCATTTTTGAGAATTTTTTGAAGAATTTCAAATGGCGATATCTCGAAAACCGCTGGACGGATTGTAGAATTTTTTTTGATATTCGTCAACATGATAAAATTAGAAAAAAAAAACAAGTAAAAAACTTAAATTCGGCCTTGCCGAATGTATTAATACCCTCCACAATTTAAAAAAGATTATTGCAAAAAACTTTAATTAAAGGGAAATTACTTTAAAAACAAATTTTTTTTAAAAAAATAAAAAAAAAAATTTTTGCGAGAAAAAAGATTTTGGTAAAAAAAATCCGCGATTTTTTTTTTTTGTCAAAAAATATGATCGCACGTGTTTAAATACCATTCGGTGTTCAATTCTGTTCACATATGTCAACCCGCAGCCGCATTAAAGCATTTTGTATTTTAAGGTTATGTTGAATGTACGAAAATTTTTGAGGTGTCCTTACATTTTCGTTCATAACTTTTGAACCGCTAAACCGATAATTTTTTTTTTGACTTAACCAACACTCAGGGGATGTCCCCTATAAATGCAGTGCATTGTGTTGATAATTAGGAAAATACGTTATGGGAGGGAGGATAGAGGGAGTAGTGTTTGTGGATATTTGATTTGAACTTTTCCAAATTGTAGTTGACAGGGAAGACCTCTACAGGAAGTATATTCCACATGCGGATAGTTCGGCTTATAAATGATTTTTTTCTGTAATGCGTTGTGCGGTACACTGGGTAATCGACAACAAATGGATGAGCCCTACTAGACAAGCGAGTATTCCAAACAAAAACCCGTGCTCGGGGGATAAGTTCGCTTATCTCAGCAGAACACTTACCATGATAATATCGATAGAACAGTGTTACACAACCCACATTCCGACGACGCTCCAAAGAGTGAATAGAGTTGGATACCCTACTGTCATTGATTAGCTTCGACGCCCTCCTTTGAACACGGTCCAGAAGCTTCAGAATAGACTCTGAAGCCCCTGCCCATATATGGGAGTCGTATTCTATCTTCGGCCGGATATAGATGGTATAAATATTAAGGAGATCAGTAGGAGTGAAGTAGGAGTGAAGTAGTTCGTTTTAAGAAACAAAGACACTTGAATGCTTCTTTCGACACTTGAAAAACATGTTTATTCCAACGGACATCACACTGGATTTTCATGGCCAGAACATCAAGAGAATCTGATTCCTCAATATCGATACCACCCATAGATACAGACGACAATGTTGATTCCACAATACGTCTATGGGTCAACATACAACAGACGGACATAGCTAGAATGTCTTAAAATCGATCACTGATCAATTATATGGGGTACCAGACCGATATTTCGATGAGTTACAAACGGAATGACAAACTTATATATACCCTCTATCACTAGAGTGCAGGGTATAAAAAAATATGTGTCGTAAAATAATTGTATTTTAATTTTTTTACTTTTCAAAATTCCTAAGTTTTATTTTTTTAAATTTTTTAACAAATTTCAAATGGCGATATTTCGAAAATTGTTTAACCAATTTCAGACATTTTTTGATACGAGTATTCGAATTTCAGCATGCAAAAATTAATAAAAAATAACGCATAGTAAAATATTTTTTTTTTATGTTTTTTTAAATTTTAAAAAATCCAAAATTTTGGCATACATTTTCTAAAAATACCAAAATTTTGGTAGACATTTTCTAAAAATACTTTACTTTGATCGACTAGTCAAAATTATGGGGTTTGTCACAAATTAATGGTGTTTTCTTTTTTGGCAAAAAATTTGCATTTTTTTTGCATTTCGCCCCAAAAATTATGTTTTTGTGTTCTTTTCTAAATAATGTCAACCCTTATAAAGAATATCGTGTTCTTTTCTAAAAATGTCTGCCCTATAAAGTGCAAAAAAGTTGCACTTTTTACTCCGTAAAAAATCACGGGGTTGAAATTGCCTTATACAACAGCTGACTTTTTCTGTGTTGTTTTCTCAAAACAGCTGTTAAAGAATTTTTTTTTTCAGGACAGAAATCACCATAAGTTTACATGATAGAGAGTCTCAAGCTCTAAAAAGGGTCACAGGAAAAAAAATGAGATTTTTTTTATAAATTTCTTGAATTTGGTAAAAATCTAAATTTTTTGAAAATTTTTAAAGACGATTTTCAAAAATCCAAAAATTTGATTGCCGATCGTCACGGATTAATTTTTATTGGTTTCAAATTTGTACCACATAAGTTTAAGGCCTGAGAGAATTAAAATTTCTCGGACGTTTAAAATCGGAAAAAAATTTGTCAATAAGATGGTGCCAAGTTAACGATTTTCTTCAAATCAAATTACATGGAAAGGTCCTCGGCGTACTTCTTACCCGCAGGGCTGAAACAAATATTATACACGTGAATCCCTCTTTTACTAAGTTAAGGGTGGGCATAACAAAGAATTTTCTATCCAAAATTTTATGTTTTTCTTGTCATCATATTCTTTTATGAATGAAATAGCATACAAGTGCATAAGTATTTGTGTATTTAAAATTGTAAAAAAAAAAATATTTTAAAAAAATAAACTTATTTAAGTACTAAACAAAAATATTTTATGCATGACTTCAAAAAAAACTTATCTTCTTAAAAAAAAAAAATTGGAAAATGTTTTTTAACTCTGTTACAAATTTTCCAAAGAAATTTTTTTTACTTTATTTTCTGCTTATTTGCTTTTACATTGAAAGAATAACAAATGTGTTAAGTTTTGTCGTTGTTTTTTTTTTCATTTTTTTCAACACTCATTCGGCTCTTAACTCATCCCAAAAAATTTTGAAGTAGAAAGAAAAAGTTTTAATTTTAAATTTTTTTTACAGTTAAAGTGGAAAAGTTTATATTTTCATACGCCTTTGGTTTAAACCATTTAATTCAACCTCTTTTAATAAGATTGGGTATATGAATGGGTAGTTAGGAATTTAAATGAGCACTACAGAGTTTTTGTTACAATTTTATGATTTTTTTTGCCTTTTTAGGTAAACGAACAAATGTAATCAAATTTAAACTAATTTGGCTTTTTCAAAACTTCAATTGAACTTTTGATGAACTTCAATTCAGCTTTCGTCAAGACAAATCACCCCTGTCATACAGCTGACCATACCTTTATGAAATTTTTTACATTTTTATGTAATTTTTCCAAATGTCTCTAAGGACAAGTCAGCAGTTGGTCAGCAGTATCCACCAGCATCAGTGGCCACTAACAATGCTTTGAGACAACGCTGACAAACTGCTGGCTTGTCCTTACCCGTGTAAAAATTAATAAGATCTTATCTGATTATCTGATCTATTTATATCTATTCATATATGATCATTTCAGATTAGATTCCATGTCAAATCGGACACTTTAAAATTTTTTTTTTTTCAGATTTTCCCAATTTGTTTACAGTTTTTAGTACCCTTTGCAAACTCCTTCGTGGTAAATTTTCAGGTTTTTTTGATGACCCGTTCAAAGGATATCGAGTTTTTAAAAATTGGTAGTTTTTTCCTTTACTCAAACTTGTTATACTCATAAGTTCTTTAATAATGGTCAACATTTCAAATTGTTTTGTTCAAAATTTTTGTTTTTTTACGTACTTTAAAAAAAAAATCCAAAAAATTCTTAAAGGCGCTCTAGTATGCGATTTTTAAGTTTTAAAATTTAAATCTCATTTTTGAAAATGTTTGTACTCTCCGATTTTTTAGAAAATTTTTTGTGTAAAACTTCTATCGATTATACAAATTTTTTGACCAGGAAGATCGTGGGATAACGATTATTACTATTTTTTAAAATTTTTTGAAAAATTTTTTTTGTAATTTTCTATTCTTAAAATCATTTCTAATGCTCCAATGTTGCGTCATAGAGTGGTCATTTATGAGACCAACCCCCATTTATTTTTACGTTTAAACATTTCTTTGGAACAAGCTAATACCCTATCTCCAATTTCTAAGGGGGATCCCACTCAAAACGACATTTTTTAAAATTTGCTCAAACCGCTCTAACTGCCCTAATAGTGCCCTTAGAGCAACAAAATTTATAACCGACCCACAATGTTTTTTTAGTTCAAACATTTACTCTGAACACACCTACCCTCTATCTTTAACTGTTAAGGCGGTCCCCATACAATTTTTTTTATTTTTTGTAAATTTGATTTATTTAATCAGCTTCTACCGGTCCAATGGTGCGTCCGAGAGTGGTCATTAGTGAGACCGACCCATATTTATTTTTACCCTACAATATTTTTTTAAAACATACCTACGCCCTATCTCCACTTGTTAGGATTCTTTTCAATAAATTGTACTTTTTAATGTTTTAATAGAGCTTTTTTGAACTTCAGTAATGCTTTATTAAGCTTAAATTTGGCTGTTATGAGTTCCTAATGTGATTTTAAATTTTATTTGGGATTTTCTCATCCCGAGTAAATATAATTTAATATGATCTTATATACATGTGTGACACTATGTCTTGCGAGATAAATTTATATAAAACATTTTTATGCGCGATTTTTTTAAGATATCGCCATACATAATTATATGTTGTAACATCTGGTCCCATGCATCATTAATATTTTTAAGTGTTTTATATTAAATTTTATATGCCTCCATTATTTTTCAATTTTTCTAAGTTTTTTCCAAGAACATATTTTTATCGCAAATATTTGCAACGTGTTTTATATAAAATTTCATATTTTTTAATTTTTCTAAGTTTCTTCCAAGTTTTTATCACTAATATTTTCTAAGTGTTTAATATAAAATTTTATCTGACTCCATCTTTAAAATTTTTTCTAAGTTTTTTTTTCAAGGAACATTTTTTTATCGCAAATATTTTCTAAGTGTTTTATATAAAATTATAATATAATTTTAAATTTTCTAAGTGTTTTATATAAAATTATAATATAATTTTTTTTAGCTCATCTTACAATTTTGTAACAAAATTAGTTTAGGACTAAGCAATAGGGCTATTGTAGAGTTAAAAACGATACGGATATTCTTTATCAGAGACATAAAGGTTATTTTATGCATTACAAAAAAAATGTGGACAAACACCACTTTCAAAATTAATGTTTTTGATAAATCGTTAACTAGTAAAATTTTGTTTAGGTCATCTCCGAATTCTGTAACAAATTTTGTTTAGGATTAAATTATGGAGCTAATTATGAATAAAAATCATCAATGTTATACTCTATCAGCGATAATTGGGTTATTTTTAACACTACAAAAAAATTTTGTGTGGACTAGCCTCACTTTCAAAATTAACATTTTTGATAAATCGTTTACTAGTAAAATTTTGTGTGGACTAGCCTCACTTTCAAAATGAACATTTTTGATAAATCGTTAATTAGTAAAATTTTGTTCAGATTTTCTCACAATTCTGTAACAAAATTATTTTATGATTATGAAATAGGGCTAGTTAAGTGTTAACAAGTAAGAAAGCTATATTCGGCTGTGCCGAATCTTTAAATACCCTCCACCAATGTGATGATTTAAAAAACAAAAAAGTTTGTTTTATTTATACCTCAGAAAATAAAAAAGTACCAAAAAGTGTACTTTCGGTACCTTTAATAAAAGGTACTTTTTATAGAAGGTACTTTTTATAAAAGGTACTTTTTATAAAAGGTACTTTCTATAAAAGGTACTTTTTATAAAAGGTACTTTTTGTAAAAGGTACTTTTTGTAAAAGGTGCTTTTTATAAAAGGTACTTTTTATAAAAGGTACTTTTTATAAAAGGTACTTTTTATAAAAGGTACTTTTTATAAAAGGTACTTTTTATAAAAGGTACTTTTTATAAAAGGTACTTTTTATAAAAGGTACTTTTTATAAAAGGTACTTTTTATAAAAGGTACTTTTTATAAAAGGTACTTTTTATAAAAGGTACTTCTTATAAAAGGTACTTTTTATAAAAGGTACATTTTATAAAAGGTACTTTTTATAAAAGGTACTTTTTATAAAAGGTACTTTTTATAAAAGGTACTTTTTATAAAAGGTACTTTTTATAAAAGGTACTTTTTATAAAAGGTACTTTTTATAAAAGGTACTTTTTATAAAAGGTACTTTTTATAAAAGGTACTTTTTATAAAAGGTACTTTTTATAAAAGGTACTTTTTATAAAAAGAACTTTTTATAAAAGGTACTTTTTATAAAAGGTACTTTTTATAAAAGGTACTTTTTATAAAAGGTACTTTTTATAAAAGGTACTTTTTATAAAAGGTATTTTTTATAAAAGGTACTTTTTATAAAAGGTTCTTTTTATAAAAGGTTCTTTTTATAAAAGGTACTTTTTATAAAAGGTACTTTTTATAAAAGGTACTTTTTATAAAAGGTACTTTTTATAAAAGGTACTTTTTATAAAAGGTACTTTTTATAAAAGGTACTTTTTATAAAATGTACTTTTTATAAAAGGTACTTTTTATAAAAGGTACTTTTTATAAAGGAACCTTTTATAAAAGGTACTTTTTATAAAGGAACCTTTTATAAAAGGTACTTTTTATAAAGGAACCTTTTATAAAAGGTACTTTTTATAACAGGTACTTTTTGAAAACAGTACAGAATTTTCGGGAAGTACTTGTTCCAGAATGTTTTATTTCACTAAAGGATCCTACATTCTAAATTTCAAGTTTGAATAAAATTTCAGTAAATAAAAAAAAGTACCAAAGGTACTTTTTTACCCATTTTACCTCAGTAGAATCAACATTGGCAAAACCCGAGCCTTAGTGAATCTTTTTTCCGGAAGGTGAACCGACATTGCAAATTTCCATTTTCTAGTACCATTATGTAAGGAAAAATAAAATGTAACAAAAGTACATATTTTTACCCTTTTTACCCTATTAGAAAAATCATTGGCAAAAACCCAGCCTTATGAGATCTATATTCCGGGAGGTGAACATACAGTCCAAATTTCAAGTCTATGTGACAATTTTTTAAGGAAATATAAAAGGTGCCAAAAGTACAGATTTTTTTCCCCTTTTTACCCTCTTAGAATCAACATTGGCAATAATCCAGCCGTACTGGATCTATATTCTAGGAAGTGAACATTAGACTGGGTCGACCATAAAGGAGAAAAAAAAAGTTCCCATTGTGCGGGCTTAATTTTAAAGCTTACCTCGAAAAAGTTCCATAGCCAAAATATTAGATTTTTAGGTCGCGATTTGGTACCGCCGAAATCGTTTTTTATACCCACCACTCTAGTGATAGAGGGTATATATAAGTTTGTCATTCCGTTTGTAACACATCGAAATATTGGTCTAGGACCCCATAAAGTATATATATTCATGATCCTTGATCGATTTTAAGTCGATCTAGCGATGTCCGTCCGTCCGTCCGTCCGTCCGTCTGTCTGTCTGTCTGTCTGTCTGTCTGTCTGTCTGTCTGTCTGTCTGTCTGTCTGTCTGTCTGTCTGTCTGTCTGTCTGTCTGTCCGTTGAAAACACGCTAACTTTTGAAAGACTTTACGGAGGCTCCTGAAGTTTGACATATATGTTCTCCATTTACCGGGTCAGGTTGGTATTGCAATCCAGCGAAATCGGTCCAGTGGTTCAAAAGTTATGAGCAAAATAGTAAATTTCGGCAAGGGTATTTTTCGAATTTACAAGATTAAAACCACTATAACTTTCGAAAGACAATTATGAGGGGGCTGAAGCTTAGCATATATATATGTCGTTCCTCGAGGCTGTTTGGATTTGAATTTCAGCAAAATCGGTTCATTGGTTCAAAAGTTATAAGCAAAGCAGTGAATTTCAGATTTGTTTCACCTTAAACTGTTGAAAACTCGTTAAACAAGTTTTATAAGCATGGTGAAATACCAGTTTTGTAAAACTTGTTGTTGTTTGTTTTCTTGTCGTGGGGTGCAGTTTAGTTAGTTGTAAGACAAGTAAATATTTGTTATTGTTTTGTTATTGTTAGTGTAACTGTATGTAACGGGAAAAAATCAAATAAAGTATGTGTATGATTGAATGTTAATTTGTTTTGGTTTTTAAAGAAGAAGATGGTAATATAAAAAGAAGAAAATATGTGAAATAGTTTTTTTTTGTATTACATTATAGGTATAAAACAACAAAAATATTTTACAAAGTAATTTGTTACTCAAAGAAATTGTACACTAAAAAAGTATTTACACTCAAAAAAAAAAAATGTTACACTCAAAAAAAAATGTACACATTATTATTTTTTTTTAATGAAATGGCAGACTCAAAAAAATGTTGACAGTAAAAAAAATTTTACACCCAAAAAAATTTGATTGATTAAAAGAAAGTTTGACTCAAAATAATATATATATTTCTAATAAAAAATTTGTAATGCAATTTTTTTAAATTTTTTTTAGAAAATTACTATCAGATAACATTGTGGAGGGTATTCATAGATTCGACCAAGTCGAATTTAATTTTTCTACTTGTTGTTCATAGCTTTGTCAGTTGATGTCCGATCGTTTTAAAAAAAAATTGTTAGAAAGTCCAAAGCGAGTACTAAAGTTGACTCATATCTGGTTTTAACCTCAGAGGTCATCTTCTTGTTATGATTGTTAGTTTCTCATCTTTCTACCCACTTAAATGAAATTTATTTTTCCATTAAATTATAGCACTAAAAAATTCATGAAATTCTTCCCTTGGAAGTATCCAGTTAAATTTATTAACAAAAAAGTTACATTTGATTTAAGATTTTCATATACAATATAGACTGGTTCCATTTTAAATAGCATAGGCAATCAGCCGATGGTGGTTCAATTTATCCAAAACTTAACATATCCATTCTTCTGATTTTTATCGAATTTCGGTTTTTGTTATTTAGTCGAAATTGTGAATGGTTCGCGTTTTATCGCTGTTCAAAGTTGGTATTTTGCAACAATTTTATAAAAAATACATAATTAGGGAATTCACATGGGAATCGTATTTGTTGTATATGTTGTATGTCCTATCTAAAAACAGGGTTGGTAAAAATTATTTATCGCTCATTTGATAATTTTCTATAGATTCTCTTCTTGTTAGCATACTTGAAAATAGCACACAAAACAGAGGTATAAATGTTGTATCGTCATATCGTGTAAGTGTCGTATTATTAATTTATAGTTTAACCAACCCTGTTTTTAGATAGGACATACAACATACAACACCAAATACGATACCCATGTGAATTCCCTAAATGTTTAAATGATCGTATCTTTGGAACGCATCATCCGATTGTCACGAAATAAAGAGCAAAATAATGGTTATGTCCTGTTATTAAAATAGAAGTTTGAAAAAGGATAGGATCCTTTGCAAAAAGGATATTGAAATTAAAAAAATGTCCTTAATTTGCAAATATCTCAAAATGCGTATCTTTAATTTTCCATTTTATGCAGATATAGCCCAAAATGTACTTAACAACATATGCAAATCCCAAATTGGGGTGATAAGCGGTTTAAATATAAACGTGGTTTCATGAAACGACTTATTGATTTTTGTTAATAACTCTTGTTTACAAATGAAAAACAATTTCTGCACAGTAACCGCGAATATTTTTTTATATGTATTTTGGACCGGTAAAATCAAAAATTTCATTAAAAGAACATTTCGCGAATACATTTTTGTTTAATGAATTTTTTAGCGTTTTTTGGAGGTATTTTGACTATTTTTTTTATATCTTAAGTTCTGTTTATCTGATCTTCTCGCAATAAAAACCCAAATTAAAGACAATCAAATTTCCAACAAATCCTACATTCATCATTTTTCCATCAGTTCATAGCTTTACGCGCAAATAAATTTTTTAGCGTTATTTGGAGGTATTTTGACTATTTTTCTTATATCTTGAGTTCCGTTCATCTGATCTTTTCGCAATAAGAACCAAATTAAAGACAATCAAATTTCCAACAAATCCGACATTCATAATTTTTCCATCAGTTCAAAGCTTTCCGTTCAATAGGCAAACATATGACTAAAATAAGTTTTTTGATTAACACATCATTTAAAAAAAGTTCAAGAAATAGAAATTTTTGCAATTAATTACGGTTTTTTATTTATCTGCAAAGCCTGAACATTTAGAAATATAATAAAGTTGATTCGATGAAAATCTATAGGTTTACTCCGAAGTTATCACAAATTATATGAATATACATGATAAAGTAAAAAAAAAATGGTAATTTTTTATGATTTATGTTTTTTTAAAATTTTTAAAAAATGAGCTTTGTTAATAAAAAAATAGTTTTTCCTTGTTTGCCTATTGCGCGTAAAGTTATGAACTGATATAAAAATAATGAATGAAGGATTTGTTGGAAATTTGATTTTCTTTAATTTGGTTCTTATTGCGAAAAGATCAGATGAACGGAACTCAAGATATAGGAAAAATAGTCAAAATACCTCCAAATAACGCTAAAAAAATTTATTTGCGTGTAAAGCTATATACTAATGGAAAAATGATGAATGTTGGATTTGTTGGAA
This sequence comes from Pegoplata infirma, assembly GCA_963921195.1. NCBI lineage: Eukaryota > Metazoa > Arthropoda > Insecta > Diptera > Anthomyiidae > Pegoplata > Pegoplata infirma. The sequence continues at coordinate 203,634,551 of OY992537.1, read as the reverse complement.
ATTTTATTGTCTTTAATTTGGTTTTTATTGCGAGAAGATCAGATAAGCAGAACTTAAGATATAAGAAAAAACTGTCAAAATACCTCCAAAAAAACGCAAAAAAATTCATTAAACAAAAACGTTTTCGCGAAATGTTCTTTTAATGAAATTTTTGATTTTAGCGGTCCAAAATACATATAAAAAAATATTTGTGGTTAGTGCGCAGATATTGTTTTTCATTTGTAAACAAGATTTATTTACAAACATCAATAAGTCGTTTCATGAAACCACGTTTATATTTAAACCGCTTATCACCCCAATTTGGGATTTGCATATGTTGTTAAGTACATTTTGGGCTATATGTGCAAAAAAATATAGGAAAATTAAAGATACGCATTTTGAGATATTTGCAAATTAAGGACATTTTTTTAATATCAATATCCTTTTTGCAAAGCATCCTATCCTTTTTCAAAATTCTATTTTAAGTACAGGACATAACCATTATTTTGCGCTTTACTTCGTGACAATCGGATGATGCGTTCCAAAGATATGATCATTTAAACATTGTGTATTTCTCATGCAATTGTTGCAAAATACCAACTTTGAACAGCGATAAAACGCGAACCATTCACAATTTTGACTAAATAACAAAAACCGAAATTCAATAAAAATCAGAAGAATATATTTACCAATTTCTAAGACAATTGAAATAGGTAAGGCCGAAAAAGTGTTTTTTTGTAGTCAAAAATTTTGGAATCATTCTATAAAGAAAATTAGAAAAAACACTTGTTACACTGCGGAACACTAAAAAATAAACAAGAGTTACGACCATCATTTCTATATATTTCGGACATGCTGATTCGAATGGCGTACTCCGTTTTTCGATGTATGGTACAGTTTTCTTGCAAAATGTCGTTAAAGATTTGCTGATTTCGAGCCAGTTTTTTAACAGAAAAATTTGCAAAGTAAATGGCTTATAATTTTTATGACATGGAAAACAAAGATATGACTTGTAGCAACATTTCTTATGCAAATTTGGTTTAAAGCTTTTCAATTTAAGCCCTTAAATTCGCGAATTTCTTAATTTTTTAAGGTTTTCGCGAAATCAACAGCCAAATTGGTCTTTGATAAAAAACTTGCTTTTAATGAATCAAAAATGCATCCCTAACAATACGAATAGTGGACAAAAAATAGCTATGTTATATGGACCATCATGATGAAAATCGCGAAAAACCGTTTTTTTGTATATGCCAGCATCACTTTACGAGATGATTTAAGGTTCCATCTTTTACTATATAATGTGGGAACCTTAAACAACTAACTGACCAAAAATTCGGCGAAAAAAGTTTTCATTTGCAAAAGTTATCTTAACAAAAACTATTATTTCAGTGTGTGCGATACAATAATTATAGTTTTTGTTAAGATAACTTTTGCAAATGAAAACTTTTTTGGACAAATTTTGGGTCAGTTCTTTGTTTAAGGTTCCCACATTATATACTAAAAGATGAAGCCTCAAATCATCTCCTAAAGTGATGCTGTCATATACAAAAAAACGGTTTTTCGTTATTTTCATCATGATGGTCCATGTAACATAGATGTTTTTTGTCCACTATTCGTAGTGTCATGGACGCCTTTATGATCCACAAAATGCAAGTTTTTTATCAGAGACCAATTTAGCGGTTAATTTCGCGAAAACTTAAAAAAATTAAGAAATCCGCGAATTTAAGGGCTTAAGATGAAAAGCTTTAAACCAAATTTATATTAGAAATATTTCTACAAGTTATATCTTGTTTTCCATGCCATAAAATTTAAAAATTATTAGCTTTGGAATTTTTTTTGTTAAAAAAGCAGCTGAAAACCAGCCAATCTTTAATGACATTTTACAAGAAAACTGTACCATACATCGAAAAACGGAGTACGCCATTCGATTCAGCATGTCTAAAATATATTGAAATGATGGTCGTAACTCTTGTTTTCTAAAATAGTGGTTAGTTTTGTCACGCAGTGTTATTATGCCTTTAAACTATATTTAATTTTTTTAGTTTGGACTGGTTCCATTATTTTGCGCTTTATTTCGTGACAATCGGATGATGCGTTCCAAAGATACGATCATTTAAACATCATGTATTTTTCATTAAATTGTTGCAAAATACCAACTTTGAACAGCGATAAAACGCGAACCATTCACAATTTTGACTAAATAACAAAAACCGAAATTCGACACAGATCTCGAGAATTGATATGCCAATTTTTATGCAAATTAAAATAGGTAAGGTCGAAAAAGTGTTTTTTTTGTTTTCAAAAATTTTGGAATCCTTCTTTGTATTTAAATACATACGAACAAGTGTTTTAAATCTTTTTCTATGGAAATTTAAAATTGAATGTAACTTTTTTGTTAATTAATTTAAGAGGGTACTTCTAAGGGAAGAATTTCATGAATTTTTTAATGCTATAATTTAATGGAAAAATAAAAATCATTTAGGTGGGTAGAAAGCTGAGAAACTAACACTCATGACACGAAGATGAGCTCAGAGGTCAAAACCAGATATGGGTCAAATTTAGTACTCGCGGAGGACTTTCAAACAAATTTTTTTTTTAAACGATCGGACATCAAATGACAAAGTTATGAACAAATAACGATTTCGGCGGTACCAAATCGCGACTTAAAAATCTTATATTTTGGCTATGGAACTTTTTCGAGGTAAGCTTTAAAATTAAGCCCGCACAATGGGAACTTTTTTTTTCGACCCGGTCTAGTGAACATACTGTCCAAATTTCAAGTTTCTATGACCGTTATTTCAGGAGATATGAAAAGCACCAAAAGTACAGTTTTTTACCCTTTTGACCCCCTTAGAATTAACACTGGCAAAAATCCAGCCTTAATGGATCTATATTCCGGGAGGTGAACATACAGTCCAAATTTCAAGTCTCTATGATCATTATATCAAAAGATTTTAAAAGTACCAAAAGTACAGTTTTTTACCATTTTTACCCCCTTACCATTGGCTAAACTCCAGCCATAGTGGATCTATATTGCGGGAGGGTAACAAACAGTCCAAATTTCAAGTCTCTGTGACCATTATATCGGGAGATATAAAAAGTACCAAAAGTACAGTTTTTTACCCTTTTTACCCCCTTAAAATCAACATTGGCAGCAAAAATCCAGCCTTAGTGCATCTTTATTCCGGAAGGTCAAACTACAGTCAAAATTTCAAGTCTCTAACTTCAGCGGTTTGGGCTGGGCGATGATGAATGAGTATGTCAGTCAGTCATATTACTCTTTTATATATATAAATTTTCCGGATTTGGGCGATTTTTGCCATAAAGTTTATTTCTGTCTTTTATTATTTAACAAAATTTATTTTTTTAAATGAAAATATTTTTTTTTTTTAAGAAATCTAAACAAAATTGAATTTTGGCGATATTTTACATCCGATTTGGCGACAAAGCCAAAAAAAGTCTGGCAACCCCGTTAATATGACGAAGCAAAAATGGACACACACACACACATGCTATATAAAAATAACTATTAATTTTTTTATTATTACTTAACGAACTTTTTTTTAATTAAATTTAGATTTTGTTTTACATATTTTAAAGCTTTTTTGTAAAGATTTTTTTCCTTTTTCTCAGTTTTTTTTTTTTTTATTTCCGTTTCCTTTCTTATGTATCACACAAAATATGAGTTAATTTAGGGTTATGTTGAAAAAAACGATGTGTTTTTTAGTAATTCGCTCATAACTTTTAAAATACTTAACCGATTTAAACAAAAAATACATCAGTTTTTGCCTGGGAAAATTACGCAACTTTTGGTACCCCAAGCGTTTAAATCGGTTTCGGTGTATTGCCAAAAACGTGATTTCAACAGACAGACAGACAGACGGACGGACAGACAGACGGACATCGCTAGATCGACTTAAAATCGATCAAGGATCATGAATATATATACTTTATGGGGTCCTAAACCAATATTTCAATGTGTTACATACGGAATGACAAACTTATATATACCCTCTATCACCGGAGTGGAGGGTATAAAAAACACTATGAATATTCTTAATGAGCGATAAAAAGGTAATTTTATGCATTACAAAAAAATTGTGGACTAACCCCACTTTCAAAATAAATGTTTTTGATAAATCGTTGACTAGTAAAATTTTGTTCAGCTTATCTCAGAATTCTGAAGAAAATTAGTTAAGGATTTAACTATAGAGTTATTTAATAGTGGAAAACACCAATGTTTTATTTAATCAGCAATTATTTGGTTATTTTTAGCGCTACAAAAAAATTGTGGACTAACCTCACTTTCAAAATTAACGTTTTTGATAAATCGTTAACTAGCAAAACTTCTCTCATAAAATTCTCAGACGTTTTTGAAATTTTCTTTGAACTTTTTTTTTTAATTGAAAGATACCATTAAACTGTATACAAATCTATCATTAACTTAGTTTTTTTGAAAATGTGACTTACCCCACTATCATAATAAATGGTTCATATATGACTCCATTTTTTAAATTTTTTCTAAGTTTTTATTAGGACAAAGTTCTTATGAGAATTTTTTCTAAGTGGTTTATATAAAATTTAACATGTCTCCATTTTTTTGAAATTTTTCTAAGTTTTTTTCAAGAACAACAAATTTTTATTATTTTAATTTTTCAACTTTTTATTAAAAATTAAAAAAACATCCGATTTATAAAATTGTATAAATTTTAATATAATTGGATATAATTTTATATCATTGGATTAGACCAAAACTCGTATCGAAGTCGATATAAAGTTATAAAAACTGATATTATTATATAATATTCGATCAAATCTTATGAAACCATTTTTCGTTTAAGATTATATCAAAATAGACACGAACCCATATTAAATTATATATTGTGTCATATCATTTTTTTTACTCGGGATTTTCAATTAAACTTTTCTGATTTTTTTTTTTTTTTTTTAAATTTCTGAATTTCTACTGATTTTTTCTCATTTTACATTTTCTAAAATGTAGACGATGATTAGACCAACCTTTTCTTAAACTGACTTCACCCTTATTTTCTACCGTAGGGTATTAAAAAAGACACCAAACAAATAACAATATCTATGGAAATAGAAAGTAAAACAACAAAAAACACGATTTGCAAAATTAACCGTAAAGTTTTGTTATAAATTTTTTTTCCGGCTGTTAACCAAAGTATAATATACTGCCATAAAAATTGTATCTTTTTTTTTTTGGTTAACAATGTCATAACATGGTGTTTTAACTTGCCTGGTTATATATTTTTTTGTTAATAAAGCGCCTTAACATTCTGGAATTGTTATTATGTGTTAACAATTTGATTATAAAGTTTTCTTATTAAAATATATTTATAAACGAGTTGACATTTTTTGAAATATGTACAACACAAAAAAAGTTATTAAACCACAAAATAAATGATTATTATTTTTTGACAACAAATTATAAGTTTAACAATAATTTAAAATTTACAATTTACAATTTATTTTTAAGACCCGGTGAAAAAATGCGTTCATAAACATTAGACTGTCAATTATTTTTGCAAAGTTGGACCTTTAGACTTTTTCCTAAAGGGGAAAACATTTCGGAGACATAGACCTTGTAATGCTTAGTAAAGGGCAAGTCATTGGGAAATTTATTCTGCGGATCATCGATTTTGCTAATTTTTGATTGAAAATTGTTAAATGATTATGTTAAATGATTAAAAACGATATTTTTGTATTAATAATTCGTAAAACATGACAATAACAATTTTGTAAGACATGATAATAACAATATTGTAGATTAAATTATGCAAATTTAACATCAAGAAAAAAAATGTTCTTTTTAATATTTGATGATAATCACACTATGGATTTCAAAATCCAAAATTTTGTTTTAAAGTTCTGAATGCCATTTTAACGATTTTAAAATATCAGAGAAGTGTTTCATCCTTATGTTGAGCAATATATTTTCAAAGTTTGTTGAAAACAAAAATATTTAACTTTTTTCAAAAATTAAAAAAAAAAAATCAAATTGTATGCTCTGGACAGTTTTTTTGAGTTTATTTTTTACTTGGAAACCGTGAGTTGTACGAAAAAATTGACAATATTGTAGATTTAATATTTAGAAAGACAAATTTAAAAAAAAAAATTCAACAAAAAAATGTTTAAAACAATATTGTAATGTCCTTTTTCCCTGGCAAGGACAGCATGGATTTTCAAAACTTTGTTGTAAAGTTAAGAATGTGTTTTTATAACTGTTGAAATTTCAGAGAGGTATTTTTTGAGTTGTGTTAATTTTTATGGTTGACTGGAAAGCTAAGTTATTGATTTTTAGCAAAAAATTTGAAATAAGTCAAATATTCGGCTTTCCAAGAAATTTTGAAAATTTATTGCTCACCAATACTAAAAAAACTGTCTGAAATTTCAACCGCGTTCAAAGGACAATCTAAGCTTTTGTATAAAATTATGGTTTTGGAAATCCGTGATGACCTTGCCAGAAAAATGTCTGCGAAGTTTGTACTCGTGCCCAAACCATTGAATCATGATAATGTTTTGCTGTATAAATAGGTGTTCTTTTCAAAGCAAATTTTTTCTAGAAAAAAAAACGCTATATTAATTTGTCATTCCATGAAAAGGCACTGAAATATCGGTCGAGGACCCCATTATGTTTATATATTATTGATCTATTAAGCTTTCTAAGACATTCTAGTGATATCCATCTATCTGTTTGTCTTATTTGTCGATAACAAAAAGTGTTTGATGCAAAAAGGTTTTTAATGAAAATGAAAGCATATTATTGATAAAAAAAAAAATTATGAAAAAAAAATTTATGAAAAAAAATATTAAAGAAAAAATATTGATGAAAAAAAAATTATTGATGCAAAAAAAAAAAAATATTGATGAAGAAAAAAAATATTGATGATGAAAAAAAAAAAATATTGATGAAGAAAAAAAAAATTGATGAAAAAAATATTGATGAAAAAAAATATTGATGAAAAAAAACAAAAAATATTGATGAAAAAAAAAATATTGATGAAAAAAAATATTGATGAAAATAAAAATATTAAAATAATGATAAAAAATAATTATGTTACCTTTTATTCACCAGCTGGTGAATATTTTTGTTATTCACCACGAGGTGAATTATTATCCAAGTTACAAACCCAAGTTATTAAAATTTTTGATTTTAAGAAAATGAAAACAGTAATTCTAATTTTCTTTTTTGTAAGTCGTTAGCTTATATAGTCAAACTGAGGTGGCGTCCTGCAACTTTTTTAAAATTAGACACCATCTTAAAACCATTATTATTATAAAAAAATGCCGCAGTGTTTTGTACTCTTGCCCAAAAAATTAAATCATGATAATGTTTTATTTAATAAAAACTTTTTACGAATAACCCTCACATATTTGCAAAAAAATATGTAAGATTAAAAAAATAATCGGAAAAAAATAACTCCAAGAAATTTCTCAATTTGCTCAATATTTACAAAAAATTTGGAAAACTATAGAAAAACTCTGCTAATTTAACAGAGTTCACCGTACTTTTCCAGCTAGCAACATTACTAGGTAATTTTACTAAAAAACTCTGTAAAATGATTTTTATAAAAAAAACTGTTAATTTACAGAAAATATTGGTTAAATATTAGCGTCTTTTGACAGAAAAAAACTCTGTTTTTTACTATAAAACTCTGTAAAATGTTTTGGACAAAAAAACTGTTAATTTACAGAGTCTGTAGTAAAATATTGGTTAAATAAAGCATCATTTAGCAAAGAAAAACTCTGTTAATTTATATATATTTGTAAAATGTATTTGATGCAACCAAAATTTTATAGAAAAAACTTTGTAGTTAAATGCAGTTTAATTTGGAATTTTCTTTTTTAAGTTTTCTGTGAAATTAATGTTTAAAATACAGACAAAACTTAGTTTTTGGTTACAAAAAATACAAAGTATTTTGCTAAAATCTATATTTTTGCAGAAATATCTGTTAATTATCTGTAAAATAAAGATTACGAGGTTAAAACTAATATAACAGATAAAACTTTGTTTTTTGTCACAAAAAATTCAAAGTATTTTCTTTAAATCTGTATTTTGACAGAAAACTCTGTCAAATATCTGTTGAATTGAGTTTACAGTCATTTTACAATGTATTTTACAGAGTTATTATTTTGAGTGTAAGAACAAATCAAGAAAATACAAAAAAATGAGTCAGAAAAGTGCAGATATATTCAGAAAAAAACACAAAATTCAGAAAGAAAAACAACTAGAAAATTTAGAAAAATCTGAATATATATTTTTTTTATAATTAAATAAAAAAGTATAAAGAATTAATGCAAACAAATTTTTCCTTAACAAAAAGAAATGTATAAGCTAAAAAAAACTAAATAAAAAAAAAAATAATAAGTTGACAGACCACGGATTCGATCAGCGAACCTTCTGTTCTCCAGTCTGGCTCACTTCCACAAGGCCACCTTAGCTTATTTACATAGTATGTTAAATTTTGATATGTTTCTCTTGCTTGTAGATACATATTCGATTTTCAAATATACTGGTTAGTATTGCCATGTGGTAATATTTTATTGAAAAAAAATTTGCGATGATGGTAACAAATCTAATTGGAAATCCGATATTTGGTATGGCAATACTGCCATACCAAAACTATATGTTTTTTTATTTTATTTATTAATTTTAAATTGTTGTCTAAGTTTACGGTTGTAATAAAATGAAAACTATAATTCTTATTTTCTTTTTTGTTTAATCGTTAGCTTATATAGTCAAACTGAGGTGGCGTCCTGCAACTTTTTTAAAATTAGACCCCAGCCTAAAAACATTATCATGTTAAAAAAACATTTTCGTCGTTTATGAAGCTCTGTTGATTTTTTTCACCAAATTTTTTGTTTCGCCTAATTTTTTGTTTCGCAAAATTTTGTGATTCGCCAAATTTTTGTTCCAAAAATAGTTTATTATCACATTTTTTTTTTTTTCAATAAAATTTAGTTTTTTCATCAAAAATATTTTTTTTAAGAACATTTTTTTTTATAATTTTTTTTTTTAATTTTTAAGTCCTCTGGGTCCAAGTAGGCGTTTTTAAGAGGATAGATTAGTTTTTCAAGTACAAGCTTCTTTCCTTTAGGCCGGTTTCGTCCATTTAAGAAATTAACAGGCTAAAAACAAAAAACATATTTGTTCCAAATTTCTAAAGTCTATCTCATTTAGTTTGGACTGCAGTGTGCTGTCCATAGAACATCGAAGAATATGTATTATATTCGATTTTGCCCATTTATCAAATTTAATGCAGCGTCTTTAAACTGCGTCTTACTTTCCACAGACAAACGAATCCGATTTTTCTCATATAGACGGGAAGATGGATATTGATTAAATGACACCATGGTTCAATAACACTTATGTTCTAGTGCATTTTTCTTTAAGAAAATTCTATAGAAAAAGTCTTAGATTATGTGACATTTTTTCAATATAAAAGAAATTTGCTGTCCTTTAGATTCCTTTTATTTATTTTTTTATACGTTCATACATTTTTATATATGAAGGGCTTACTGCAAAAACTTGATAAGCAACATTTTATTTTTTCGTGTTTTTCGCCTTCTACTGATGTTCCATTGAACGATTTTTGGCAGAAGTCTTGCTTAAACCCTTTGTACAAGTATCTTGAGAATGAAGTTCTTCAAAAGTTCGATTTTCTTCATTATTTCAAAAGTTTTAAGGCAAAACCCACCATTAAATGAAATGTTGCTTATCGAGTTTTTACAATAAGCCCCTTATATTCATAAAATTTTACTTTTCATATGTTCCATGTAATTTTATTTTTACTTTTAAAAACAATAATAATGATTTTACATGACAATGCTTTTTGTGTCTATCATGTTAAATAAAAGTTTTATATGTTTTCTACATAAAACCATTTCAACTACCGCAGGAGAAAAGAGACATAATACAGTAAAACTTCATGAATGTCTAACAAAATTATAGTTTTCACTCATATAATCATATGTGAAAAGTTTTTTGTTTTTTAGTACATTTTGCAAACTGCAGAAAACTGCAAACATGTCTGAGGTAATATTTGGAATTTTAAAAGTATTATACGAATATTATAAAGTTTTTTTGTTATGTGGAAAAAGTGTCACGTTTTAAATACACTTAGCATTTTGGTAAAAAGATTAGTTTACATTCATTTGAAAGTAAAATTTTTTGTATTTTAAAGTTTAGATCGTGTTAGCTGTAACCGGCAAAAAGATGTAACGGGCATTAAACAAATTTTTAATGGAATATTGAAAAAAATCATGAAAATCGAAAGGTGCCCCTGGAAAGATCTCCACTGTTTAAGAAACTATATACTAAAAAAAAATTGTGAGACAAAGAAAAGGTTGCAAATCGTCGAACTATATTCAATAAATGCCAACTCGAAAAAGCTTACTGTTCAGGAGAGCTAGTTATTTCGCGTATTATTGCAAAAATAAACAATGTACCTTCCACAAGATGGTTTAAATATTCTAAACAATTTTTACCTATGCAAAAATTTTCATATTTTGCACTTGTTTGCATATTTTTCAGAGATGGCATTTATTACTATATCAAAAAACAAATATTTTTTTAGAGTTGGCATATTTTGTCAGAAAATAAAAATAAATTTTTTTTGGAAAAATTTTTAAATTTTTTTTTTTTTGGTTTTTGTTATCCATATTTAAAATCTTTGCATATTTTTAAAAGTTACTAGCTCCGAAAGCCTTTTAATCTCAGGGTGGTCAACTTTGGCACTCTGTAACTCACGCTGTATTGCAATAGGGTCACTCCAAACCAGCTATTTTGAAAGCTTATATCATTGACTTTATTTGCCCCATTCATAATGTTTCAATCTGATAAATAGTTTGAAAGTTACATAAATATAAGCAATTTTTTTTTTGCAAACACTATTTACCTATATTTTTAAAATGGCAATATCTCGAGAGCCAGTCATTAGATATCAAAATCTTTACAAGATTCGTGTTTAGCATGGCAAATGCAATAAGATATGTGGTCTAATTTTTTTTTTTTTAATTTTTTGAAAATTTTTTGGAAATTTACAATGGGAGTTGGCATTTATTTCCACCAAAAAATATGTACTTTGAGTTAGCAGAATAACAAAAATGGATGTAAAACGACAACAAATTATTTTTTTGCTCTGGAATTTTTATGGCAGATAGGTATTACATAGGGGAGCTATTTGCCATCGGAAACTCATTTCCGTCAAATTTGAGTTGGCATATTTTGAATATAGGTTCACGAAATGCACTTAAAAAGCAGCTGATTCAAAATCGACTGTTTTTTGGTAATGATTACTTAAAAATTTTCTTATAATTAGTTATTATAAATCTTAGTGCCAAAAACATAACATTTTTTACAAATAATTTTATTGCGTTTTTGGGTATAAGAAGTGCATTAAAAATGCATTAACCCTTTAACGACCTGACAAGTATGCTTGCCCAAAGGTTTTTTTTTTTATTTTTTTATACAGGTAAAAATTGGACAATTTTGCCAAAAAAATGCTTTTTTAGAAAAATGTACTTTTTTTTGTAAAAAGTACATTTTAAGAAAAAAGTAATTTTTCCTAAAAATTTACTTTCTTCTAAAACAAAGCACTTTTTTGTCTAAAATGTAATTTTTTTTCTAAAAAGTACTTTTTTCCAAAAAATTACTTTTTTCTATAAAAGTAATATATTTTCTTAATAAATACTTTTTAGGAAAAATGTACCGTTTTGCTAAATAAGTACTTTTTTCCTGAAAAATTACGTTGTTTTCTTAAAAAGTGCTATAGTTAGATAGTACTAAAAAGTACTATCCAAAAAAGTGCTAACTTTTTTCTAAAAAATAACTTTTATTTCTAAAAAAGTATTTTTTTTTTAAAGTAAAATTTTTTCTAAAAAATAGTACTTTTTCCTTAAAAAGTACTATTTCTTCTAAAAAAAAGTACTGTTTTTCTAAGAAAGTACCATTTTTCGAAAAAAAGTACTATATTTTCTAATAAAGTACTTTTTTCCAAAAAACTACTATTTTTTCTAAAAAAATACCTACTATGTTTTCTTAAAAAAGTATTTCATTTCTTAAAACAATTATTAAAAAAAAAACATATGAAATGCGCCGTGAGTCCATAGCTGCACACGGCGCATGTGCCCTTGTTAGGCGATCGACCAAAATCGAAAAACATTATTATTTGTGCCACCCTAATATATATGTGTGTACATTAGGGTGCCTCAATTTTTTTTTTTTTTTTTGGCTCAAGAATAAGTTGAAAGCTTATAAGGTTGAGCATTCCTGCAGGAAAAGTATGTCTCTCGATCAGAAATCACCTATCCCGTGGCTTTTGAATACGGGACATATTACTAAAATTCCAATTACGTGACAGGTGAAAGTTAGACTTATCACTAAATTGTCTCAAAATACTCACCCCGTGACCGGAAACAACAAGACATATCAAAACTTTCCAATTTTTTTTTTTTTTGGAGTTTTGATGTACTTGTATTCAACTTTTGATTGTCCCAAGTGCAAATCGGATTAAATTAATCAAAGTATTTTTAAAAAATAAAAAAATGTCTTTTCGATGCGCCATAATTACACTGTGCTACAGTGAAAAAATACTTCTGATGTGACATAGTATAGGTTGTTGGTCTTGTCGAGTAGATCACAAAAATGCCCATTAAACTTGCCAGACACCCTCAAATTTTAGAGTTATGGTCAAAAAACGTTTTTTTGGGACTTTTCTCACTAAACCTTTTGTAATTCAGAAAATTTTCAACCGATTTTAAATTTTTTAACTGTTTTTGATAGAAGAAGAAGGATGGGGCTTTCCATGTGTGTGAATTTGTCTATACATATAAGAAAGATATTTATTGATTTTTTCTATAAAATCAAGTTTTTTTGTTATTTTTTGAAAATTTTTCGAGTTTATCGATTTTTTTCTGCTATAGTTCATTTAACAACCTTTATATTTATAAAAGTATTTTTAAAGAAAATTTGATTCTGAATACGATAAGCTTTATCCTGAAGAAATCGGATAACAATTGACAGAGTTGTGATAATTTTTCTAAAAAAGAAAATTAAGATTTTGCAGGAAATCGCCGTTCAGATATCCCAGGCAAAAAAAATAATTTTATCATAAGAGGTCAAGTACAATATTTTTAAAGGTTTTTAGCGCTCTGAATCCAAATCTGGTCTTTAATTGCTCTATCTCGTCATGTTTTTGAGATATTTAACATAAACTGATATATCAAAAACTAAAAAAAAAGCGCAATTTAAAGGTCAAATTCGAATTCAGGAGGCAAAAAACCTTTAAAATAATGATACGCGACCTCTTAGTATGTTCGTTTATTTTTTTATTTTTTTTGCCTGGGTTATCCGAACGGCAATTTCAAGCAAAATCTTAATTTTCTTTTTTAGAAAAATTATCACAACTCTGTCAATTGTTATCCGATTTTTTCGGCATAAAGCTCATCGTATTCACAATTAAATTTTCTTTAAGAATACGTTTATAAATATAAATGTTGTTAAACGAACTATAGCAGAAAAAAATCGATAAACTCAAAAAATTTTCAAAAAATAAAATAAAAATTAGATATTGTTGAAAAAATCCATACATATCTTTCTTATATGTATAGACCAATTCTCACACATAAAAAGCCCTATCCTTCTTCTATCCAAAACAGTTGAAAAATTGAAAATCGGTTGAAAAATGTTTAAGTTACACGTGGTTTAGTGAAAAAAGTGCAAAAAAATCGTTTTTTGACAATAACTTTAAAATTTGAGGGTGTCTGGCAAGTTTGATGGGCATTTTTGTGATCTTTTCAACGAGACCTACAACCATAACTACCTCATTTCAAAAGTATATTCGATTTTGTGATTTTTGTAGCACAGTGTTATAAATCTTGACGAGAAAAATCAAATTTCAAATACTTTTTAAAATCAGTCAAATGTTTCTCGAGATATCGTTTCTGAAATTTTGAAAAAATACGGGTTTTTCCTATGTTCAAGAAATTTTATCAAAAAAATTACAACATTTTTTTCCGTGACCCTTTTATAGAGCTTGAGGCAAACTGATAATTTTAACCCGCCAAATCCGATCATTCTAATCCGTGGCGTCCTTTGATGAAAGTTCCAAACTTTGATAGAAGGGCGCCATGGGTTAAAGAGGTCTGATTTGGCGTATTAAAATGATCTTGCCTCAAGCTCTATAAAAGGGTCACGGAAAAATATGTTGTGATTTTTTTGATAAAATTTCTTGAACGTAGGAAAAAACCGAAATTTCAGAAAAGATATCTAGAGAAAAATTAAAAATTTGGCAATGCACTTGGGACAATCAAAAGTTGAAGAGAAGACGCCACTTTAACGGGTCAACAAAGTACATCAAAACTCAAAAAAAAAAAAAAAAAAAGGAAAGTTTTGATATGTCTTGTTGTTTCCGGTCACGGGATGAGTAATTTTGAGCCAATTTAGTGACAAGTCTAATGTTCACCTGTCACGTCATTGGGATTTCAATGGAAAAAATTTGAGGTTTGTTTTTTTTTTAAATCGTATTTAGAAAAAAATCACCATTTTTTTTAATATTTGTATTGAGAAATGTCAATATTTAAAAAAATGAAGGTGGAAATTTTTTAAAAATCTATAAAATAATGTTAAAAAATTAATTTTTGGACGCCCTACTGTTACATATGAATAAAAATATTTATTTTTTTAACCAAAATGTCAAGCATGAAATTTTAATTAACTTTTTTTTTAAAAAAATTCATTCATACATGCATACATTTACATCTAGATATACAGACAATCCTTCCACACCCATTCATACCCACATTCCAGTCATAACCAACCAAACATACCTTGACAATCACACATCTGTGTATGAAAGTTGGCTTTCATTCTTATTTTCCCCAACCAAGTAAAAACATTTAAAATGTTTGAGGCTCTTATTTTGAAAATGAGAAAAAAAAAAAAATAAAGAATTGGGTGTCACTTTTCATTTTTTACTTTTTATTTTGGTTCAATATATATATGAACCGTTTCATACCAAATGTTCAGAAAAATATTTTAATGATTTTTTAAATCCAAAAAAACTAAATTTTCTAGGCACCCTGGGACTAAATGCAGGACTTTGAACACCTTCTGACATAAAATGTTTTCATTTGTTTAACAAAAATTCAAAAAAATCACAAAAAATGCGTTTTTTTAGGTTGGTTTAGATTTTTAATTTTTTGCCCCTGATCCAATTTTTCCCATTTTCAAACTTACAAGAGAAGTCTCCCTAGTGTCACACGCGGATCTTTATGGAATTGGTTTTATTTTGTAAAGCAGAAAAAATAAGGGGACACGTATTTTTTTTAGCTGCCCAAATTCATATTTAGTGGGTAAAAAGGAGGGGGGAAGACAAGGCCATTTTTCAGATTTTTTCGTTTATCTCCTATACTATGCTAGAAACGTGTCCAAACATGCACAACTTTTTGTCATATTGAGTAAAATACCAAAATTTTAGGACATTGTTGTAAATAAGTCGAAAAATATGAACTTCTTTGGCCCGTTGTTAGCACCACGAGATAGGTATTTTTAATACCTTTAATTTGATACCACATATGCCAATATTATAGGCGTAAATCGTAAAAAACCGAAAAAGGTCAATTTCCCCCGATACAAATCGACCCCCCCCCCCTAAAAATGAGTTTGGGCCGCTAAAAAAATTACGTGTCGAATTAATTTTGGTTCTTAATAACATATCCAAATTTCATGAAGATCGGAGGGTGACACCAGGGAGACTTCCCTTGTTAGCTGGCCTATGACCATGAGATATATTCGTTCAAATTTAAGAGTCTGCTCTTTTATTTTGGACTTACTCGTGTTTTATAATACTTTATGGGGTTCCCGACCGATATTTTTATGCATAAAAACGGAATGAAAAAGTGAGTATACCCCCATACTGGAGGATTTACAAATTTCAGGATAAATGTATACACATTTGTTATGGAATACCTCATATATATTTATAAATGAATACATGTAAGCGAAATCTGTCCTTATATGCATATATGCATGAGTTGGATTTAACAAGCTTTTAAAGTTGTGGAAAAATTGTTATTTTTTAATTTTGTTTTTCAAAAAGTTTTTAATTAACTGTTGCTATGATATATTATTTTCCATTATATTTAAAAGTTGATGAAAAACAATTGATGTATTTTTGCAGAAATTTTCTCTTAATTGTTAACATTTCAAAATATATTTGCATTAAAGCATAATGCGAATTACTTTAGGAATATATAAAAAAACATATACATAAAATTTAAAAATAATAAAATAGTCAAATCAACTACAAAACAATGTTGAAACAACTACATTTATTCTTTGAAATGGCGTTTACAAGATTTTTAGTAAAATCAACAGAAAACATTGTTTTTTTAACTTTTGATTAACAAATTTTGTAGAATGATATTTTTGGATTACATATGGGAACAGAATTGGATACCAAATGGTATAAAAGCAAGTACAAACTAATTTTTTCATCAAAAGTTTTTTATTTTGCGGAAATTTTCTGTTTTTAATATTTGCAATACATAATCTTTTCACATTTTAGAGAATATCAATATATTCGGCAAGTTTTCCTGAATTTTTCTAATTTTTTTAAAATTCTTATTAATTTTTATTAAAAAATAACAATTTTTGCAATAATCTTTTCACATTGTGGAGGGCATCAATATATTCGACAAGTTTTTCTGAATTTTCTTAAGTTTTTTTGAATTTTTCTAAAGTTTTTAGTTGTATTAAAAAATAAAAATTGTTTTATTCTACCTTAAAAATATTATGTTTTGAGTAGGTTTATTCTAGTTAGAGGTCATTATTTTCTTTACTAATTAAAACTATGAAATACTTATAAAATAATTTTAAAGAAAATAATTTTTCTATTTTAAATTTATTTATGTTGTCCATTTTAGCAAGACTTAACCGACAAGTGTTTCGGAATTTGTCAGATTCCATTGTCAAGATTATTTAGCAAATATAAAATTCCCAAACTACAAGTAGCAAAAGAGATTTAAATGACAAATCGTGGTAAATACCACAAAATATAATATTTTAAAGGTCGAATAAAGAATTTTTATTTTTAACATGATAATGTTTTTAGGCTGGTGTCTAATTTTAAAAAAGTTGCAGGACGCCACCTCAGTTTGACTATATAAGCTAACAGTTAACGAAAAAGAAAATAAGAATTACAATTTTCATTTTCTTAAAACCAAAAATTTTAATAACTTGGTTTGTAACTTTGATAATTATTCACCTCGTGGTGAATAAAACCGTTTTTAACCAGCTGGCGAATAAAAAGTAACATAATTATTTTTCAACAAAAAAAACTTTTTTTTTTCATCAATTTTTTTTTTCATTAATTTTATTTTTTCATAAATTTTTTTTTTTCATAAATCTTTTTTTTCATCAATTTTTTTTTTTCATAATTTTTTTTGTTTTTCATAAATTTTTTTTTTTCATCATTTTTTTTTTTATCAATTTTTGTTTTTCAAAATTTTTTTTTCGTCAATTTTTTTTTATCATCAAATTTTTTTTTTCATTAAATTTTTTTTTTTCATAAAATTTTTATTTCCATCAAGTGATAAAGGGTATATATAAGTTTGTCATTCCGTTTGTAACTCATCGAAATATCGGTCTGGGACCCCATAAAGTATATATATTCATGATCCCCGATCGATTTTAAGACATTCTAGCGATGTCCGTCTGTCCGTCTGTCCGTCTGTCTGTGGAAATGGTGACGTAGATGACTGAAACTTAACATAGTTATTGGAAGTTCTCCTGAGAAGTTTGGTATTGCATTTGAGCGATATCGGTTCAGCGGTTCAAAAGTTATGATCAAAAATGTAAGGACACCTCAAAAATTTTAGTACATTCAACATAACCTAAAAATACAAAATGCTTTAATTCGGCTGCTGGTTGACTTATGTGAACATAATTGAACACCAATTGGTATTTAAACAAGTACCAACATATTTTGAGACAAAAAAATTAAAAAATCGCTTTTTTTTTTTACCAAATTTTTTTTCACGGACATTTTTTTCACAAATTTTTTTTTTTTTTCAAAAGTGATTTTCCTTTATTCAAAGTTTTTGCATTAATCTTTTAGAAATTGTGGAGGGTATCGCTACATTCGGCAAGGCCGAATATAACCTTTTTACTTGTTTTTTATTAATTTTTTTTTTTTTTTTCATCAATTTTTTTTTTTTTCATCAAAATTTTTTTCTCATAAATTTTTTTTTTTTATCATATTTTTTTTCATCAATTTTTTTCATCAAATTTTTTTCTCAAATTTTTTATTATAAATTTTTTTCTCACCAAAATTTTTTTTTTTCATATTTTTTTTTCATCAATTTTTTTTACATCAAACAATTTTTCTTTTCATCAAAAAAATTCATCAAAAAATTTTTTTCATGAAAATTTTTTTTCACCAAAAATTTTGGGTTTATTAAATTTGTTTTAACATAATTTTGTTTTTCGTGAAAAAAATATTTTTTTTTACCATAACTACTTTTTTACCAAGTCTAAGCTTTTCGCATAAAAATTTTCCATTTGTTTATCAAATGTACGTAAAACAAGTGAGAGAGTTATATTCTTTGGTGCCGAATCTTTTATACTCTCCAAAATGTAAAACACTTTTTTCACTTATTTTTGCACTCACGAAATGTACAGCTCTTTTGGTTTTTTAATGGGGTACTCCCTCGAATGATATTTCAATTCGTTTTGCACGGAATAGCAAAGTAATATAACATTTTTTTTTTCTAAAAAAACTTTGCTTTGGCAGGTACACCCAAATCTTCCGCAAAACATTATCATGATTTAATGTTTTGGGCAAGAGTACATAATTCGCGGGCATTTTTAATAACAACACTGTGCTTGAATTTGACACTTCTTTTTAACAAGCTGGGCACCCCCTGCTAAAGTTAATTCGGGTATGCTGAATTCAATGTTGCTAGTCTTTTTTCGAAGTTAGCGCTCGTATTCGATATATTCGCGATATACAATTTTTATGCTCAATTACATTAAAAAGGATATTTTTAAACTTTTGCGACAATTTTCAAATTTAAAACAATTCAAGTCTGTTAAAACTAACATAACAATCCATAATACCGTGATTTTTTTCGCGAAATGCATTTTTTGTTCGCGAATAATCTTTATTTTCGTGAAAAAATTGATTCAATGCAAATATTTTTAGTTTAAATTTGAATTTACGACAGCCATCTGGTAATGCTACACTCAAAATAATACATTAGTAGATTTACTAATTTTTTTTGCTAATGCTGGTAAGCTAACTTTTAGCAAATTTTTAGTTGAGATTAGCATGTTAGCAAAAATATTTTGTTAACTTCATTAAGCGCATTAGCAATTCTAAACAAAATTTTAACTAATTATTTTTACTAAGTAAATTTAAAATTGAGTTGACCAAATTTTTACAAGCTTTTTTGCTAATATTAGCAAAAATAAATTGTAAATTTTTTTATTTTTAGAAAACTTAAAATGGCGCTATCTCGGAAACTAAGCCAGATAGAGCAAAATGGAGGCCATTTTTGGTTCTCGGGCTCTCCATAGTATCGCCGGTCCTCTTCACATGTGTGGACCCTAATGGGTCCAAACTTTGATCCAAAAAAGTTAGCATTCCCGAAAATTTTAAAATGCTCATATCTTGGTAAATATTATGTAGCTCTCAACACGTAGAACAAGACCGCAAAATAATCATAAGCTCTCCGAGTAATATTTTTAAAGTTATCGAGTTTTGTAGTTCTCAAAACCCTGGTGGTCCCCTAAAATCACGTATCTCAAAAACTATGCAAGGTAGAGCGAAACAGACACAAATTTTGGATCAAAAACTATCGGGTCCGAACCCAATGGGGTCCTCAAATGTGTATGAACTAAGTCGAAATAAAAAAAATTCACTTAACAAATTTTTGGCAAAACATTTTTTCTAACTTTATCAAAAAAATTGTGGGTTCAAAATCAGCAAATTTTCTTGTAGGTCTACAAGCTTTTTTTTGCTAACATTACAGTTTTTTTTTTTTTTAATGTACTTCGTGTACACTAAAACCCAATTGTAATATCAGTTTTTCAAAGTTAGCGTATGTATTAGCGAAATGCGTAAAATACGATACATTAAATTGATTTAAACAAAACTTGTGGTAAAAAAAATTTTTGATGAAAAAAAGTTTTTGACAAAAATAATTTATAAAAAAATTTTGAGGAGATTTTTTTTTTGAATAAAAAAATTTGAAGACAAAAAAAGTTTTGATGCAAAAAAAAAAAATTATGAATACACTTTTTTTTATGTAAAAGAAGCTATTATGGAAAAAAAAAATTTTATAAAAAAAAATTTGATGGAAAATTTTGATGAAAAAAAAATTAATGCAAAAAATAAAAAAAATGTATGAAATAAAAAAAAAAATATGAAAAAAAAATTTATGAAAACAAGTTTTTTATTGAAAAATAATTATGTTACGTTTTATTCACCAGCTGGTGAAAAACGGGTTTATTCACTAGCAGGTGAATTACTATCCAAGTTACAAATCGAAGTTACGAACCTGCTTGGTTTTAAGAAAATAACAACAGTAATTCTTATTTTCTTTTTTTTGTTAGTCGGTAGCTTAGATGCTTGAATTATGGTGGCGTCCTTCATCATTTTTTTAATTTAACCTAAATTAGCCTAAAAACAGTAGTATGTTAAAAATTCTTTGATTTTAAAAATCCATTAAAGTTTTAAGCAACTAGCTTCCCCCGTTTGGGAAATTCTGCTTTATAGTTCATACATATTTATAAATGTTTTTATCACAGCACAATATATTTTGACAATTTTTTATTAAATCTCTTTTAATTTATGTTAAATACCTAATAATAGAAATTATTTAAAACATTTCCCACATACACACATTATTAACCTAAATTTACATTTTTCAACAATTTTCTGGTTTTTATCTCTGCTCAAACATACAAATATTTATATTGAAATAACAAAAAAAAAAAATAATATTATTTACACTTGAAAAGGCAGAAAATCATATTTAAACAAACAATTAAAACTTAAGCCTTAATGGTTTTGTTTTCAAAATATTTATATGTAAATTAGAGTGCCTCGAATTTAAATTTAAATTTGATTTGTAAGGGGGGAAAAGGGGGAAATAGTGATCGAGGGGTTAATCCGCGATAACCCCTCGATCATTCCAGAAAATTGTTTAACTGCTGACCGAATAAAATGGGCTCTAGCTTCATTCAAACCATACAAATCACCTGGACCTGACGGCATTATTCCGGCAATGCTTCAGAACGTCTCCAATATTTTAATTCCGCATCTTTTATCGATTTTTACTGCATGCCTGAAATTTTGCTATATTCCAAAAGGATGGAGGAAAGCAAGTATTATATACTTGCCCAAAAGCGGTAAACTTAACCACGCGACGGCAAAAGATTACAGACCAATCAGTTTAACATCTTTTCTTTTGAAAACACTGGAAAGGATAATTGATCTATATATACGAGAGCATTTGGGTACAAATTTTCTATCGGATGCACAGCATGCTTACCAGCAGGGTAAATCCATAGAGACTGCGCTCCATTCACTTGTACAGAAGGTAGAAGTATCCCTGGAGTATAAGGAATTTGCTCTTGCAGCATTTCTGGATATAGAAGGGGCTTTTAACAATGTAAATACAAAGACGATAGTTAATGCTTTGGACAAGGCTTCAACTAACAGTTGTTTGAGTAAATGGATAGAGCAAATGCTTTCATGTCGGGAAATAACGGCCGAATGGGGTCATGCAAAAACATCTCGTTACGCTACTAGAGGAACACCACAAGGTGGGGTTCTGTCACCACTGCTCTGGCTCCTGGTGTTGGACCCCATTTTAAAGGAACTGAAGACTTTAGGAACCACAACAATAGCATACGCTGATGATGTGGTTATTCTATCATGTGGCAAATATCTGGATACTGTATCCGAGATTTTAGAGGGCTCACTTAAGGCTATGTGGAAGTGGGCTTCAGGAAATGGACTTAATGTCAACCCGCAGAAAACGGAAATGGTTCTTTTTACTAGAAAATACAAAATCCCGGAATTTAGAAAGGTTCGAGTGGGAGGAGTTGAAATTCCAATATCACCGCATGCCAAATTTCTTGGAGTGTTCTTGGACAGTAAGCTGTTCTGGAACAAGAACTCTGAAGAAGAGTGAAAAAGGCAAACAACGCGTATTACGCGTGTAAGAAAATGTTCGGCAGTACCTGGGGTCTAGAACCTAAAGTCACTTACTGGATTTATACTTCAATCGTAAGACCAATCTTACTCTATGGAGTTTTAGTCTGGCATAAGGCACTCGAAAAGGATGTGACGCTTAAAATGTTTCAGAAGCTTCAACGGCAAATGGGACGGAGTATCACTGGCGCTTTGAGAACAACATCAGCCGACTCTATCGACACTTTATTGCACTTATTACCAATTGATCTCTTTGCTAAGGGCGAGGCTTACAAAGCTTGCCTCAGACTCAAAGAGTCAAATTGGTTCAAGTATCGCAACTTTGGACACAGTAACATTGCTAATATGGACCGTATTGACTCTGATTACACAGTGCCCAAACTATTTTTCGACCGGAAATATGAAGTTAGATTTCCGGATCGAGAATTCTGGTCGACCTGGCAGGGCCCTCCTGCGAACTCAATAAATATCTTTACTGATGGATCGAAGCAATCGCATGGTGTTGGAGCTGGTTTCACGATACTGGAACTTGACCAACACTTATCTTTTAAATTACCCGTGGACTCGAGTATCTTTCAGGCTGAGATAGCTGCTATATCAAAAGCTGTGGAATATATGGCAAAGGAAAAAGGTGCCACCCTTAATTTCTACGTGGATAGTCAAGCTGCTCTAAAGGCACTCTTGAGCTACCAAATTAAATCGAAAACGGTTTTAAAGTGTTACGAGAATTTAAAACAACTTTGCTTAAATAATGAAGTTACCTTATTATGGGTACCAGGGCACGAAGAAATAGAAGGAAACGAGAAAGCAGATGAACTCGCGAAACTTGGAGCAGATGGCATAGGTACCACCATAATGCTTTCACCGCCACTCCAGCATTTCAAACTAAAACGAAATACCCTAACTGTCGCCAAAGCAAATCGAAGATGGAAGGAACTTGGGACAAGTCGTATAAGCAGAATTTTATGGCCACGCTATGATTTAGGAAGAACTAAATTCTTACTTACACTTACGAGAATAGAATGTCGTATGTTGACAGGTTTAATAACGGGACACTGTCTTGTCGGAAAACATGCCAAGAACATGAATCTTATTACGGACGCAAACTGTAAAAGGTGCGAGACACCAGACGTCGAAGAGACCATTGAACACATCCTGTGTCACTGCCCGGCTTTGGCACGAACTCGACTATCAATTATAGGAAGTTCACAGTTCGAGACTTTGGAGGAAATTACGAGGATAGACCTGAAAAGCTTGAAACAATTCGCAATGAAGGTCAATGTATTTAGTTTACATCGATAAGCGGAAAAAGTTTTGTGGTATCGCTATGGACCAATTGGTCTATGCGGAGTGCCCATCTGGCACCGCCACCCTAACCTAACCTAGAGTGCCTCGAATTTAAATTTAAATTTGATTTGTAAGGGGGGAAAAGGGGGAAATAGTGACCTTAGGCAGTTTTTTCGTTATCCTGAAACAGAGGTCATAGAAACTTGAAATATGGGACCCTTTAGCAAAAACAAAAAAAAAAAAAAAACATTCTGTAAAAGTAACCTTTACGTTAATCCGATTTTATTGGGGTAAAAAATTGTACTTTGGGACTTTTTCCATCTCTTGAAATAATAGGTTTAGAAACTTAAAAATTTTTGATGCAGGATCATCCAACGAAAAAAAAAACATTTATACAAAAGTAGTTTTTAGAACGTTTCAACTTTAAGATAGTAAAAAAGTGTTCTTTGGTACTTTTTGAATTTTTTCATATAATGGTCTTTAAAATCTTATTTTTAAAATGTGGGAGCCTCCATAGGTAAGTAAAACAATCTTATTTTTTTAGGTGTTTGAAACACGAATAGGATAAAACGGGGTAAAATTGTACATTGTTACTTTTTCGATCTCATAAAATAACATTAAAAACTTGAAATTTTGAATTTAGATTTGATCCTAAAAATGAATCATTACCCGAGTAAAAATTTTCTGATATAATCATATATAATTTGATACAATCTTATATGAGTTAATATGCTTCCGTATAAATATATATACAATTTTATCTATCACTTTGATACGGTTGATCCACTTTATATGGTTACATATTGCTTCATATATGATTAGGTTCGTATTTTGGTTTTGCTCATCAAATTATATAAAAATAGATATTATAAGATCAATTTGATCTAATTAGATTTGACCAAATTCAGGATCAAATTGTATCAATTTTTATATTTTTGATCTAAAGTAATACACTTAGATATTATTTGATACAACCATTTTACGGATCAAATTAGATCTATTTAGTAAAATTAGCAAAATATTTTTACTAGGGTATCAAAAGAATTTTTTGTATCCATGCCCACAAACACAGGAAAGCCAAAAATAATTTTATTTTTTAAGTGTTTAACAAATAAACATAAAAAACGAAAAAAAATAGTTTTTTTAAGTTGGTTTAGTTTTTCAATGGGGAAATTTTTACTCCCTGGCTAGATTTTGTCCATTTTGAAACGTTTTTGTAAACTTTGATGCATTGTATTGGTGCTAGGAAAATAGGTTATAGGGAGAATAATAGAGGGAGTAGGCTTTGTGGACATTTAATTGAAGTTTTTCAAATTTTAGCTGACTGGGAAGGCTACTGCGGGGAGTTTATTCTACATAGGGAGAGGTTCCACATGTGCGAAACATTGGACAGTCTACAACGAACGAATGAAATCTGCCGGAAAGGCGACTATAAGGAGTCTAGGAAAAAAAATTCTTCCGATTATGAACGTCCAGAAAATTTTATTCTTCTTGTCTAAAACATATATGGTACTAACTCGTGGCCATTCGGATTGAATTTACTCGTGTTTATTTATTAAAATAAATGTGTTTGCGATCCATCAAATTTATTAATTTTGCTGCTCTGAACGTGAATATTGATGATAGTGATCGGGTCAGTGGCTGCCGTTGAAAGCACCATTCCATCGCGAAAAATATACCAAATGGTTCATTTATTTAACAAAAATACAAAAAACATGTCAAAAAGTGTATTCTTTCAGAGGTTGGTTCAGTTATTCAAGGGGAACTTTTTTTCCCCTAGTCCGATTTTGCCCATTTCCGAACTTAACCTGCCTAGGACCATAAGACATATTCGTATCAAATTTCAAGAGGAAGCTCTTTTATTTTGGACTGCATCGTGCCATCAACAGACAGACTGACGGACGGACAGACAGACATTCACAGAATGTCTTAGAATCGATCATGGATCAATAATATATGGATAATTTTTTTTTTAGATTTTCCCAATTTGGTGACAGTTTTTAGTACGCTTTGAAAATTCCTTTTGTGGTAAATTTTCAGATTTTTTTGATGACCGGTTTGAAAGATATCGAATTTTTAAAAATTTTAGTTTGTTCCTTTACTCAAACTTCTTTTACTTATAACTTCTTCAATAATAATCCAAATTGCAAATTTTTTTTCCGTACTTTTAAAAAAAATCCAAAAAAATTCTTAAAAGTGCTCTAGTATGCGATTTTTAAGTTTTAAAATTTAAATCTCATTTTTAAAAATGTAAGTACTCTTTGTTTTTTTGAAATTTTTTTGTGTAAAACTTCTATCGATTCTACAAATTTTTTTGCCAGAAGGATCGTGGGATGTCGATTATTACTATGTTTAAAAATTTTTGTTGAAAAAATTTTATTGTAATTTTCCATTCTTAAAATCATTTCCAATGGTGCGTCATAGAGGGGTCACTTTTAAAACCGACCCTTATTAATTTTTACATCGTAACATTTCTTCGGAACAAACTAATGCCCTATCTACAATTTCTAAGAGGGCTCCCACACAAAACAATTTTTTTTTTAATTTTCTCCAACCGCTCTAACTGCCCTACTAGTGCCCTTAGAGCAATAAAATGTCTAACCTACCCACAAAAATTTTTTATTCTCTGAACACACCTTCCCTCTATCTTTAACTATTAAGGCGGTCCCCATTCAATTTTTTTCATTTTTTGAAAATTTGTTTTATTAAATTATCTTCTTCCGGTCCAATGGTGCGTCCGAGACGGGTCATTAGTGTGACCGAATCCCTCTTATTTTTACCCCCCAACATTTTTGTAAAACATACCACAGCCCTATCTCCACTCCCTAAGTAGGCTTCCATTCAAAATTACATTTTTATAAAATTTGCTCCAACTGTTATTTGTATGGGAGCCTACTTAGGGAGATGAGATAGGGCGTAGGTATGTTTTAAAAAAATGTTGTAGGGCAAAAATAAATGGGGGTCGGTCTTATTAATGACCCCTCTCGGACGCACCATTGGACCGGTAGAAACTGATTAAATAAAACAAATTTTCAAAAAATAAAAAAAATTGTATGGGGACCGCCTTAATAGTTAAAGATAGAGGGTTGGTAGTTCAGAGAACATGTTTGGACTAAAAACATATTGTGGCTAAGTCATACATTTTATTGCCCTAAGGGCACTCGTAGGGCAGTTAGAGCGGTTGGAGCAAATTTTAAAAAATGTCGTTTTGTGTGGAAGCCTCCTTGGAAATTGGAGATGGGGTATTAGTTTGTTCAAAAGAAATGTTTAGATGTAAAAAATAATGGGGGTCGGTATTGGAAATGCCCCCTCTTTGACATACCATTGGAGCGGTAGAATTGATTTTATGATTGGAATATTACAATTAAATTTTTTTCAAAAAATTCTTAAAAATAGTAATAATCGTTATCCCTTTATGGGGTCCTCGACCGATATTTGGATGCGTTACAAACGGAATGACAAATTGAGTATACCCCCATACTGTGGTTGGAGGGTATATAAAATAATTTACTAAATTTTTTTTTTTAATGTAAAATTTTTCGAGTGTATTTTTGTTTTTAGTGTAAAAATATTTTTGAGTGACAAAAATACGTTATAAAATATTTTTGTGACTAACCAATGTTTTTAAAACATGTTTAACGGGTTTTCAGGTTTTCAACACTTGAATTTTATGTGAAACTAATTGAAATTCACGGTTTTACTAATAACTTTTGCAGCACTAGACCGCTTTGGCTGAAATTCAATTCGAACCAGGCCAGGGGAACGAAAAATATATACATATGTTAAGCTTCAGCGTACTCAGAATTTTCTTTCGAAAGTTATCGTGTTTTTTTATATCGTAA
This sequence comes from Pegoplata infirma, assembly GCA_963921195.1. Lineage (NCBI taxonomy): Eukaryota > Metazoa > Arthropoda > Insecta > Diptera > Anthomyiidae > Pegoplata > Pegoplata infirma. The sequence goes on along the minus strand of OY992537.1, from coordinate 203,607,196 downwards.
ATTCACAAAAAACCCTTGCCGAAATTTAGTCTTTTGCTCATAACTTTTGAACCACTGGACCGATTTCGCTGGATTGCAATACCAACCTGACCAGGTAAATGCCCAACATATATTCCAAACCTCAGAAGCCTCCGTAAAGTCTGTCAAAAGTTATCGTGTTTTTAATAGACAGACGGGCATCACTAGATCGTTTTAAAATCGATCGAGGATCATGAATATAAATACTTTATGGGGTCCTAGACCAGTATTTCTAAATGTTACAAATGGAATAACAAACTTATATATAATCTCTATCACTAGAGTGGAGGGTATAAAAATGGAAAAATGAGGGAAAATTCTCTTCTTTCATTTGCCGTTAATGGTGACATTATATGACATGTACAAATATTTCAAAAATATTTAACAAAATGTAATCCTTTAAAACTTTTAAGTCCTTTTAAAAAGAAATAAGATTTTGAAATGAAAAACTGTAAATGCAGTTTTACTCCATTTGATTTCTACATTCAGACGTTAGTATATCATCCGGTTCGTGTTTAATATTGCCTGTCGGACGGTGTAATTATTATCCACGGTTGGGCTGAAAGACTTCCAGAGTTAATAACAAATCACCACCTTCTGATCATATGGCATTGTGTCAACCAAATTTAGGCACTCTAATATTCAAAGCATTAACCTCTCTTCCTCTCTCTCTCACTCCCTCTCACAATGATTATTTAATTACTTTTGTCTTAATGTATGTGTTGGTGTTTATGTTGATGGAAATGTGTTTGTGTTAAGGAAAAGGAAAACAGAAATTTGTTACAGTTTTGTATTGCAAAATAAATATTTCCGTTTTAATACATAGACAAATACAAATATATAGATGCACACACATACTTCAATATACATAAAGTAGAACGTAATAAAGTAGTTTTTTAATTAAGTAATACTTTGAAAAATAAAAATATTTAAGAGAAACAAAATGCAATTTGCAGATTATCCATAAGGAAAAAAACAAAAATTTCACAGTAATTTTAAATGATTAAGTTAGTAAAAGATAAATTAAAAACAAATAAAATATTTAAAAAAATAATCATTATAAAAATTTTTCACAAAAAATATTTAAAAAAATAATCATTATAAAAATTTTTCACAAAAAATTTAAAGAATGAAACTTTTAAATAAATAAATGAAGTAAGAGCACAAATTTTATGAAAAAAAAATTTAAAACTATTCTTATTGATAAAACGATGAAATTTTTTCAATTAACACATAATTGTGAAGTTTACTAAAGTAACAGTAGGAAATTGAATTGTGCAGTAATTTCATGAAAAGTGCACAGAAAAGAAAATTTGTCAAATTTAAATCAACAAACATTAATTGTAAATCAACCAAACATGATATCAACCAAACATTTAGTAAAAACTGCTGCCTCTTAGTCCATAATTCAAAACTTCGATATTATTTTCAACACACTCAGTCCAGAATTTTATTTCAAAATTTTTTATCATGTCAACAAATAGTGTTTGTGTTCGTTTAATTTCTTTGTTGAAAAAAAAAAAACTTTTGCCAGGTCAAAAAATTGTGTTTGTTGAATTTATTTGTTAAAAAAAAATAAATTTTTTTTATTTCCGTCAGATCAACAAATTGTGTTTGTTGAATTTCTTTGTTGAAAATAAAATAATTCCTTTTTCAGCAATAATTATATAATTCACAAACGTTTGTTTATATTAGAGATGGGCGTGTGAGTGATTTTTGACTCACGCTCACGACAGGAATTTTTGAATCACACACATTCACTCACGACCATATTTTTTCTACTCACACTCACTCACAATCACGTGAGTAAATTTAATGCAACTCACACTCACGTGCACTCACACAAGCTTCACTCACACTCACGTTGACTCACACTCACGAAACTCTTATTTATAAAAAAAAAATTCAAAAACTAAAATTTCAAAAATCATTCAAATTTTTTATCAAAATTTAAAGTTCAGCAAAATTTAATTTTTTTTTTTTGCTTTTTTAAGCCAAATTTTGCAATTTTTTGTTGCTTTTTTGGTACGAAAGGAAATATGAAGAGCAAATAAATCACGCAAACTCACGCAAAAAAAATCGATTCACGCACACTCACTCACGCAAAAATCTTACTCACGCACACTTACTCACGCAATTTTTTTCCCCACTCACACTCACTCACAATCACGTGAGTAAAATTTAATTCAGTCACACTCACGCGTGATCTCGTGGAATCACGTGAATCACGCTCTTATCTGCTCATGTGGCTATCTCTAGTTTATATAACAAATTTTCATATATAAGGATTTTCAGTGAAATAACTAATTGAATTCACAAATATTTGGGTCGATATAACAATTCGTTTTTTTCTGTGTGGTGTGTGTCTCAAGAGATACTTCCTCTACGCAACCCCGTGGAAGGCTCCATGTACCATTGTTTCATCTACTGATAAATCCGACTAATTTTTTTGAAAAAAATTTCAATTCCCTGAGTCTTGCCTTCATTTAAAAATCTCTACTTCCCCTTCTTTTAACTGAATTCATTTTGTAGAATTAAATTCACAATTCTCTTTCGATTTTTGTTCGAACTTCCCTTCTTAATAGTTTCCTTTTTTGTTTTTGTGGTAATACTTTTTTGTTTTTTTTTTTTTGTTGAAATGTAAACAATATGTGTTTATAGCCAAGGTAACTCAAAATACCAATAACAAATTTCATTGTTTACAACGATTTAAGGTACAATAAATCTTACTTATACAGTTTGTTTCTAAAACTCTTTTGCAAAATCTGCTGGTTAGCAATTTTGTTTATACCATTTTTTTTTTGCTTTATGCAAACCCGATTTTTTTTTTAGTTTTACTCTTCTTTTGAAAACTAGAGTTCAATAATAAACTACACTTGAACGACTTTGGGTGATTACTACAAATGATAAAACCGCCCGAAAAATAGAAAACACGATCTGGATAATATACGTTTGAAACTATAGATTAAATTAAGTAAAGCTGCATTGACAGTTTTTTCATATCGTGTTTCTGTTTCCCTTAAAAAGGACTTCAAAGTTTAAAAGGATAACATTTTATAAAAAAAAAATATTTTTGTCCTAGGATGCCACTAGTGATGACAAATGGAAGAGTGGGATCTCCCCTAATTTTTCTATTTTATTATTTTTTACATATGAGGAAAAAGGAGGCAAGTTACGTCCTTTCAAAACTTTATCCTTCAATATCATTAACAATTTTCCACAAAATATTTGGATTAAGTTTTCAAAGGACGTTATTCGCATCCTTTTATCCTGATACGGCAAAATGAAAAAAAAAAATATGGGGGATATCCTCCTCTTTCATTTGGCATCACCATTGGCATCCTAGGACACGTACAAACATTATAAAAATATTTTACAAAATCTAATCCTTTAAAACTTTGAAGTCCTTCTAAAAGGAATTAGGATCACGAAATGAAAAACTGCAGTTTTACACCATTTGATATCTATTTTCAGACGTAAATCATAATCAAATTTGTATCGAGTTCCCTTGTTTGAAAAATTTTCAGCACCTGTTTTGAAATTTTTAATTTTTATTTTTAAGTCAATTTATCAATAATCCGGACACATTCTATTTAAGTTAAGATCTATAAGTTAGATAGATAAGATAAGTTTAGATTCTATTTAAGATTATCCACACAATTTATTTCGTATTTTGCAAGAAAATCGCATTTGAATATTGGATGGCATAAAAATTCTGTAATTTTCTTGTATATATTGTGTCTACATTGCGTATGGGTGATATTATTTGCATTGGTTTCGCAAATACTTGTTACTCATACGCAATGGTGACACAATAATTCTCTTGTATTTTTTTTTTTTGTATAAACATTGCGTATGAGTGATATTATTTGCATTGGTTACGCAAATATTTGCTACTCATACACGATGTTGACACAATAAAACACAAAAGAATTAAAAAATTTTTATGAAATACAATATTCAAATGCGATTTTCTAAAAAAATACGAAAAATGCCCTCCTTTTATTATTTATGTGGATCGACAAACATCTAAACTTTAAAAAATATGTGTGGATTTCTGATAAATCCAAAAAAACTTTTTGAAGTTCACAATTTTTTTTTTTTTATTTTGAAATCATTTTTGATTTTTTTTTTTTAATTAACTGACGGATCATCAATTTTGTTATTTTTTTGTTATTTTGTAGGTTCCTGAAAGGATCCTATATAAAAATTACCCATATTTTATAAAAATTTTTAAAAGTTTTTTATTTGAAAATTTAAAACAGAATCATCTCATTTTAATTTTTTTTCAAAATAACAATTTAACAAATTAAAATAAAACGCATACGAGAATGCAGGGAAGTACCTACAATTTGGTAAAGCTGCATAAATAACTAAAAATCATTTTTTTATCAATAATTTGGAAGATATGGGCGTTTAAAAAGCGCTTTTTTGACAATATTCACTTTTATGCAGTTCTTTACCATTCTTGTGCTCGGAAACCGTAAGTCGTTCGAAATATTTTGAAAAAAATTAAATATTTGTCTCTCTAACAAACTTTGAAAATTTATTGCTCGAAAAAACACCTTTTTGAAATATTTATAGCTTTAAAAGGACATTTTAAACTTTAATACAAAATTTTGTTTCTTGAAATCTATGATGTTCTTCCCAGCAAAAAAGGACATTCAAATATGGTTTTACAAATTTTTTGTTGAAATTTTTAGAAATATTTTTTTTTTATAAATTTTAAATCTTCATAATTTAATAAACAGTATTGTTTTTATAAGTTTTTTTTGTACGACTTACGGTTTTCGAGCAAAAAATGTTAAAAAAACTGTCTAAAAGTCAATATTGTAAAAAAGCGCTTTTTTAAACGCCCATATCTTCCAAAGTATTGATAAAAAAATGGTTTTTAATCATATATGAAGAACCAAAAATTAACTAAATCGGTGATCTGCCAGTTAAATTTCATATGGATTTGCTCACATAAACATTTTTGTATAAAAAAAAAAAAAAAATTTGAGAACGTTACAAAATAAATATGGGGAAATCCATGTCAAGTCGGACACTTCGAATATTTTGTTTTTTAGATTTTCCTTATTTGTTTACAGTTTTTAGTACCCTTCGAAAACTCCTTCGTGGTAAATTTTCAGATTTTTTGATGACTCGTTTTTTAGATTTTCCCAATTTGCTAACAGTTTTTAGTACCCTTCAAAAACTTCTTCGTGGTAAATTTTCAGATTTTTTTTGATGACCCGTTCAAAAGATATCGAATTTTTAAAAATTGGTTGTTTGTTCCTTTACTCAAACTTCTTTTACTCATAACTTCTTCAATTATGGTCCAAACTGATTTTTTTTTTTAAATTTTTTTTATTTTCATATGTACTAAAAAAAAATTAAAAAAAAATCCTTAAAGTGCTTTAGTATGCGATTTTTAAGTTTTAGAATATAAATCTAATTTTTCAAAATGTTTGTACTCTTTGATTTTTTTGAAATTTTTTGTGCAAAACTTCTAACGATTCTACAAATTTTTTGCCCAGTATGTTCGAGGGATAAAGATTATTACTTTTTTTTTAAGTTTTTTGAACAAATTTTATTGTAATTTTCCAATCTTAAAATCATTTCTACTGCTCCAATAATGCGTCATAGAGGGGTAATTTCAAGACCGACCCTCATTATTTTTTACGTCTAAACATTTCTTCGAAACAAACCAATACCCTATCTCCAATTTCTGAGGGGGCTCCCACACAAAACGACATTTTTTTAAATTTGCTCCAACCGCTCTAACTGCCCTTAGAATTCCCTTAGAGCAATTAAATGTATGACAGACGCAAAATATATTTTTTATTCCAAACATTTTCTCTGAACACACCTACCCCAGTAAAAACTTCTATTACCAAGTAATGGGGTTTTCGCCTTAAAATACATAGATGGTGGTATCTAGTTACTAGGTTGGTGAAACACTCATTATTTTAACATGGCGATGTCATTGGAGTAATGACCGCATACCCACTCGCTTACGAGAATGCTACTGAAAAACTACATACATTAGTACCACAAATAATGAGCTAAATAGCCCAAAAATAACTCGTTACCCACTCCTTACAAAAATGCTACCAAATAACAGCATACATTAGTCCTAAAAATTAGTAGCTACCAGTAGCCCAAAAATAACTCGTTGCCCACTCCTTAAAAAAATGCTACCAAATAGCAGCATACATTAGTCCTAAAAATTGGCCGTCTTCCCTCAGCAAGGAATTGCGTCATGTTAAACGCGGTTATTTCAAGAGCAACCAAGCGAGAAAATTTCTACAATCTATATGTAAGAAAAGCCAACGGAACCAATGTTTACATTGATATCCATCCCTCCAAATGTTTGATTGTAAAATTCAAATAATTAAAGGACCGAAAATATATCTTGGAACATCGTAGAAAGGGACATTTGGCTGCTTAGGGCAGGACCAATAACAAATTTACAGAAGCGACTGCTGCTCAGCCCATGGAAACCGCATTAAACACCATCTTAAGTTTTAGGTTATATAAGAGTGAGTAAGTTTTTAAGGAAAATATTGTATATGATGTTTTTTTTTTACCTTTTAACCGGTTTTAACATACTTTAAACAACAAGGAAAACAAATGAGTTAAATTAAAATTTGGAAAACGCCCCAAAATTTCTAGAAAAACAATTACAATTTAGAAAAAGCCAATTAAAATTCAGAAAACTTCAATAGAGTTATGTAAAGACTAATTAAGGCTCATAAATCACTATCAAGTGTCAGCTAGATCCAGGTTTTTAAATATCAATTTGGTTTTCTAAACTTTAATTTGACTGTTCGCAATTTTAATCAGAATTCCTGAATTTAAATTTCTGTTAACGGAGTTTTATTAGAAAAAGTAGAGAAATGTTAATCTTTTTTAAGCAAAATGTGCAAGTTCTTTCTAAATTTTCTTTAGCATTTTTAATTTTAATAAAAAAAAAATTATTTGGACAACTTATCAAATATTTTAAATCGTATTTACCAGCAAACCGGTTCTGTATGAGGCTATCGGTAACTTATTATTTGTTAACAAGAAGTAACCGGTCCTGTATGAGGTTATCGGTAACTCATTATTTGTTAATAAAAAGTAACCGGTTCTATATGAGGTTATCGGTAACTCATTATTTGTTAACAAGAAGTAATCGAGCAGGTAACGAGTCCTCATTACATAGAATGCAGGCGGTAATGGGGACTTATTACCAAGTTTTTACTGGGACCCTCTATCTTTAACTCTTAAGGCGGATTCCATAAACATTATTTTATTTTTTGTAAATTTGTTTTATTTAATTAGCTTCTACCGGTCCAATGGTGCATCAGAGAGGGGTCATTAGTGAGACCGATCCCCATTTATTTTTACCCTTTAACATTTTTGTAAAATATACCTACGCCCTATCTCCACTCCCTTCCATTCAACAGGCGCGGATCCAGCTCTTGGCTTTGGGGGGGTGGGGAAAATTTTTTTGCTCAAAAAATATTTTTTACATGGTCGAATTTGAATCATTTGTTAAAGTTTTTTGGTGTTCAACTCTTGTTTATTATTATTTTTTCTATAGAAATGGATATCCCGCTAAAAGTTTATTCCTATAATAAAAAAACTTAAATGTTTGATATTTTGAAAAATGTCTCTTCAAGAAATTGTCAGGTTCTAAAGCATTTTTCTGACAGCAAAATACCCAGATTCTGACTTTATTTTCTAATAGAAAATAAGTCAGGTTTGATACATGTTTATTCACAAAAAGTTTTCTGATTTGAAAATTTTTCCGAGTCATTTGCTTAAAGAGAAAGTTTATGATTCTAAGACGTTATCCCAATAGAAAACTTCAGAGTTTTTTTTTTGATACAGACAAGCTTTTAAAATTTATACAAAAATATTTTAAGTAGGTTTATTCTAGCTCGAGGTCATTATTTCCTTTACTTATTAAGGCTATGATATTCTCATAAAAATATTCAAAAGCTTATTCTATGAGAATATCATAGTCTAAATAAGTAAAGGAAATAATGACCTCGAGCTAGAAAAAACCTACTAAAAATATAATATTTTAAATGTAGAATGTAACGATTCCTATTTTTGAATAAAAATTAATCAGAATTTATAAAAAGAATTTAAAACTTCTTAGGTTCTGAAATATTAAAAATGCTTTCTATTCTACATATTTTTCTACAGAAAAGGTTTAAGATACCGAAACGATCTTTCTACACCAAAATTTTTAGGGTTTGAAAATACCTGACATTAGAAAAATTTAATTTTTTCCTAAAAATTTTTTTTTAGTTTTTGAGTCATTTTTCTCATAGAAAAAGTCTCAGAATCTGAGCCTTCGAAATTTTTCCTACAAAAAGTCTTGGATTCTGAGACATTTTTCAAATAAAAATTAAAATTTGGAATCTAAGACCTTTTTTTAGATTCTGTGATATTTTTCTAAAGTTTCAGAATATTTTATCTAAAATTCTCAGAGTCTAAGACAATTATTTTTTAATATTATTAGGTCTATTCGATTACCCAAATTTCTTACTATTTTTTACAACAACTGGAAAGTATTGTTTACTTTTTGTATTGAAAATTTCCAGCAGTAGTAAAATGAGTAAAAAATAGTATATTGTAGTAAGGTAATCGAATAGACCTATTATTTTTTTAATATTAAAACTCAAAAATTCTAAAATATTTTTCCCATCGAAAAAATCTGAATTTTTTCTAGGATTCTAGGACTTTTTTTCCTGTAGAAATGGTCTTAGCTTTTCCTATAAAAGTCTTAGATTTTGAGACATCTTTCTAATAAAAATAATCTCAGATTCTGAGACATAAAAAAAAATTTCTAATTTTTCCTATAGAAAAAATTTTATTTTAATTTTACTTTTTTCTATACAAAATTTATGATTTAAAAATAATTTTGCTAAAGAAAACTTTTGAGATTCTTGAAAATTCTAGAAAAAATTCTCACTTATGATTTCATTTCCCTCTTTTCTAGAAAATTCTCAGAATTTTCCTATAAAAAAACTCTCAGATTTTTCCTATCGAAAAACTGTTAGATTTTTCAACTTTTTCTTTTAAAAAAATTCTAAAATTTTTTCACGTAGAAAACTTTTAACAGTCCGCGACATTTTTCCTCTAGAAACATTTTAAGATTCTTTAACATTTTTCATAGAAATTTTTTCAGATTAAAAAATTCTAAAATTTTTTCATGTAGAAAACTTTTAACACTCCGCAATTTTTTTCCTCTAGAAACATTTTAAGATTCCTTAACAGTTTTCATAGAAATTTTTTTCAGATCCTTGGATACTTTCACTTTCCACTTTCACTTTCCTTCTTCGCCCTTCATTTCTTCTCTTTGTTTTCTTTTCTTCCTTTTTTTTTCTATTTCTTTTTTATCTTTCGAATTCGGTTCGGGGGGGGGGGGGGGGGAATTTCCTTTTTGAAGATAGACCGTAAGTATGTTTAAAAAAAAATATTGGAGGGTAAATTGGGATCGGGCTAACTAATGACCACTCTCGGAAGCACCATTGGACCGGTAGAAGCTGATTAAATAAAATAAATTTACAAAAAAATAAAAAAATTGTATGGGGACCGCCTCAGTAGTTAAAGATAGGGTGATAGGTGTGTTCAGAGGAAATGCTTGGACTAAAAAAATATTGCAGCACACTTCTTTTTATATCATACCGTAGCGTATCCAAAAAGGGCTTTTAATAGGACAGTAAAAATAAGGAATTTTTTTTTTGATGTTTAGATTTTTTTTACTTTTAATATGAAACTCTTTGTTTATAATAAAAATGATACGAAAGGGAGCGGGCTTATGTAAATTGCCCAAAAAAATCTTTTCACTTTTTTATTAGAACAAATCTTATTAAAAATACCGCAAAAAATATTTTTTTTATTTATATTTTTCTATGTGTTTGTTTTTTTTTTTATTTAAGAAATTTTAGGCGTGTGTTCAAACACACGCTTTTTCAGTACTACCAACTAGCCCTGAATGCAGGTGGTTTGGATGCGCTACTTGATTCGGAATTCCTTTTCAAAGGCTGCTGCCAGTTTAGCAAACATTCTGCTGGGACTGGTTTTCCAAAAATTCGCTGTCCATAAAAACAAATACGAAAACGAACTAATAATATTTTCTAATACAAAGTAGGGTAAAAGGTATAAATACCTAGACAAACAAATTGCACAGGTGTTTTGTGTGCTGGACAAATTTCTGTAAATTCAAGTGAACAGTAAATAGAAACAATACAGACAATATTGTCACAAACAGGAAATAAAATGAAACGAAATAAAAATTGAATAGATTGGAGATTTTTTTCTTCTTCAGGATTTAGTATACAAATTATAGCATGATTTAATGTGAATACAAAAAAAATAATAGCAGAACAAAAAACTTAAAGTTTTGCGAATTTTTTTGGTAAATTTTTTGTAAACACTTTTTTTCTTTTCTTAGATTTTATTTTATTACAGTAATAAAGTAAAAATTCTATAATAAATCTTATTTAATCTGTCATATATAAGTACTTGGCTTAGAGAGTAAGGAAGTTTTTTTGCTGTTTCTTATAACTGCAACAGAAAAAAAAATTATACTTTATAAGGTGGCAAATATTTTAACAGTGGCAGCATAAAAAAAAAATAAATATAAAAATATATATTTCATACTTACCAGTCTTCATGTAAAGAAATAAAATATCATGTAGTATATATTGCAACCTTAATCCTTTGAGTGTTAAAAAGTAGTAAAATAGAGATGAACAGAAAAAAAAACAAAAAACAATTTTGCTGCACAGGAAAGTGTTTGGCGTTGTGCAACAACGACACTATTAGATCATTTGTCTGGAAATTTAACAGCTTAACGAGTTGCTGTGCAAAGAACTTACTTGCCGGTTGTAAAAGTTCCAGTAGTGTTTGTAGTTGCAATTCTATTTTTTTATGCCTTAAAGGTATTAAGGATTAAACAAAGGATGTTTTGGAAAATTGTGGGTTATATATAATAATGCAATTTATAGTAGAAAATAAAGAACAAGTAGGTGTAATGCTATTTTTAGAATGTTCGAAATTTTTATGTTTCAAAATAAGTATATACCAAAATGACTCTATTGAGGATATTTATTAATTATGTCATTTACCAGTTTGACTGCAGTAAAAAAAAATATACTAAAAGATGGGAAAATTAACTTAATTAAAGAAAAATTGGTAATGATTTGGCCCTAAAGATTTGTTTCTTTGGTTTAAGTTTATAGTTTAAAAATAAAAAAAAAAATGCCTGCGAAGTTTGTACTCTTGCCCAAACCATTGAATCATGATAATGTTTTCTGTATAAATCGGTATTCTTTCCAAAGCAAAATTTTTCTAGAAAAAATAACGGTATACTAATTTGTCATTCCGTGCAAAACGCATTGAAATATCGGTTGATGACCACTAAAGGTGTCCTAACGACTAAGGTAATTTTTCAAAATCACTTTTTAATACGTGGTAGGGTCCTAAGTTGTAGTTTTGTATCTAAAAATGAGTGAGCCAAAATTTGGAGACAATCGGATAAAAATAACTCGTGCCGAAAATGGATTGAAGTTTTGGGACACTCTTATCTGATGAAAAAACACGTTTTTTCTAGTTTTTTGAAAAATATTGGTATATGCTATTTTTTGTTAATTTTTTTGTTAAATAATATGAAAATGGTAATAAATTATCTTTCCAAAAAGCTTAAAGAAATTCAAATCGGATGAAAAATAAGCATTTTACGCATACATGCCCCAGACCATTGTATGGTTTTTAAAGCCAAAATTTGAAAATTTTCAAAATTTTTAGGCAAAAAAATAAAAAAAATTAAATTTTACTTTATAATTATATTAAATACATATTATAGATAAAAACTAACAGATATGGTAGTCTAACTTTTTTTTTCATTTGGCGTGGGTAGTGATATAATTTCCGCGGATTCCAAAGAAAATGAGTTTTTCTAAAATAATTTAGCAAATATTGGAAACAATTTTCTGTATTGTATTATACGAAGTGAAATACATGAATTCTGTAAATTTTTTGAGAATTCGGGCATCTTTAACCCCTTTTCGTCGAGGTGAAATGACAAATTTGAGACGTTATACATTTCTATAATACAAAATATCTGCATATATCCGATTTCTCAAAAGATACAGAATTTACGTTTTACACTTAGATCCGCACAATAGAGCACAAATTTTCAAAAACTTGCTTAATTATTGTAGAAAAACGCATTTTATTTGGAATCCGCGGAAATTTTATCACTACCCGCGCCAAATAAAAAAAAGCTTGACTACCATATCTGCTATTTTTAATCTTAAACATGTTTTCAATTTGATCATAAAGTAAAATTAAATTTTTACTATTTTTTTGCCTAAAAATTTTAAAAATTTTGAAATTCTGGCTCTAAAAACCATACAATGGTCTGGGGCATGTATGCGTAAAATGCTTATTTTTCATCCGATTTTAATTTTATTAGTCGTTTTGAAAAGGTAATTTAGTACCATTTTCATATTATTTCACAAAAAATTTAACAAAAAATATCAAATACCAATGTTTTTCCAAAAACTAGAAAAAACGAGTTTTTCGTTCTTATAAGAATGTCCCAAAACTTCAATCCATTTTCGGCACGAGTTATTTTTAGCCGATTGTCCCCAAATTTTGGCTCACTCATTTTTAGATACTAAAGAACAATATAGGACCCTACCAGGTATAAAAAGGTGATTTTCGTTTTTAAGGACACCTCTAATGACCACATTATGTTTATCGGGCATTCCATGAGAGATCACCCAAAATTTGACCGACGGTTTTTAGATTTTCCTAATATTTTGCAGAGCATATAAAGATTTCACTTTTGAGTTCGCCAAAATTCAAAAAACTGGCGATTTTATTCGACTTTTTAATTTTTGAAAACCCAAAAAATCGGTCAAAAGTGTCTCACTTTAAAAATCCATATCTTTAGTAATTCTTAATGGATCTGAGAAGTGTGTTGGGATAAGACCCACTTTAAGAAAAAATTATGATAAAATATTTTTGTCAAAATAAACTGCATTTTTCTGCAGTTGCATTTTTCAAATGCATTTTTCGTTGATTTGAGTATCATCCGATTTATTTTTTGTTAGCATTTTTCGAAAATTTAGAATCTTAACTTTAAACTGCCATCCTCAAACCTCTGGGACGCGACCAGTTACTATGATAAATTTATTTTTTAAGAAACTTCTTCCAAAAATTTCCTTCATTTAAGAGAAAAAATATATTAACCGTCCGACAGCTAATATTAAATATGAACCGGATGATAAACGTCTGAAAGTAGAGATCAAATGGAGTAAAACTGCATTTACATTTTTTTCATTTAGTGATCCTGTTTCCCTTTAAAAGGACCTTAAAGTTTTAAAGGATACATTTTGTAAAATATTTTTGAAATAATTCAGATGTTTTTATATTTGAATAGTTCATGCGAATAAGGACGAATAGACCACTTTTTCGCAAACACGTTTTTTTGCATAAATGCATTTTATTAGCAGAGCCCTACAATCCTATGCAGAAATTTTGGGGAAATTTTGACTTTTAAGGCTAAAAAAATTACTTTGAAAGTGCAATAATTCGTATATTTTTATATTTTTGTTTAAATTGGGAGTAAACTAACGCACAATTTTGATTAAATACATCACAAAAACATACAAAAATTTTACTTTCGGTAACAATGTGTTAAAAGAACATTACGAGGAACATACCACACTTATTATATTGGCAAAAAATTTTACCGTTCTTGAGTTATAAGACTTTAAAGTGTGGAAAGCAAAAAGGGCGAATATCCATCCTTAACAAAATATTATATAAAAATTATTTAGCTGCGAGTTTAAAATTGATATTAGCTAAAATTTGAAATTGTACACAAAAAAAACAATCTTAGCACATACAAACTTTAAGTGTTAATACTGCATCCAATGTCAGGAATAAAAAACAAAAATTTTTCATGTCCTTTTATGTTACGTCGTAATATGCAGTCAAGGGTTAATATTATAATTCCTAAAAATGTATTTAGTGTCATAAAGAATTACTACTGCATCAAATGGCAGGAATATTAAAAAAAAAATTAACAAAAAAAATTTTTTTTGCATGTCCTGGCAATCCTTAAAAAGTGTATCCTTGAAGTCCTTAAAGTGTTACAAACAAATACCAACCATAGTTCGTCAAGTATTGCAAGTATCATGAAAATGTAGTCAAAATCTGCTGCAAAATAACACATTTTTATTCAAATTTCAATACATTTTTTTGGATATTCGCCCTTTTTCCATTTAAGCAAAAAATTGAAGTCCAATTTTTGGCAAGTTCTCTTTCGAATACCTTACTAAAATTTTGTATATAGGTAGATGTGACCTAAATCTTTAAGCTAATACCAAAAAGTTGACAAAAATATTATTTTTTAACCGTTTCCTGCGTTTTTATTGTCCCCTGTAAAATTCTACAAATGGTCTATTCGTCTTTATTCGCATGAACTATTCATTTGTTTGTTGGTTAGTTGATGATCGTGATCTTACTACGATGGTACAATTTTCTTCTTCTAATTCCCAATGGGTAGAGTCGAATATGTATTAATATCTTAGTTTGATCATTAAATATTGTCATTACAAACCCATTGCTACTTGTAGTATAGGGATTTTATTTTTGCTAAATAATCTTGATAATGGGATCTGACAAATCCCGAAACACGTGTCGATTAAGTCTTGCAAAAAATTACCATCATAAATAAATTTAAAACAGAAAAATAATTTTCTTGACAATTATTCTATGAGAATATCATAGTTTTAATTAGTAAAGGGTATAATGACCTTGAGCTTGAATACACTTACTCAAAATATATTTTTCAAATATTGTACTTGTCATAGAATGACACTGGTATTGGCAAATGAAAGAGGTGGATCTCTCCTAATTTTTCCTTTTTTTATTTTCCCATATCAGGGTAAAGGTATGTGAATAAAGTCATTTGAAAATTAAAAAAAAATATTTTGTTGGAAATTTTGAATGATATTGAAGGATACATTTTTGAAAGGACGTAACTTACCTCTTTTTTCTGATATGTTAAAATAATAAAATAGGAAAATTAGGGGAGATCCCCCTTTGTCATTCCTTATCACTATTGACATATCACTAGTGACATCCTAGGACAAGTACAAATATTAAAAATCTTTTAAAAGTATCACGAAAAGAAAAATTGTAAATGCAGTTTTACTACATTTTGTCTCTTGTTTCAATTTTATATGAAACAGTTCGTGTTTAACGACTTTTTTAAATTTTTGTCGGACTGTGTTATTGATGCGTGAAGGTGTCTATGATATTCTAGTACTATCCATCTATCTATTTGTCTGTGTATATCGATAAAATAAATTTTTGATGAAAAAAAGTTTTTGATAAAAAAAAATTTATGAAATACAACTAAAAAGTTTTATTCGACCTTTCCGAGTACATTGATACCCTCCACAGTGTTAAAAGTTTATTTGCCAAAAAAAAATAAAAAATTTGGAAAAAGAAAAAAAAACCGCAAAAAAATAAATTTATTTGTAACAAAATAAGTTTGTACTTTTTTAAATACCATTCGGTGATTGATTCTGTTCCCATGTGACAACCAGCAGCCGAATTAAAGCATTTTGTTATAAGGGTTCAAGTTAAAAAAAATGCAGAAGAAAAATTAAATTTCTAAAAATTATAGACATTTCTGGTATTTCCCATACCGGTTTCAAACACCTCAGTTAGCGTTATCAAAAGTAGGATTTTAAATGTCGGTTTGTCTTGTTAATGAAAACTGTTTTTTATTTATGTGAATATTTATAGTTTCTACGGAATAAATTTTGACAGTTTTCAGCACTACAATTCTATTTCTAGCAATCTCAATGTCACTACTTCATACTTTCTTTCAACTTTTTTGTCTCTTACATTATTTCGCAAGGGTTACCAACATGATCTGGAATTGCAGACACAAATGAAGGAATTTGCATTTTCTGTTTCAGAGACGTGCCTAATGGCGACATTTTCAGTCAGTAATTTTGTTTGACTTTTTCTGTAAGTACAGATCAAACACGGGGTCTAATTATATTAGTTATAAGGGTTCAAGTTGAAAAAATGCAGAAGAAATTTGCATTTAAATTATCAAAATCGGATCCATCTGTATGCGGAAAGAAAGAACAGTTCGAACCAAAAGAGCTGTTAGTTTGGTAAATCAGTAGTAAGCACACTCTTTCTGTTAAAAAAGGTAAAAAACGATGTATTTTCCTCAGAAAAAAATATTTGTTTGTATTTTCTTTTAGGCACTGGTACCAAAATACACTTTTCTAAATGTTTTTGGCATGCTTTTAAAGGTTTTTGGCCTGCTGAGTTGGAATATAACCTCGGAAATGGTCTATCGCTTTTAGTTTTTGAGATATCACTAGAGTGACTGGTACAAACAAAAATATAAAGTGTATTGTTCTGAAATTTTTTGAGATGTGTTATGCTTTGTTTTCGAGACATAAAAATGGTAAAGATTGCACCATGCTAATTTTTTACAATAATGGAGTATACAGGGTGATTCAGTCACGACCCAACGAATTTTACAAGCGTATTCCTTGGCTCATTTTATGAAAATATGTCCATTACGACCATCACCGAAAATGCAAATGTGCGAAATGGCAGCGGTTTGAAAATTTTCGGATTGGTGGTCGGAGGGTAGTAGGATGAAATTGATATTTTCTGAACCAAGAGCCCGATTTTTTTGTTTTTGGGTTTGTTGGAAAGACCTTTCAGAATTTTTAAAAATAAAATTTGAAAAAAAGACATAAGATTTTGCACATAACCTCAATTTGCTTAGCCAGAGGGCAGGTAACTAATGTTTTTTTCCTTGAAAGATAGCCCTAACTCTTACCTTTCCAAAATGCCCTAGAAGAAGCCCATAGGTTTTACCGTTCCAAAGTTTTACCGTTCCAAAGTCTTTCAAGGGTTAAAAAAACATAAGTTACCTGCCATCTGGCTGAGCAAATTGAGGTTATGTACAAATTCTAATGTCGTTTTGTTAAAATTTTATTTTTAATAGCTCTGTATCTCGACGATTTCACTTTTTTTAAATTTTTTTGTTATTGATTCTGAAAGGTCTCCCAAAAAAACTTTCCAACAAGCCCAAAAACAAAATAATCGGGACCTTGGTTCAGAAGTTATAAATTTTCAAACCGCTGCCATTTCGCACACTTGCATTTTCGGGGATGGTATGTAATGAACATATTTTCATGAAATGATCCAAGGAATACGCTGGTAAAATTCGGCGGGTCGTGACTGAATCACCCTGTATAACGTATGCGTATGAGTAATAAAAGCACTTAAGCAATATTTTAAATAGAAATGGAATCGTGAGTGTGCTTCTTTTTAACGATCACTAACGCTCATGAAAGAAAACGTTTTGTCATGCACGATATCTTATTTTGTGCACGATCATGTACGCTCACGTAAGTAGAAAAAAATTAAATCACGGTCACGATATTCACGTAAAATATTGCAAGCGAATAAACTTTTCTTTTAAGTAGAGTGCCTGATCGTTAATATAAACTCATATTAGGCCCCCAATTTTAATTTGATATATTTTTTAAGTGTTGTTGTTACTCATACGCATATATTGTATACCTTATTATTGTACACTCAAAAAATTATGTCATTAACTGTTTGTAGTTTGTTTTAAAAGTTTTACGTTTTGTTGTTAAAAAAAAAATATTTGTTCAGTGTTTAGTTTTTATTAATGACTACTTCTTGGTGTTGTTTCAGAAATGACTTTATAAAAAATAATGACTTTCATTAACAATTAATTTTTAAAGACATTTATTTTTGTTCTGTACATAAAAACAACCATCTATTCTTTTAATTTTTAATAATTTGTGTAAATAAATGTTTTTAAATTTTAGGTATTTTTTAATGAGAAAGCATTAGCTTTTACCTACTTGGAGGGTTATTTTTTTTTAAATATTTGTTTTTTTAATTACACCGCTCAACAGTTGTTTTCCGGTTTGAATTTTGATGATCAATTTTAGTACTATCTGATCTCCTTATTCCAAATCTGCTCTCCAAATTTTCCCATCACATCTAGATTTTTAGTTATTCACTGTTGAAAAAGCGAAAATGGCGATTTTTGTATTATTTGAAAGCCTGCACAGCAGCCATTAAGTGGATTACAAATCTGGTGTAAGCGCAATAGTAGAATTTGTTTATTGCCTCCAACATATTAAATAATTTTGTTTTAATTCTGGCGTTTGTTTGGGTTTCACTTGCGTTTTAAAATGATACTGTTAAAATTATCATTTTTGTTAGATTTACCTTAGTTTTTTTGATATGTTTTAAAGATAAACAAAAAAAATATATTTTACAAATTTAATGTGTCTTTTATTTGTTTTTGCGTACAAAATATGTTGAGTGCATCACTTAAGAACGGGTGGACCAATTTGGCTAATTTTTTTTCCTAAATGTTTGTCATAGTCCAACTTAGGTTTTTAAGAAAAGGAAAATTGCCCATGCCCACATTTACGTTCACTTTTTTTGAGTTATTAAAAGTGAGAAAACGGCATGACCGATTTGGCTATTTTTATTTTTAATTTCAAACTTAGGTTTTTACAAAAATAAAAATTTACAACGCCCACTTTTACGCCCATTCTTTTCAATTTATCAAAATCAGAGAACGGCTGGATAATTTTGGCACTTTTTTTTGTAAATGTTGATTGGTTATTTTTTTATATCGTTCGTCGTAGTCCATCTGAGGTTTTTAGGAAAAGTAAAATTGTCCACTCCCAATTTAACATCCACTTATTTTCGATAAATTTAAAATCCCAGAACGGCCGATTCGAACGTTTTTGTAATGTTCGTTAGAGTCAACATTTGTACTCCCACTTTTTTATTTATATCTAAAATCGCATAACTTTAGAACCGGTATGGCTTATAATTTTTTTAAATATTCGTAAAAGTCCACCTAAGGTTTTCACGTCCATTTGTAAGCTAACTTCTGGGTTATAACGAACTAATTCTAAAGTCCCGACGTTCTAGCATAAATTTTCACACAAAATACTTTTTTTATAACGAACTCGGTTATAACGTATCCTCGGTTAAAGCGAACTGATTATTATGGTCCCACGAACACAATTTCATGTATATTTACCTTTTTATAACGAACTCCCATAAATATTTTTTTATGTGTGGTAATTACCTTTATCAAACTAACAAAAAGTTAACATCCCGAGTAAAAATTTTCTGGTCTAATCATATGTAATTTGATACAATCTTATATGAGTTAATATGCTTCCGTATAAATTTATATAAAATTGTATCTATCACTTTGATACGGTTGATCCACTTTATATGGTTAGATATTGCTCCATATATGATTAGATTCGTATTTTGGTTTTGCTCATCAAATTATATAAAAATTGATATTATAAGATCAATTTGATCTAATTAGATTTGACCAAATTCAGGATCAAATTGTATCACTTTTTATATTTTTTGATCTAAAGTAATACAATTAGATATTATTTGATACAACCATTTTACGGATCAAATTAGATCTATTCAGTTAAATTAGCATAATATTTTTACTAGGGATTTTATGGTTTATATTATATTTTTGATAAAATTTTTTGTATTTTTAATGATTTATTCCCAATAAGTAGTTAATTTACGAAAAAAAACATCAAATAAAACAAAATTGGATTTTTTTTTTTGGAAATAGAACTAGGTTGAAAAAAATATACCCCGCTTATAGCGAACTTCGCTTATAACGAACTATTGTTATTGGTTCCTCGGAGTTCGTTATTACCGGGTTCGACTGTATCTAAAATCGAACCAAAATCGAAGGAGTGCTGATGATGGAAGGGTGGCATCTTCGGAAAGCTTAGCCTGTATTTTTACTTGAGTTTTTCAGATTTTCTCATTGTACAACAATTATTATTCCTCAGAAATTATTAATATGGACTCAAACCGAACTAAACAAAAATTCAAAAATTAAAAACTTCAGTTGGTCATAAAAAAGAACTGAAGCTAAGCTTTCAAAACTCATCAGAGGATTTAGTATTTATTTTAATTTGTTTTTAATTTCATTCAAGATACACTCGGTGGCCCCAAATTTGGTGTACAGTGTTATTTATTATTAAAAAATAAAAAACAAATTTCGTATCTCGCATAAACAACGTTATGATATAATAAAAACTTTATCTTAATACTCTTTAAAAAATTAAGTAATTAAATTTAATTCTATTGAACTTTCTAACATTTTTTTTAACTTCAAATTTCTATTATCATTTTTGGCAAATAATTTCCCTAAGAAAAAACAATATAATTCAATTTTAACTTGGCAATGACTTGATACGCACTACTTATAAAACAATAAATTAACTCCATTATGAAGAAAGACAAATAGAAATTGTTCATTTTTTATGGTCATTATAATAATTTTTGGCATTGAAAAGTAGCCATATTTTTTGTTGGATGTTCCTTTAAACTTACAGCCAGCCAATTGAGTCAAGGGAATTTAAAAATGAAAATGTCGTTATTATGTTTTTTTTTTCTATTCTAATCTTTATTTTCCCTTTCAATGAAAAAAAAAATGTTTTAAAATGACTGAATACGAACAAACATTTAAAACGAACGATATAATTTACACCCCTTTGTAAATTATATTTTATAGCCAGGGTATAATTCGATGCTGATGTGAGTTTGTTCCATTTGAATGTGTCAATCTTTTTATACCATCCACTTAAAAGTAGAAGTTTCCTATATACAAGTTTGTCATACCGTTTGGAACTCATAGAAATATCGGTCGTGAAAAAAAAATTAAAAAAGAAATTTTCTTGATAAATTTTTGGTTAATTTTTTAACTAAAATGTTGTAATATTAACAAAAAAGTTTGTTGTATAGACAAAGAAAATAATTGAATTTATATTTAATATGTTCGTCAATACAATTAAACTGTTCTTTAATATGATTAAATTTAGATTGAAAATTAATCAACCATACAAACTTTTTTTGTATAAGAATACCTCGAAAATATAACTTTAATTATTCTGCAGGGTATATAAAGATTCCGCACTGCCAAATGTAGCATTATTACTGGTTTGTTGCTTTTACACTTGCTTAAATCCCTTAACAACACTTTATATTCCTGCTTTTGCTTATGTTTACAACTCACATTTTTTCACCAAGCTTTAGTAGGAGATAGACATTAGGGTGCCACTCCGTTGTAGTGACAAATTTAGCTATTTAAGCTGATCTTTTTAAAACTCTGAACTTTCCGTTTTGGAGATGTCGGTGACGGACACTTCGCTATTCGCGATTAATGTTATTTTATTCATAGACGTACATTAGAGTGTCCCATATTTTGGAAATGTTGGAAATGTTGAGACGGTACCCCCTCATTTTTTCCTTTTGACTTAAAAATAACTCAGGAAAAATTTTACGCCCCTACGACCACGCCTTCCCTACGCGACGGGGCCGTAAAGAGCGGGGCCTTAAAAATCATTTTTCCATACAAAGCAAAAAAAATTTTTTTTGATTTTTATTTATTTTGTTATTAATTATAAGTAATATTACTTGATTAGCTTATTCACGACAAAAAAATTGATTTTGGTGGGATGAGGCTTTCAGTTCTAAAAAATTTTTCGAAAAAAAAAAATTTAGAGCTTTTGGGGTCCTACAGTAAAAATTTTTTAAAAAATATTTTTTTTTAGTTTTGACAAGCAACAGTTTTAGTTGAATTGTTGCTATTAATGATATATTTTCATAAAAAAATATTATTCCTATCTGTGACATCTTTATCGTGATCTAAAAAAGGGTAAAAAATGCATTTTTGATGTTTTTCGATACACGATCAAGATGTCACAGATATGAATAATATTTTTTTATGAATATATACCATTAAAAGCAACATTACAACTAAAACCGTTGCTTGTCAAAAATAAAAATAAAAATTTTTTAAAAAATTTTTACTGTAGGACCCCAAAAGCTCTTAAAGCCTCATCACACCAAAATCAAATTTTTTGTCATGAATAAGCTAACCAAGTAATATTATAATTAATAACAAAAAAATTAAAAATCAAAAAAAAAAATTTTGGTTTGTATGGAAAAATTATTTTTAAGGCCCCGTTCTTTAAGGCCCCGTCGCGTAGGGAAGGCGTGGTCGTAGGGGAGTAAAATTTTTCCTGAGTTTTTTTTTAGTCAAAAGGAAAAAAATGAGGGGGTACCGTCTCAACATTTCCAACATTTCCAAAATAAGGGACACTCTAACGTACATATATGGCTGACTGACTGATTAATCATTATTATTGCCCAGCTAAACCACAAAAACTATAGACTTGCAATGTGGAATATATGTTCGCCTCCCTAAACTCAAAAAAATATATTAGTAAATTTACAATTTTTTTTTTTTGCTAATGCTAGTAAGCTAACCTTTAGCAAATTTTTAGTTGAGATTAGCATGCTAGAAAAATATCTTGTAAACTTCATATAGCGCAATAGCAATTTTAATTGAGTTGACCAATTTTTACAAGCGTTTTTGATAATATTAGCAAAAATAAATTGTAAATTTTTCTTTTTCAAGAAAACTTAAAATGGCGCTATCTCGAAAACTAAGACAGATAGAGCAATATGGAGGCCATTTTTGGTTCTCGAGGTTATCATAGTATCGCCGCTCCTCTTCACATGTGTGAACCCTAATGGGTCCTAACTTTGGATCCAAAAAAGTTAGCATTCCCGAAAATTTTAAAGTGCTCATATCTCGGTAAATATTGCCGACCGCAAAATAACCAAAAAGCTCTCCGAGTAAAAATAAGGAAAGTCGCCCTAGTGTCACCCGCGGCTCTTTATGGAATTGGTTTTATTTTGTTGAGCAGAAAAAATAGCGGCCCAAATTCATATTTATGGGGTGAAAAGGAGGGGGAAGAAAAGGCCTTTTTCAGTTTTTTTCGTTTATCTCCTATATTATGCAAAGAAACCTAGTCATGTTACATACCAAATGAAATATCTTTGGAAAACCTATCTACGTGTGGTAAGAACGTGTCAAAAAATATTAATTTCTTTGGCCCGTTGTTAGCACCACGAGATAGGTATTTTTAATACCTTTAATCTGATACCACATATGAGGCATTCCACACCAAATGTCCAGCGAAAAAAAACATGTGTACCGTAAACTTCTGAATAGGTTGTATGGATATGGAACTTAGAAAATTGTGTTTTTGGTTTTTAAATTTTTCAAAAACTGTTCAGAAACTTACACAAAACAAAATGAATGAATGTCAGTGAAAAAACAAATAAGTTTGAAATTTTTCAAAAACTGGGCTTAGGAGGCGTGGTCAAATATTGGAAATATTGGAAAAATTTTAAAATTTGTGGCGAGTTGCGTTGATTAAATATTTATCACATTAAAACGAAATGCACCACAATCTCAAAAATTTACATTCTTATATAGTTTTGTATGGGCTATCGGTTAATTTTTATTTTTTTTTTTTTTTAATTTACAGAATCCGTTCTGAAATTTTCCATTTTTTTAAAAAGTCAATTTATCAAAAATCCGACCACTTTCACGCAAAAACGGCTGATCCAATTTTAATTAAATTTTCAGCACTGAAAGCGTGAGGAACTATAGGTCATATTATACTACGATGAGTTAAAGATGCGTAAAATGCCATTCCCCTTTGTACTATACTAAACTTATATTCCTGTTTTGCAATCACGCACAAACAGCTGAGCCGATTTTATTGCCATTTTCACTACAAATAGTGCTAACCAAGTGCATGTGTAGGCCATATAAGATCATGTTTGGACAAAGGGACGTCAATTTCCACGCCCATTTTAGCCCTGATCGTTCTAACCGAGCAGTAACTATAGGAGTGCATTCGGGAAAACAGGCCAAAAATTACTCCTTTTATCAAATAAAAAAATATTTCTGCCACTTCCGCAATCATACAAAAACGGCTTAAACGATCTCAATGAAATTTGCTGCACAGATAGTGCAAAGCTAAGTTGGAACTACAATATATGAGTCATTCCACACCAACTGTTCCACTACAGAAAAACCATGGTGGTTTCAATAGGATATCATTTGCAAAGTATTCGCCCTTAGGGCACTATTAAATAACAAAAATAAAATTTAAGATTTTTCAAAAAGTGGGCCTTGGAGGCATGGTCAAAAATTGAAAATTTCATCATTTTTTGCCTAAGTATCTTTATTTGAATATTTATGCCAATAAAATGAAACACAGTGATGTCTTTAAAATAAAAGTTTTTTATAGATTTTTGTATGGGCTATCGATTAAAAAAATAAAAATTGGAAAATTTTCAGAAGAAGTTCTGAATTTTTTTAATTTAAACTTAAACATTATTTATCAAAAAACATGCCACAATTTTATTTCTTTTTTAAATGTTTAAAAATTAGTTAAGGTGTATATCTATCTGTTCTGAAATTTTCAGAGATGCATTTTTCCTTGTTTTCGAGAAAAAAAATTTTGAACATTGCACTATGCTAATAATTTACAATAATGGGGTATATTACGTATGCGAATGAGTAATATTAACTCTTAAAAAACATTTTAAATAGAGATGTGATCGTGGGTAAGTTTTTTTTTTACCATCACGCACTCTCACCAAGGAAATTATTTTAATCACGCATGATCATTTATTTTGCTCACGCTTAGTCACGCTCACGTGAGTATCGTGCCCGTGACAAAATTTTTCTACTCACGCGAGCGTACGTGAACGTGAGGAAAATTAAAAATCGTGCGTGATTAAAACTTATCCTTCGTGAGCGTGCGTGATCGTCAAAAAAAATCACCCACGAAAACATCTCTATTTTAAATGTTTTTAAGAGTTAATATTACTCATTCGCATACGTAATATACCCCATTATTACAAATTATAAGCATAATGCAATGTTCAACATTTTTTTCTTCGAAAACAAGGAAAAATGCATCTCTGAAAATTTCAGAACAGATAGATATATACCTTAACTAATTTTTAAACATTTAAAAAAGAAATAAAATTGTGGCATGTTTTTTGATAAATAAAGTTTAAGTTTAAATTTAAAAAATTCAGAACTTCTTCTGAAAATTTTCCAATTTTTATTTTTTTAATCGATAGCCCATACAAAAATCTATAAAAAACTTTTATTTTAAAGACATCACTGTGTTTCATTTTATTGGCATAAATATTCAAATAAAGATACTTAGGCAAAAAATGCTGAAATTTTCAATTTTTGACCATGCCTCCAAGGCCCACTTTTTGAAAAATCTTAAATTTTATTTGTGTTATTTAATAGCGAACTAAGGGCGAATACTCTGCAATTGAATTCATATTGACACGACATCACTTTTTTTTTGCTGAACATTTGGTGTGGAATGCCTCATATGTATATAAGACCATGATTGGACAAATAGGCATAAATTACCACGCCCTTTGTACTATACTGATCATTATGATAAAAGAGCGCGATTCGGCCAAGGGGTATAAAATACCACTCCCATTTTTATTAAATAAAAAGTTATTTCTTCGTCTTCCGCAATTACACAAAAATTTCAATTAAATTTGTAGCACAGATAGTACTACCCGAAGACGCAACTTGGAACTTTAGGCTATATTAAAGCACGATTCGATAAAAAACCGTGAAATGAAACACTATATTGTACTGTACTTAACGTTACGTCTGTCTGTTTCACAATCACACAAAAACGGCTAAATAATTTTATTCCAAGGGTGGAACTAAAGACTACTAGCTGGACCTGGTTTCGTGCTATAGTTTTGTCCGACAGTGTTTATTAAAATCAAGATACAATATAAAATAAATGTTATCTTAGTTCCAGCGACGCGGACCGGGTCAGCTAGTTTTTCATAAAAATTTTTGGGTGATTTTTCTTGGAGATTTTGCATGCAGCTTATTTTCGTATGCGATATTTTAATTTTATTTTCATATTCTGGAAAATAGTGTCACCCTTTTAAACCTACAATCATACTTATCTCTTCCACCTTCATCAAACAAACAACAACAAAAAAAAAACAAGTAGAAAAGTTAAATTCGACTTGGCCGAATCTATGAATACCCTCCACAATATTAACCGAGGTTGAGATTAAACTTAATGTATGTATTTGTATATTTGTATTTCGAACAGATAATAATGCGTAATTTTAAGTCTCTATGTACATATTTTTACTCCAAATAATATAAACCACAACAACAAACAAAAAATGGCAATGCCTTTTTAGTTACTAGTTAAATAACACCAACTACAGAATAAAATAATTGATGCAAGAAAACAACAACTATAAAATGCATGCAAAATGGCGTTGTTTATATTTAGCTCACCTCAATATATTGACAAACAAGACAAAAAACTAACGGCTTTTTTTTCTACACTACAATAACAACGGTAATATAAATGCAATTACCTAAGAAACAAGTAAAAAAGTTAAATTCGACTTAACCGAATTTATATAGGCATACAATGCCCGTTTAGTAATAGTAAGTGAAAAAAAGTATCACTTTTAATTAGAAATATTTTATTTTGAATAAAAACCTTTTTTTGAGTCACTTTTGAAAAAAAAAATTTACCAAATTTTTTTTTGAGTGTAAAATTTTTTCGAGTGTATTTTTTTTTTTTTTTGTGTAAAAATGTTTTTGAGTGACAAAAATACTTTTGAAAATATTTTTCTGACTTACCAATGTTTTTTAGCTTGTTTACCGTTTTTTTTCACCACGTGGTTTACGGTGGATCCAATCTGAAATTCACGGTTTTCTTAATAACTTTTGAACCACTGAATCGATTTTGCTGAAATTCAAAACCAAATAGACTTGGGGAACGAAAAATATATATGCTGAGCTTCAGCACCCTCAGAATTGTCTTTCGAAAGTTAGAGTGGTTTTAATCTCGTAAATTCGCAAAATACCCATGCCGAAATTTACTCTTTTGCTCATAACTTTTGAACCACTGGACCGATTTCGCTGGATTGCAATACCAACCTGACCCGGTAAATATCCAACATATATGTCAAACTTCAGGAGCCTCTGTAAAGTCTTTCAAAAGTTAGCGTGTTTTCAACGGACAGACAGACAGACAGACGGACGGACGGACGGACGGACGGACATCGCTAGATCGACTTAAAATCGATCAAGGATCATGAATATATATACTTTATGGGGTCCTAGACCAATATTTCGATGTGTTACAAACGGAATGACAAACTTATATATACCCTCTATCACTAGAGTGGAGGGTATAAAAAAAAAAAAACACAGATTTACATAGCTTAATATCATAGATACACTCAAGAAGAAACTTATGTCTATAAAATAGATTTTATTTAAATTACCATCTAAAAAGTGCATGTAAACTTACTATTATAAGTCGGGTAAATTTTTGTTGAATCGCACGAATTTTGTATTAATACAAGCACAAAACGCGTAAATTAATTCAAATATTTTACACACAATGTGTAAATATACCAGCATTTTATGGTAATTGTAAAATTGTCGAATAGTAGTAAATAAACATAACATAATTAACATTACCATTTCAAGAAGTGACTAAAGCCTAGTTGAAGTATGCCAGACTAGAATGGAGCAGGTATAATGATCGAATTCCGTGGCTGGCAACTTTTTTTATTTATTTTTTCTGTTTTTTTTTTTTTTTAACATTTTATTCAAATTATTATAGTTTGTAATAAAGGGGTTTCCTTTATTAATTATTTTTATATTTAATTATTTTTATGGGTCAAATAAGGCAGAATTAACGCCAGTATTTGTCCTCATAAAGTGCTAGTCGCAATAGTCCACAAATGGTCTTCTTGCATCTTAGCAGTTATTTATTTATAAAAAATGATGAGACGATGCGCTTTTAATTTTAATATGTCTTTATTTGTTAAATGTTGCATCAGAATGACTAAAATTATAAATGATTGTAACTAGCTAACCTTTAGTGGAATCAATAAACAAATCTAGTAAATGAAGAAGATGAAAAAACAATAACAATGCTATGATAACTCGAAAGAGAGTGAGAGTTATCCAAATAAATTTCTCTTCTACACTCTAATTAAAATGATTTCAGTTTCCTACTATAAATTGGGTAAATTTACACACACTGCGTAATTCTACTTAATATTATTGCAAATTTACCCAATTTATAGTCGTATAATTTTTGAATTTGTTTAAATTTACCCAATTTATAGTAGGAAACTGGACTCATTTTTTTAGAGTGTAGTGATAATGAAAATATTAAAATGTGGTTATCAATTATTCTTTAAAAAAAAGGTTAGGGTGTCCCTTAATAAGTAAAACATTGAAACAAATTAAAAATGACAAATACAATTATTACGTTATACAAACAAATAGTAATTTGATGCAAATAATAATTATTAAAATATATAAAAATAATATAAATTCAGGCTGCTACAAGTTCAATAATTAAAAAGTAATATAAATATACATATTTTACTTTTTTAAACTTTTTTTATATTTACACAGTACAAAAAACAAAATCGGAATGGGATAAAACCAAAAGCAAATGAAAGTTGACATATTCCATAGCAAACTCCTCAAGGTTTTTTTTTTTTGTTCAGCGCAAGATTTTTTTTTTTACACCCAATTGAAGTTGGTGAACTAATTATAATACATAAGTGGCGTATGCTTAATTTTGCAGTTGACTTTAAATAACAATCATACGCAACTGTGCACAATATTTTATTTTTAATTATTTGGCTATTCAGTTAGTAAGGTACTTACTGCATCGATTGCAGTTTAAAATATTGGCAAACTGCTCTTCTCTAAACATCGAATTTCTCACATAGATCAAATTTGTTAAACTTTTTTTATTTCTTTACATATTTATCCTGATTGACATTTCAATTTGAGTGTATTAGAAAGCACTTAAACATTATGATGCACCTCTGCTGTTTGCTTCCTTTTTTTCTGCTGGAGAGTATTACGTTTGAAAACAAAAAAAAAATTATAAGCGACAACGACACTTAGAAACATAGACCGACCGGTGTGTTTAGTGTAATATAATTGGCAACCTGGGAGATTACTTAAACATTGTTGTAACAAAACCTGTAAAAGAAGATAAGCAAATTAGATGTGTTCATGTATAAATATTGGCGGTTGGGGTTTCGTAAGTAAATAATATATTTACATTATTTTACAAATAATGTGGGACATTAAAAATGAAGTGTAAATAGAAGAGAATAATTAAGGAGATTGTTTTATATAAATTTCAGAACAAAAATTTGTTGATAAAATTTTTAATAAAAATTTTCTAAAGAAAAAAAATTTTAGAATCCGGAAATATTTCTATTTGAAATACGTGTCAGAATCTGAAAATTCTTTTATAAGAAAAACGTCTCAGAATTTGAGAGTTTTTTTATCGTAAAAAATGAATGAATTTATGTCTCAGAATCTGAAAATCTTTTCATAATGACACCGTCTCAAAACCTGAAAATTTATTATAGAAAAAATTTCCCAGATCTTTTATTTTTTATCAAAAACTGAGACGTTTTCTATACGCAAATTTTCTTTAATCATCGCTTGTAATAAAATATCTTTAAATTTAAGAATTATTCACCTCACATTTGCAATCCCAATTATGCAACGTTCCCTTTCAAAATCTATTGCAAGTACCTTTACAAATTTCTTCAATGGAATTGAAACCATTTTATTTTTAAAATTTCTTTAAATACTTGAAGAAAATTTATTTTCTTTTGTTACATATTTCTTCATCATTTATATTTTCATAAATTAATTAAAATGATTATAAAATATAAAATATTTTTGTAATAGTTACTTTCTGTTTTATAATACTACTATAAAATATACATAGTTAAGTTTTTTTTTGTTTTTTGTTATATGAAGAGAAAGTAAAATATTTGCAACAGTTGTAACATTAAGTGCTTTAGCAGTAAATTGAATTTCATTTTAGTTTTGTAGTCTGCAATTGTGTAACATTTACAAAATCTTATGTTTTATTACCCAGCAAATTTTTTGACGAAGATGTTCACAAATGTGTAATTTTCAAATAATAAATAAATATACTTATCAAATGAGGTAGTTGAGGTTGTAGATCTCGTTGTAAAGATCACAAAAATGCCCATTAAACTTGCCAGACACCTCCAAATTTGTAAGTTATTGTCAAAAAACCTTTTTTTGCGACTTTTCTCACTAAACCACGTGTAACTTAGAAAATATTCAACCGATTTTCAATTTTTTAACTGTTTTAGATTAAAGGAAGACATGGCTTTTCATGTGTGTGAATTGGTCTATACACACAAGAAAGATATGTATTGATTTTTTCAACAATATCTAATTTTTTTTTGTTAATTTTTTAAAATTTTTTAAGTTTATCGATTTATTTTCTGCTATAGTTCGTTCAACAACATTTAAACACATTATTAAAGAAAATTTAATTTTGAATTTGACGAGCTTTATCCTGAAAAAATCGGATAATAATTGACAGAGTTATGATAATTTTTCTCAAAAAGAAAATTAAGGTTCTGCATGAAATCGTCGTTACACTCAAAGAAAAATGCTTCATCATATTGATGATACGGTTTCATCACTTGCTGTCATCAATTTTGATGACAAATTTGTTCATATTGATGAAGGGTTTCTTCAAACATGTCATCTAAATTGAAAAAAACAAATGATGACCCATTTCATCATGTCTTAAAAAAGTGTCATCAATATGCCATTCAATTTTTTTTTTAAATAATTAAAATAATAGTACTATTAAAATAAATAAAACTATTGAATAAATATATTAAAAAATATAAATAAATAAAAAAAAAAACAATAAAATAATAAAAAAAAATCCTGCCCTGGCTGGGACTTGAACCCACGGTTGCCCAGTTATAGAATTTATTTTCGACGCCTTAGCTAGTTCATCTATATACAGGGTGATTCAGTCACGACCCGCCGAAATTTACCGGAGTATTCCTTGGCTCATTTCATGAAAATATGTCCATTACGACTATCCCCGAAAATGCAAGTGTGCCAAATGGCAGCGGTTTGAAAATGTTCGGATTGGTGGTCGGTGGGTAGTAGGGTAAAATTTATAACTTCTGAACCAGGGGTCCGATTTGTCTCTTTTTGGACTTGTTGGAAAGTTCATTGGGAGACCTTTCAGATTCAGAGCTTTTAAAAATAAAATTAAAAAAAAAAGACATAAGAATTTGCACATAACGTCAATTTGCTCAGCCAGATGGTACGAAACTTATGTTGTTTTTTCTCTTAAAAGGTAGCCCTACCTCTTACCTTTCCAAAATGCCGTAAAAGAAGCCCAGAGGTGTTACCGTTCCAAAGTTATGACCATTTGACTTCCAAAAATTTTAATAAAATAAAATCTTAAACTTGTTAATTTACAAAAATAAATAAATGTTTGCTGTTATTTCGCCTCCAAACCCAAAAAAATTTGTTTGCATTTCAGTCAAATGGTCATAACTTTAGAACAGAAAGACCTCTGGGCTTCATTTAGGACATTTTGAAAAGGTAAGAAGTAGGGCTATCTTGCAAGAGAATAAAAAACATAAGTTACCTGCCATCTGGCTGTGAAAATTGAGGTTATGTGCAAATTTTGATGTCTTTTTTCAAATTTTATTTTTAAAAAATCTGTATTTCGTCGATTTCACTTTATTTATACAAGCTCAAAAACAAAAAAATCGGACCACTTGTTCAGAAGTTATCAATTTTACCCTACTACCCTCCAACCACCAATCCGAAAATTTTCAAACCGCTGCCATTTCGTACACTTGCATTTTCGGGGACGGTCGTAATGGACATATTTTCATGAAATGAGCCAGGGAATACGCTTGTAAAATTCGGCGGGTCGTGACTGAATCACCCTGTATAGATGAAAATCTCGCACCACTATTTAGTTAGATAACGTTAAACGATTGCTAATGTGTATATGTAAAGACTCAACATGTTTTGTTGTATTCATACATACACCCAAAAAAAAACGTGGGTATTCAATACTAAAAATTTAACTAAATTTTAGTTCAAAAGAACTTAGTGTAGGAATTGGTTACCAATACTAACA
Source organism: Pegoplata infirma (assembly GCA_963921195.1). NCBI lineage: Eukaryota > Metazoa > Arthropoda > Insecta > Diptera > Anthomyiidae > Pegoplata > Pegoplata infirma. Next base: position 203,575,130 of record OY992537.1, on the reverse strand, counting down.
TTTTTTACTTATATTATTCAAAACCAGTAAAAATTACTAATTTTAGTACTTTGAAGATACTAAAATTAATAACTTATTAGTAGATTTTGGTACAAAATCACTAACTAAACCTTTTACTGTATAAGTGTACATACATATTTTAAAACATTTGCTTATGGGGGTTTTTTAGACACACATATTTTATTATTGTACAATATCCCTCTCTTTCCCTCTCACAGCTTTTAGCAGAGCATAGTTACACACAAATTTTAGCGTTATTTTTAGCATACAACAAACAAAACGGCTTTGTAACGCTATTACTTGTTAATACTCTGTAGGGTTGCGGTTAGAGGCTAAGCCCAACGACCAAGAGGTCCGGCGTTCAAATCTTGGTGGATACGTAAAAAAGATAAGTTTTTAAAAATAGAAAATAACAAACAATTGTAAATAAATAAAAATAAATTAAATAAAATCAAATCAAAATAACAAATAACATTGGACGAAAAATGATGTAACAATTCATCATATTGATGTAACTTTCTCTACTCAGAGAGTTTTGTTCTACATGCTGAGAGCTACAATGCTTTTGAACTTTTTGTTGTGTCGGCAATATTTACCGAGATATGAGCATTTTAAAATTTTGGGGTCCACACATGTGAAGAAGGCCGGCTATACTATGGTGAGCCCGAGAACTGAAAATGGCCTCCATTTTGCTCTATCTGGCTTAGTTTTCGAGATAGCGCCATTTTAAATTTTCTTAAAAAAAAAATATAATTTATTTATGCTAATATTAGCAAAAAACCTTGTAAAAATTTGGTCAACTCAATTTTAAATTTAGCAAAAAAAAATAGTTCAAATTTTGTTTAAAATTGCTACTGCGCTAAATGAAGTTTACAAAATATTTTTGCTAACATGCTAATCTCAACTAAAAATTTGCTAAAGGTTAGCTTACTAGCATTAGCAAATAAAATTAGTAATTCTACTAATGTATTATTTTGAGTGTGGGTTACACTGCTATACAAAAACCTATTTTTTTGTGCACAGACTTCTAGGTTACATTTGCTAAAGAATTTTGTCCTTCTAAACACGAATCTGCCATTACTGAAGAAAAAAAACTTTGTTAAATTACTAAAAAAAGTCTCGTAATCCCATTGTACCAATATTTGACAGTTGTCCTTGTTTTTTAACAAAAAAATTTGGATAGAAATTTAAATTTTTTTTTGTAATTTAACAATTTTTTTTGTAATTTAACAATTTTTTTTGTTATTTTATAAATTTTTAAGATAATTTTACAAATTTCCAAGATAATTTTACATTCAAAACCTAGTTAATTCACGAGAATTCCTTGTAAGTTTTGTTTTGCCAAAGTTGTAAATTTACAATTTTTTTGTAGAAAGCTTGTAAATCTACAAGAAAGATTGTAGTTTTTACTAGCAATTCTCGTAAAATAGGAGGTAGCAAAAAATCTAGTAAAGTTACGAAAATGCCTTGTAAATTTTATCGCGTAAAAAAATTGTTAATTTACAATTTTATTGGTAAAAATCTTGAAAAATTAATAAGTTTTTGATAAAAAGCTTGTAAAATTACTAGGAATTCTCAAATAGGAGGTAGCAAAAAAAAGTAAAAAATTTTTCTTGTAATTTTTTTTTTGAGTGTGGTCCAAGCCCTTAAAACCGACAAATTTATTAATATTGGAAAAGTGTTTGTTAAAGTTATTCGTATTATTTTTATTCTATTTCCCAATGAAATAACCTAACTATTGCAAAAAATCCGGACTCGATACGATCAGGGATACCATCAGAACATTATAGTTTAAAGTGTCAATTTTTTGTTTATATCCTTATAAGTATCCGAATTTTGAAAGAAATTCCCTGTTCAAAGCAGATATGTAAAGTCGACCCTCCAATTAAGAGAACCTGCACTCAAAAAAATAAAACTGTAAAGTTAGCAAAAAATTTAGTTAAATTTAACTAAAAAAACACCTGATTTTGAACCTACTAAATTTCTAGTTAATTTAACAAAAAATATTTAGTTAACTTTTCGTAGAATGAATGTAGCAAAAAAAACGTAATTTTAACTAAAAATTCAGCTGAAAATTTCGTAACATTTTTTATTAGTTGAATTCAGCTAAATTTTTTGTAAAAAATTTTAAGTTTGGTAAATATTGGTTTTAAACACTAACACTTCACTTATTTTTTCTTTTTATTTTCACAGCATTAAGTTTAGCTTAAGTAGGACTTATGAGATTTGCATAGGAGGCTACACAAGAAATGTTTAAAATTTTTCACTTGACTAAAAATGTTACAAAAAATCAGCAAATTAATTAGTAAAAATTCGTAAACTCAGTTTTAAAGTCAACAAAAAAATTAATTCAAAATTTGTACAAAACTTGTATTTTCGTAAATTGAACTTAACTAGAAAAAGTAGTTAAAACGCTGATTTTAACTAAAAAATTTCTAAAAAGCCAGTAAACTCGAGTTAACAAAAAAAAATTTGTTAACTTTACAGTTTTATTTTTTTGAGTGTGGGTTTAAAATCCATTGAGTATATCCAGAAATATTTAAAAATTTAAATTTTAAACCAAATTTTTTTCCACACATTTTTTCGTACCAATTTTTATGATTTTTATACCCTCCAACCACAGTATGGGGGTATACTCACTTTGTCATTCCGCAAAAGTACATATAATATTGATCCATGATAGAATCTAAGACATTCTAGCGATGTCCATCAGTCCGTCCGTCAAAAAGTGCTAGACCCCTGAAATTGTGCAAGACTATCTCTTATATTACTGGTAAGGTTAAGTTCGAAGATCGGCAAAAGCGGACCAGGGGGAAAAAAGTTCGCCCTTAAAGAACTAAAACGACCCCTGAAAAATACGATATTTTTACGAGTTTTTTTTAATTTTTGCTCAACAAATGTAACATTTGTATGCCATATTATGTTCATAGACCTGCGCTTAGAAAATGTGATTTTTTTCAGGCCGCCCCCCTTTGGGGGCGTGGTTATAGAAATTAATTAAAAATAACGATAAAAATTTATTTTTTAAGCGTAAATATCATAAACAAATAATTTGTAAACATATATAGGGGGGGTACAGGTGTCCCCAATACTTTACTTAAAACAATTGGAAATAATTCATAGTAGTATATTATTTGAACTTGTTGAAATTTAATCAATTTATAGTAGGAAACTGGACTCATTTTTTTAGAGTTTATTTTACGAGACTTCCTAGTTAAAATTACGCAATAAAACTTACACGGAATTTTTGTAGTTTTACTTAATTTTTTATTTTTATATTACCGTCAAAATTTAGAAATTTAAGAAAAAAAATTTTAAGATTCCAAAAAATAAAAATAAAATGGGATTACGAGACTTTTTCTAGTAGTTTGACAAGGTTTTTTTTGGGTTTGTTTGGAGCTTTGCACAATTATTTTTTACCAACAATATATTTTGCTGGGTTATTTTATGAAATACAAAACTATTTTTCTATTCCTTTGTTTTTTAGTGCTGCTCTTTTAAGGCATTTCAAAAAATTATGACTAAATAATTTGTTTTCTTTATGATGCTAATTTTTCAAAACAGAAAATATACAAGATTGAAATTGAAATGATGTGGTATGGTATGGTGCCAGATGCAAAAAAAAAAACACAAAATTTAAATATCAAACCTTTCCCAATCAAAATATGAAAATTCTGACTATATGAAGGGCTTATTGTAAAAACTCGATAAGCAACATTTTATGGTGGTTTTTGCCTTAAAACTTTTGAAATAATGATAAAAATAGATCTTTTGAAGAACTTTCTTACTCGAGATACTTGTACGAAGGGTTTAAACGAAACTTCTTGCAAAAATCTTTCAATGGATCATCAGTAGAAGGGGAAAAACACCAACAAATAAAATGTTGCTTATTAAGTTTTTGCAATAAGCCCCTCATATATATTAAAATGCACACCTATGCTTATACAAAACATCCATGTTTATTTTAGGCATCTATCCATAACTGGGTATATTTTTACTTCCGAACACTTCCATTAGAAAAAAATTTTTGATAGATAACTTGATCGATATCGGTTCAAAAGATATGAACGTTATTTTAATGTAATTATTTAGTTAAGCTTAAAGTCACTTTTTTAATTTTTTTATTTATTTAAAAAATTCCAATAATTCGCCACCCACTGGATAGCATCTTCAGGGTAAAAAGAAACACTAATAAAAAAAACACATCACAGATTGATAATTTCAAATTAACCTAAAATTATAAAATTTTAGAACATTCCTTACTTATTAACTTTTCCCAAACAAATTTTTTGCCAGATTTTATTTTGTCAAAATAATTTTTTTAAACATTTCTTTTTAACAAAACTTTTAAAAAATTGTTTGCCAAATTGCTTTATTACATAATTTTTTTGCAATCATTTGTTTTACATTTTGGAGGGCATCCATGTAATCGGAAAGCCCGGTTTTATCTATTTTACTTGTTTTTATGCTCTGAATTTATTGAAAAAGGGACTTCCCATGCTTTTGTCCCAAAATGATCCCCCCCCACTTTTAGAGGTTAAGTGTATCCCAATTTCAACTGTCATTTATTTATATCTTCATTTAACTTCCTTTCTATATTCTTTGCATGATTTTTTAACACAAATTTATTTTCTTATAATAATTTGCAGAGAACATTCACAAAAAAAAAAAAATTAATGCTATAAAAGAACTCAAATAACCATAAAATCGTAAATAGAATGCAATTTTCAAGCTAAAACACGTTCAGTTTTTAAGATGACATGCCACGAAATATGCAAAAGCGATTAAGGAAAAGAACATGTTTTTTTGTTGGAAAAAAATGTGGTACTAAATACTTAGGCAGAATAAAAAAACGACAAAAAAAAATTATTTCAAATATAGGGTGTTTTTTTTACTGTTACCGAACTTTAATTTAAAATAAAGTAAGGAAAAATATTTTGAATATTAATCAAACTGACTTTATTGTATAGATAATTTTAAGACATTAATGTTTAAAAATGATTTGGAGCCATATCGATACCAAAAATGGCTCGTACATGGAGTAATCTGAACCTCCATTTTCACACAATTTTCACAGAATTTGAGGCCGTTTTTCGAATTTCACCGATAACTCGTCGAAGGTTTATTTCCAGGTGTTTAATTGTCTCTAATTTATCGGAAAAGACAAGTTACTTTACATGTCCCCACAGAAAATAATCCAATGGGGTTAAATCAAACGATATTGGTAACCAATTAATAGGATCTTTGAATAAAATTCAAGTTCGACGAAAAGCACCATTTTTTTGATAAAAAATTTCTTCAATTTGGAAGCGTTGCTTTTATGTAAGTCTTTGCATGATAAAATGTCAAACCATACTTAACAAAACACAACTATCAGCAGTTAGATCGGTTGTTAAATAAAGCAGTAATACCAATTCAAAGTTGTGAACCTCTAAAAAAAACACCCCATATTCAAGAGTAGAATGTTGTATATTAAATCGTAATAAATTTTTATTTAAATGTGAAATCACTCCACCATTTCCATATTTTTTTTCATCAAATACAAAAAAAAAGTTTCAAAACTTCCAATCATACTTTAAAAAATTTCCACTTATATTTCTCAAATTTCCAAATATATTTTGAGTAGGTTTATTCTAGCTCGAGGTCATTATTTCATTTACTAATTTAAACTATGATATTCTCAAAGTATAATTTTCAAGAAAATTATTTTTCTGTTATAAATTTATTTCTGTTGGTCATTTTTTGCAAGACTTAATCGACACGTGTTTCGGGATTTGTCAGATTCCATTGTCAAGATTATTTAACAAAAATTAAAACCCTATACTACAAGTAGCAAAGGGTCTTTAATGACATCGTTAATGACACCGCTCAACAAATCGAAGGTTTTTGGCTCCGGTATGAAGTTTGATATAAAATTTTTAAAGATTTTGACTCGCTGATTCCAAATTCGTACTCCAAATTTTTCCATCACGTCTAGAATTTTATTTATTCGCGGTTGAAAATGCGAAAAAACGCGATTTTTGCCTTTTTTGAAAGCCTGCACAGCAGCCGCTGGGTGGAATAAAAATCTGGTATATCTCAGAAATATGATCAAAAAAATTTTAAGTTGTTGCACAATTATTGGCCAAACACGCATTTAAAAAAAACACTGTCAAAAAAAAAATTAGAAAAAGCACCATTTTTAAAAGGCTCTAATACAATAACCAGATGATCAATCTTTACTGTGATGAGCTCAAAATTTAGGCAAAAGTTCATTCTTTCTTATAGACTTTTAAACCCATTAAATATATCTTCCGGTGTATACGAAAAATAACACAGAAATCTTAAATTTGAAAAATATTTATTTTTTTTAGTTTTTCTTTGAAAAATATCAAAAAAAACTAAGGTATCTACCTTACCTTTTTTACAAAAATGGTAATTTTAACAGTATCATTTTAAATCGCAAGTAAAGCCCAACCAAACGTAATAAATTGAAAAAAAATTGTGTTCTATGTTGGAGACCATACACAAATTATACTTTTGCGCTTTATACCAGATTTGTATTCCACTGAATGGCTGCTGTGCAGGCTTTCAAATAATTCAAAAATCGTAATTTTTCGCATTTTCAACCGTGAATAACTAAAAATCTAGACTTGATGGGAAAATTTGGAGAACAGATTTGGAATCAGGAGATCAAAGTCTACTAAAATTGATCATCAGAATTCAAACCGGAAAATGAGTGTTGAGCGGTGTGATCAAACTAAAATATTAATACATATTCGATTCTACTCTCATTGGGAATTAGAAGTCGAAAATTGTACCATCGTATTAAGATCACGATCATCAACTAACTAACACGTGTCGTTTAAGTCTTGCAAAAAATGACCAACATAAATAAATTTAAAACAGAAAAACAATTTTCTTGAAAATTATTCTATGAGAATATCACAGTTTTAATTAGTAAAGGAAATAATGACCTCGAGCTAGAATAAACCTACTCAAAATATAATATTTTAAAGATCGAACAAAACAATTTTTATTATCTAATAAAAATTTATTTCCAAATATATATCAGAAATTTCCAAATTTATTTCAAAAATGTCTAAATATGTTTCAAAATTTTGCAAATCATAAATTTCCATTTATATTTCAAAAATTTTCATTTATATTTCAGAAATTAAAATTTATATTTTAAAAATTTCCTTTTATACTTCAAAAACTTCCATTTATATTTCAAAAATCTCCAATTATATTTCAAAAATGTCTAAATAAAATTCAAAGTTTTCCAATTATACTTCATAAATTTCCATTTATAATAAAAAAATTTCCAATTATATTTCAAAAATTTTCATTAATGTTTCAGAAATTTCCATATGAGGCATTCCACACCAAATGTCTCGCTACAGAAAAACATGTGTCCCGTAAATTTCTGAATAGGTTGTTTGGATAGCCCTATATGGAACTAAGAAAATTGCGTTTTTGGTTTTTCTAATTTTCAAAAACTAGGCTTAGAAGGCGTGGTCAAATATTGGAAAAATGGTAAAATTTGTGTCGACTTGCCTTGATTTGAATTTTGACCCAGTAGGCCAACAAATCACCCCTGACATATTGCTGACTCTCCCTTTATTAAATTTGCTCAATGACATGTCAGCAGTTGGCCAGCGGTTGTTTAAACATATTGTTGGTGGCCACCGATACTAGTGGACAATGCTGACCAACTGCCGACATGTCATTGGGGACATTTTGAAAAATTGTATGAAGATGTCAAAGATTTCATAAAGGAAGAGTCAGGCAGTTTTGCCAACTGGGAAGTTCAGCATCCTTAAGAGCAATGTTTAGGCTTTACCCTCGACTTTCTTTTGAAGTCGCTGTCACATCGGTTTTATCCGCTATGAGTTGTCAAAAATTCCCAAAACGGTGATTTTTTGAACTTTGACCTCAATTTCCTTAAAAACCTGATGTTATGGAAAAGTTTGGAGACCAGATTTGTGATTACTAGAACAATTGAAATTAACTGTGTATGGTCGCATCGCAGTCGCATCAAGTTTTTTTTTTTTAAATTTTTTAAAACGTTTTTATTCACCTGCTAGTGAATGAAACGTTTTTTACCAGCTGGTAAATAAAACGTAACTTAATTATTATTCAACAATTTTTTTTTTTCATTAGAATTTTTTTTCATAAATATTTTTTTTTCCATATTTTTTTTTTTTTTTTTTCATTGTTAGTTATTTAAAACTTTTACTTCCATTGATGCACATATTAATATATAACTACACATTTTTATGTGTATATGTAAAGACCAACACGTACAAATAAACAGTTGATATACATTTTTAACATGAAATGATATAAAACATTACACTTAACGAGTGTATTAGTTTTTAAAAAACCTCTTGTAAAGCGTAGTTATGGAGGAAAATATAATTTTGTTATTCTATTAGTAGTTACGACATACACGCAAAGTGTTTCTTTTTTTTTGTTGAACAATTGCTAGATTTGTAATATTTTAAATTTTTTAAAAAAATTCTTAAAGCTAGTTTTTCAAATTTTCAAAAATTATTTTAAAAAAAAAATTCTTAAAACATATGTATATAGAAAAAAATTTCTTTGTTAGATCAATTCTCAAAATATCAAAAATTTGATATCTTTTTCACTTAAAATTTTTTGTAACCAACAATTTTAAAAATCTGAGTAATTCTTCAAAGTTGTGTTCTCCAAAAAATCTTCTTGTTCTTCTTGCTCTTCCTCTTCCTCTTCGTCTTCTTCTTCTCTTTCTTCTTTGTCTTCACCATTTTGCCTTTAAAGAGTAGGGAGAAGGGGCTGCAATTAACTTTCAATAAAATGCTCGGTTTTTAGCTATTCTCTTCATATCATTAAGAGAATTTGCTCGTTTTGATCCAGCCTCTTTTACAAAATCTTCATATGATACTTTCGGTCTTCCCTGCTAAAATATGTTTTGATTAAAAAAAAAAAATGTAAAAAAATATATTTATGTTTTGTAGGGTGTTTTAAGATTTGGCTACGCCGAATATTAAATTTCTTCTTGTTATTTTTAGTATTAAAAGAAAAAGAAACCCACACAAACATAATATTTTTTTCCTATGTGTATAGTTGTAAGGTACTTATAGAGAATTTACGTCACTCATATATTAGATAAACAACACTTACAAAAATAAATGCAGTTGGATGTTAAATAGAGAGGAGTGGAAATTGTTTTTTTTGTATGTTTAAAATCTTTTATTAGAACCTTATTTTTTTTTTTCATTCATATGCACTGGTAAATTGGACTTGGAGATTTTTCCTCAATCTTTTACCGATTTTTTTTTCAAAATTAAAACTTTTTAAATTCTGATTAATTTTTATTAAACTATTAAAATTGTTGTATTCGACCTTTAAAATATTATATTTTGCGGATGTTTATTCTGGATCGAGGTCATTATTTTCTTTACTAATTAAAACCATGATATTCTCATTGCATAATTTTCAAAAAAAATATTTTTTTGTTTTAAATTTATTTATGTTGGTCATTTTTGCAAGACTTAATCGACACGTGTTTCGGAATTTGTTAGATTCCATTGTCAAGATTATTTAGCAAACATAGAAACGATTTACTACAAAGTAGCAAATCGTTTCTATCACAAATTTACAAATGATAGTACAATGGACTATCATATGTAAAAATGTTTTAAATATTTTGTTGGTTATTGACAATCGTTGCCTTACTAGTATAGTACAATTTCTTCGTCTAATTCCCATTGTGGATAGAGTCGAATATGTATTAATATTTTAGTTTGTGCACAAACGTTTTGTCATTAGACTCGTTTGCTTGAGTATTTGTCCAACTTTCAGTTGTTTTTACTATTTGATTTTTACGAACTTTCTAAAAAAAATGTCTGCGAAGTTTGTACTTTTTCCCAAACCATTGAATCATGATAATGTTTTTCTGTATAAATATGTGTTCTTTCCAAAGCAAGAGAAACAATAACGCTAAATCAATTTGTCATTTCATGCAAAACGCATTGAAATATCGGTCGAGGAACCCATAATGAGGCATTCCACACCAAATGTCCCGCTACAGAAAAACATGTGTCCCGTAAATTTCTGAATAGGTTGTTTGCATAGCCCTATATGGAACTAAGAAAATTTCGTTTTTGGTTTTTCTAATTTTCAAAAACTAGGCTTAGGAGGCGTGGTCAAATATTGGAAAAATGGTCAAATTTGTGGCGAGTTGCCTTGATTAAATATTTATCACATTAAAACGGAATGCACTACAATCTCAAAAATTTACATTCTTATATAGTTTTGCATGGGCTATCGATTAATTTTTTTTTTTGGAATTGCGAATAAGTAATATTAATTGCATACGGGTGTTTCTTCCGCAATACGAAGAAGTTATCCCCCCGCAATACTATTTATCTTCCAGGCGATACGCTAGCGTATCTTCTTCGTTTCGAAATGCTTGCAGGGTGAGCTCGGGCTTTAACTATATTTGTTATAAGGGTTCAAGTTGAAAAAATGCAGAAGAAAAATTGAATTTCTAAAAATTATAGACATTTCTGGTATTCCCATACCGGTTTCAAACACTCCAGTTTGTTTGGATTCTTATAAGGACATAACCAAAAAAAGGACATTTTAAACTTCCTTATAATGTCCTGAAGGTATCCTTGATCGTATCCAGTCCGAATTTCTTGCAAAAGTTAAGTAATTTTATTACGAATTCGAAAAGTTAAAGTCGACTTGGCCGAATCTATGAATACCCTCCACAACGCCCTTTTTAAGTGATAGTAAATTTTCTAACGTGAAAAAAATAAAATTTTTGATTAGAAATATTTTATTTAGTGTAAAAAGTAATTTTTGAGTAATTTTTTAGTAATTTTTGAAAAAAAAAAATACTTTACTAAATTTTTTTTTGAGTGTAAAATTTTTTTTGAGTGTAAAATTTTTTTCGAGTGTATTTTTTTTTTTTGTGTAAAAATATTTTTGAGTGACAAAAATACGTAATTTTTTTGGCTTACTAATGTTTTTAAAACATGTTTAACGGTTTTTCAACACGTGAATTTAAGGTGAAGCGAATCAGAAATTTTCGGTTTTGCTAATAGCTTTTGAACCACTGGACCGATGTGGCTGAAATTAAACTATGAAATTGAATATGTACTAGGCCAGGGTAACGACAAATATATAAGTTAGCGTGTTTTATATCTAGGAAATTCACGAAAAACCCTTGCAGAAATTCAGTCTTTTGCTCATAACATTTGGACCACTAGACCGATTTCGCTGGGTTGCACTACCAACTTGACCAGGTAAATGCCAAACATATATTCCAAACTTCAGGAGTCTACGTAAAGTCTTTCAAAAGTTAGCGTGTTTTCAACAGACAGACGGATAGACAGACGGACAGACGGACAGACGGACGGACGGACATCGCTTGATCGTCTTAAAATCGATCGAGGATCATGAATATGTATACTTTATGGGGTCGTAAACCCATATTTCGAGGTGTTATAAACGGTATGACAAACTCTATCACTAGAGTAGGGGGTATAAAAATATGAATAACTTTAACATACACCTTTCCAATATTAAAAAATTTGTCTGTTTTGTGGGCTTGATCCCCAAAAAATGAAAATGCCTATATCTCGAGAAGGCGATTTGATACAACTTTTCTGATGACAGATTAATTTTGGGGAGGCCGAAATACGTTAGAAAATGTTTTTTTGAAGTCTGTGCAAAAAAATTTTGATTTTTGTAGAGTAGTGTATTCAACAACATTACTGTCTTAAGTATAAGTGTAAAAAATTCGGAAAACTGTTTTTTTACCCGTAACTCAATGGTGGTGTTTCGCAAATTTCATGGACAGGGTCTTGTTGTACTCGACACCACCTACATGAAAAAAAATTATCGCATCCCAAGTATTCCTGTTTCATCATTTTCTTGTATCACTGTGTAATTTTTAGTTTCAGAGACCCCGAGTAAAAATTTGAAGGATCAGTTTTGCTCGGGACACTATTTCTCCTACTGTTCCCCCTGCGTTCCTTCTGATCAAATATTAGCAATAAATCTATTTACTCTTTTTAAACAAAACTGAATTTTCCAGTGCCATTCTAATTTCTAATAGTTCTTGTACGTTTTATGTTGTTGATGATTTTCAACGATGTTTGGTTTTTATTTACATGTATGCACTGAACTCATACACTCATATATTTGTAATACTCATACATTTATTTGTTTATTTTCCATTTGTTTTTCTTTCTTTTTGGTTATAACATCTTATATTTCATGCGCTTTTCTGCATCAGTAATTTTCTTTTTCAGAAAACATTCATACATAAATATATGACATTCATATGGCTCCTGCTCTTTTAACATATAGTATTCCACAAGTACACTCAAAATATTTTGTAAGTAAATTCAACTGAAAAAACGTTTAAAACAATCGTTTTTCCTTTTAAAAAACGGACTACTTATATTTCAGTTGAAACAACATACTTTTTCAGTTATTTTTAAACGTTAATAAATGACTAGACATTCCGTAAAAACAAACGATATTTCAGTTATTTTAACTGTTTACAATTTTTTATTTTGTGAAGTAAAAATAATTTTTTTTGAATAACAAACTACAAAAACCGTACTTCTGTAAAATTATACGGTATAATCAGTCAAAAATAATTTAACTGATAAAAATATTTTTCCGTAACTTTTGTAGTTTATTATTTTAACAACTGTATAAATCGTTTAATATTTTATTTTCATTGAAAAACAAACGATAAAACGTTTAAAACAACTTTAACTAAAAACTTTTTGAATAACCGTAAATAGTTACTGTAAAACTTTTCTAGGTGTAGTTTGTAAATGTTGTAAGTGGAGTGCCATACATTTGTTATTTTAGTTTTGTATTGGGGGTGAACAAGAAAAACATTAAATATATTAACAATATGTACAATATGAACAAAGTACATACTTTAAAATAGTAAACTGTGTTATATTTCAATTTTTGAAAATAAACAAGTAAAACATATTGTGGTTTTTACTAATGATACTTGATGTTGTTTTTAAAGTAAAATAAATGGAAGAAAATAAAAGTGTAACAAATTGATATTGTGCAATGATATTGATGGCTGGGTGTAAAAAGCTATATCGTTCTATGAAGCATTTTGTTTTTTTACTTTTCTATAAAAAATGAAACTGGGTCATTTCGAAAATAGAAAGAATCTGTTTAAAACAGTGGTCGGCATCTATTGCACATGGATCCCGAACACATTCAGCTATTCACATGTATTCAACACGAATGTCAACAAAACTCACAGCAAAGAGCATAAAAATACAACAACAACGAGGTTGATGTCGCTTTTTTTAAGAAATACACCAACACATGCATATTTATATTAATCCACTAATACATTCATATGCCTCTTTCTGCCGACCACTGGTTTAAAATGAATCTTATTAAATGAAGTTTTCACTTTTATAGTGAATTTCAAAGACGTATGAGTTATATTCAATTTCACTTAATGAATTCAATATTAATCATACGCATTCGTACATACACTAGTTGTCAACAAATAAGAAACGTTTCTATAGTATATAAAATTTGTTAAAGACAAACTTAACAATACTCAGCGTTATAATTATCAAACGAGTATATTTTTAAAAACTGTTATGTAGTTAATATATAAAGCTTTAATAAAAGCTTGATGGCGTCCAGATTGAGTTAATAATTAATGTGCTACTAGGTTCGATCTGGAAATTGAAATTATTTAAAGACATTTTTCAGAAAATTTATTCGGTGATCAAATAATTGTTCTAGCAACCCAAACAAACAGTGAAGTTTTTTATATACAGTAGAAAAAATGCACAATTTTTGATCTCCAATTCTTTTGACCACCAATTTTTTGTAAACAAAGAAAAGACGTAATTGCTTTTTAATTATTATACACCTAAGGTAATAGTAAGGATATATTAAAATTATTTAAATTTTTCTTTGTTAACAAAAATTGGTGGTCAAAAGAATTAGAGGTCAAAAAATGTGAATTTTTTCTGCTGTACTTAAAAAAATTCGCTGATTGTTCGGGTTGCTAGAAAAATTATTTGATTGCTTGGTAAAAACTATTGGACTTTTTTGTCTAATGTTTTAACTTGGAAAAATGGACTTAGAAATATTTTTAAAAAATTTTCTGAAAAATGTCAATATATAATTTAATTTTCCAGATCCACCCTCGTAGCACATTTATTAATTACTCAATCTGGATGATATTAACCTTAAATTAAAGCTTTATAAATTACACCGCTCAACACTTATTCTCCAGTTTGAATTCTGATGATTGATTATAGTAGTCTTTGATCTCCTAATTCCAAATCTGTTATCCAAATTTTCCCATTACGTCTAGATTTTTAGTTATTCACTGTTAAATATGCGAAAAATTACGATTTTTGCATTATTTGAAAGCCTGCACAGCAGCCGTTCTAAATAATACAAATACGGTATAAAGACCAATAGTAGAATTTATCTATGGTTTCCAACATAGAAACCAATTTTTAACATGATAATGTTTTTAGGCTGGTGTCTAATTTTAAAAAAATTGCAGGACGCCACCTCAGTTTGACTATATCAGCTAACAATTAGCGAAAAAGAAAACAAGAATTACTATTTTCATTTTCTTAATACCAAAAACTTTAATAACTTGGGTTTGTAACATGGATAATAATTCACCTCGTGGTGAATAAAACCGTTTTTCACCAGCTGGTGAATAAAAAGTAACATAATTATTTTTCAACAAAAAGTTTTTTTTTCATAAATTTTTTTTCCATCAAACTTTTTTTGTCATCAATTTTTTTTTCCATCAAACTTTTTTTTCATAAAATTTATTTTTTCTCATCAAACTTTTTTTCATGATTTTTTTTCAAATTTTTTTTTTCATCTATTTTTTTTTCATCAAATTTTTTTTTTCACTAATTTTCTTTTTCATAAAATTTTTTTTTTCATCAAAAATTTAGTTTTTCATCAAAAATTTTTTTTTTCATCAATTTTTTTGTTTTTTCATCAATTTTTTTTTCATCAAATTTTTTTTTTTCATCAATTTTTTTTTTTCATAAATTTTTTTTCATGATTTTTTTTTTATCAAATTTTTTTTCATCAAATTTTTATTTCATAATTTTTATCATATTTTTTTCATAATTTTTTTTTCATGATTTTCATAATTTTCTTTTTCATATTTTTTTGTTTTCGTCAAAATTTTGTTTTTATAAAAAAATTTTTTTCATAAATTTTTTTGTTTTTTCATCAATTTTTTTTAACAATTTTTTATACCCTCCACTTAGTGATAGAGGGTATATATAAGTTTGTCATTCCGTTTGTAACTCATCGAAATATCGATCTGGAACCCCAAAAAGTATATATATTCATGATGCCCGATCGATTTTAAGACATTATGGCGATGTCCGTCTGTCTGTCTGTCTGTGGAAAATTCTGTCACGAACAAAATATTGCACAGAGATGACTGAAACTTAACATATTTATTGAAAGTTCTCCCGAGAAGTTTGGTATTGCATTTGAGCGATATCGGTTCAGCGGTTCAAAAGTTATGAACGAAAATGTAAGCACACCTCAAAAATGTCAGTACATTCAACATAACCTAAAAATACAAAATGCTTTAATTCGGCTTCTGGATGACATATGTAAACATAATTAAACACCAAATGGTATTTAAACAAGTACGAATACATTTTTTAAGAAAAAAAAAATCGCGGATTTTTTTTTCCAAAATTTTTTTTTCGCGGAAATTTTTTTTTTTCCAAAATTTTTTTTTTTTTTCAAAAGTAATTTCCTTTTAAGTAAAGTTTTTTGCAATTATCTTTTTGAAATTGTGGAGGGTATCACTACATTCGGCAAGGCCGAATTTAACTTTTTTACTTGTTTTTTCATTAATTTTTTTATACCCTCTAACTAGAGTATGGGGGTATACTCACTTTGTCATTCCGTGTGTAACGCATCGAAATATCGGTCGGGGACCCCATAACGTATATATTTTATTGATCACTGATCGATTCTAAGACATTCTAGCGATGTCCGTCCGTCTGTCCGTTTGTCCGTTTCATCAAATGTTTTTTATAAAATTTTTTATTATCAATTTTTTTCTCACCAAAAATTTTTTTTTTATTTTTTTTTAATTTTTTTTTTCATCAATTTTTTTTACATCAAAAAACTTATATTTTTATCAAAAAAATTCATCAAAAACCTTTTTTCATCAAAATTTTTTTTCACCAAAAATTTTGTGTTCATTAAATTTTTTTAACATAATTTTGTTTTTCGTGAAAAAAAATCATTTTTTTTTTATCAAAACTACTTTTTCACCAAGTCTAAGCTTTTCGCATAAAAATTTTCAATTTGTTTATCAAATGTACATAAAACAAGTGAAAGTGTTATATTCTTTGGTGCCGAATCTTTTATACGATCCAAAATGTAACAAGTAGAAAAGTTAAATTCGACTTGGCCGAATCTATGAATACCCTCCACAATGCCCTTTTTAAGTGATAGTAAATTTTCTAACGTGAAAAAAATAACATTTTTGGTTAGAAATATTTTATTTTCTGTAAAAAAACATTTTTTTATTCATTTTTGAAAAAAAAAATAAAAATTACTAATTTTTTTTTTGAGTGTATTTTTTTTTTTTTGTTTTAGTGTAAAAAAACTTTTTTTTGTTAATTTTTGAAAAAAAAAAAAATAATTTAGCAATTTTTTTTTTGAGTGTAAAATTTTTTTTGAGTGTAAACTTTTTTTTTAAGTGTATTTTTTTTTTTTTTGGTTTAGTGTAAAAATATTTTTGTGTGACAAAAATACCTTTAAAATATTTTTCTGACTTACAAATGATTTTAAAACATGTTTAACGGGTTTTCAACACGTGAATTTAAGGTGAACTAATCTGAAATTTACGGTTTTGCTAATAACTTTTGAACCGCCGGACCGATTTGGCTGAAATTTAAAACGAACCGGACCAGAGGAACGGTAAATATATATGCCACACTTCAGCACCCTCAGAATTGCCGTTCGAAAGTTACCGTGTGTTTTATCTCGCAAATTCCAGAAAACCCCTTGCCGAAATTCACTCATTTGCTTATAACTTTTGAACCACTAGACCGATTTCGCTGGAATGCAATACCAACCTGACCAGGTAAATGTCCAACATATATGCCAAACTTCAGGAGCCTCCGTAAAGTCTTTCAAAAGTTAGCGTGTTTTCAACAGACAGACAGACAGACAGACGGACAGACGGACGGACGGACGGACATCGCTAGATCGTCTTAAAATCGATCGAGGATCATGAATATATATACTTTATGGGGTCCTAGACCAATATTTCGAGGTGTTACAAACGGAATGACAAACTTATATATACCCTCTATCACTAGAGTGGAGGGTATAAAAACACTTTTTTGCACCTATTTTTCCACTCACTTACGAAATGTACAGCTATTTTTGGTTTTTAATTGGGTCCTGATATTTCAATTCGTTTTGCATAGAATAGCAAAGTAATATAACATTTTTTCTAAAAAAAACTTTGCTTTGGCAAGTACACCCAAATCTTCTGTAAAACATTATCATGATTTAATGTTTTGGACAAGAGTATAAAATTCGCAGGCATTTTTTATTTTATTTTTTAGATCATAGTCCAATTCTGCTCTTATACCAGATTTTTATTTCACTCAATGGCTGCAGTGCAGACTTTCAAAAAAGAAAAAATTGCGTTTTATCGCATTTTCAACCGCGGTTAATTAAAATTCTAGATGTGATGGACAAATTGGGAGCACAGATTTGGAAAAAGCAAGCCAAAATATTTAAAAATTTTCTACGAAACTACAAACCGGAGCCCAAAACCGTCGATTTATTGAGCGGTGTTACCAACATAATTTTTTTTTTTAAATAATCCTCATTTGATAACACCGTCCGACAAAACACTATCTAGCTAACACACGTTTGAAACTAAAGACTAAATGTAGTAAAACTGCATTTACAGTTTTTCTTTTCATGATCCTGTTTCATTTTTAAACGACTTCAAAATTTTAGAGGATTAATGTTATAAAATATATGTTTTTTTTACATTTGTACTTGTCTTAGGATGCCACTATTCATTGCAAATAAATGAGGACGATCTCCCCTAATTTTCCTATTTTATTATTATTAAATATCAGGAAAAAAGGAGATAAGTTATGTCCATTCAAAAATTTGTCCTTCAATATCATTCAAAATTTTCAACAAAATATTTTGATACAATGACTATTCACATCCTTTCATCCTAATATGGCAAAATTGGAAAAATTAGGGAAGATCCTCCTCTATCATCTGCCCTCACCAGTGTCATGCTAGGATAATAACAAATATTTAAAAAAAAAGGTAACTCTTTTTTTTCTCCCGTTATTCCCATAGTCAATTTTCAGGTCAATCGGTGGGTGCCCTCTGAAAGAGCTTTCTTGTTAGACTTGAATCTTCAGGACACCTGACACTTATGCCCCTGTGGTTCCCCAGCACATGGTCGTTTTTGAATCCACCATAAAAATTTTAGGTTTACTTACATGATTTATATTTTTTAACTTTTTTCAACTTTAGAAGGGGCAGCTGACTCTTATTTCCACAGGGAGTGCACCAGCTGACGTTCCTTTTTAAATTATTCTTAGCGTTTTGTATCCACTTAGCGTTTTTTATCCGGGTTTTAATCCCGGAGGTGCTGATGACCGGATTTTTTGTGTACATTTTATAACCTATCATAATCACAAAATCATGACGCCAGTTCCCGAACTTTTAAATTCGAGTGATCGACATGTTTGCAACCGAAAAGATCGAAGTTTCCTTTAAAAAATATTCCCTATCAACCGCACAATTCAAGGGAAATTAAATATAAGCCACAGCAATATAACATCCATGTTTATTTTAAATGCTATTTTAGTTCAAAAAAAATTTTTGCTAATTTTTTTTTTAGCAAAAGACCATTTTTTCTTTTAGCATTATTTCATTTTGCATCATTACATTAAATTTATATAAAAAGTTCTAATGATGGCACGCACAAAACAATAAATTATTGTCTACCATGCAAGTCAAGAAGAATAAGAAACAACATTGTTGTTAAGCAATGAAGACATCACACACACATACACAACACAATTTACAACCAGTTGTTTTCTCTAGCCGATATAGAGGAGAGACCCCAAAACGCACATTTATATCATTTCAGCGAACAGCAACAAACAAAAAATTAAATGAAACCAAAAAAATAGCAAAAAAAAAAAAATATATAAGATATCGCTAACAGTAAGAACAACAACTAAAAGCATATGTATCGCTAACAATAAGAAACATGTTAAATGTGTAAGCATCATGTTTAACGTGCGTATGTAGTGGTTTTCAAAAATATACGAGGCAAACGACCACACACATCAACAAACATAGAATCGTATGCACGCTCACATGAACAAATAAACACGTAGGGACCATGCCATGATATACCAAACATTAACAACAACAAATATTGTATACACTCTCGAGGGGACAAACATACAACATTGTTAATAAGTATGTGTAATAAAGCATATGGTGATGGTCACATGATAGTGATGGTACAAAGAAAAATGTTGGAAGTTTTAAGTTACTAAAACGATATAAAATATTTTTGAAACCATAAAAAAAATTCTAATTATTAAAGGGTTTTTTAAAAAAAGTTGCGTTACTGGTCGATTATGTTTCTATAGGGGTAAGTAAAATGGAGTAAAAATTGCACTTTGGTAATTTTTTTTAGTTCTTGAAATATTGATTAGTTAAATCTAGTTTTTCTAGCAGAAAAATCATTATTATACTATTTTGGTACTTTTTATATTCCCTTAAATATTGGCATAAGAAACTTGAGATTTGGAATTTAACATCCTCTGCAAACAAAGTTTTTTAAGAAAAAGTACTTTTTAGAAATTCCGATTCTACCCGGGTAAAAATGAAATATATATGATCATATATGAAGATGTATGGATCATATATGGATTTATAAAACCATATATTATCATATATGCCTCCATATATGTTCATATATGATCTGATCCGAAAATTGGCCGATATGAGGTCATATCGGGCCAATTTTCGGATCAGATCATATATGAACATATATGGAGCCATATATGATAATATATGGTTATATAAATCCATATATGATCCACATATGATCCATATATCTTCATATATGATCATATATATTTCATTTTTACCCGGGTAACAAGGGAACCTATTTACCTGACACTTAAAATATTTATAAAAGACGATTTTGAGGTTGGGTTGTCTCAACCCGAGTAAAAATATACATATATTACAATTTAGATTTTGATACAATCATAATAAATTATATATGATTATACATATATCCCTTAGATATTTTCTAAATTTTTTTAATGCAGTCATATGCAAGTTTTTTTGGTGCTAAAAAGATTTCAAGATTTTTTCTAAAAAAATAAGTTTTTTGGAAAATAATAAAGTTTTTTCAAGTTTTTCTTAATTAGTTAAAAAATACAAAAAGCATATTTTTTTTTTTTGTAAATACCCGAAATTTGGTCGTAGATCAAGCTTTTAGTATACCGACCGATTCAGAATCACTATCTGATTTGACTTAGCGTGTCCGTCCTTCAGTCTATGTAAACGGTTACAATTAAATACGTCTTTATTCTATGAAAATATGAGATATTCGATTACAATTTTGTTTTTAGCTTGGTAACCTTAATAAATCCATGTAAAATCAGACCATTCTTTGACTTGGTCGCCATATGAAAATTCCACACGATATTCACTTAAATCTGTACGTTGCCAACATAGAATAATTTTTCTCTTAAATTGTTGCACTAATAAAAGATTTTACCACATATAGATCCAATCCGTCATATATTGTCGAGCATGCACCGGTGTTTGATATTTGCTTACTGTGTACAAATTTCTGAGCCTTCATAAGTTATGACTCTTTCAAGGCTCCAAAAAATTAATAGAACGCTCGACATTTGGATTCCTGAAAGATTCAAGGTTGACTCTTAATTCTGGATATGTAAAAAATTCAAAATATGTTTTTTTGAACATTCATAAAAGAGTCAGGAAAGAATACTAACATATGTAAATTTTTCAGAATCTTTTATGAGTCATATAAGGCCCCTGTAGGTTAGTTGGTAGCATGCTAGCCTATGAAACAGGGGGTCGTGGGTTCGATTCCCACTAAACACTTAGTCGATTTCGATACAACGAGACGACGGTCATTGTAACCAGTTCTCGGTTAGGTTTAATTAATTATTAAAAATGATTTGTAATTAAATTGCGAAAACTAAATAAAAACTGATCGTTGGATTAAAATTATTATTATGATATTATAAGAGCGCTAAGAAAAAGGGATTATGTTTTCTGAACGTCTTAGAACTCTTTTATGAGTCTTTTCGAGCTCCAAATGAACGCTTGGCTGTTTTTTTTTTATAATTTTTTATACACTCGATATAAAAAATGAATTGAAAATACATAACGAAAATACATAATGTATTAATTTTTAATTTTTTCAATACTTTTGTAAAAAAAAGATTTTTTCATAAAAAAAAAATTTTTTTTCAGAAATAAAAAGTTTTTTCAAAAAAATATATGGCAACACTGATCACCTATCTGGTTCGAAGCGTACCCAAACATTTTTTTTTGTTTTTGAAAATTATATGTTTGGTGAATGTATCGTTGACCTGTGGTGCATCTCAACCCAAACCAAAAAACACCAGGATTTTATATGTTTTTGTGCAATTAGATCTAATTAGATCCACCAATATAAGGCAATGTCTGGTCAAATCTCGGATGAAATCAAATCATATTTTATACAAGTTGATCTTTTTTAATGCAAAAACATCCACCATTATTCGGATCAAATTGCGTATTAATATATATTGTGTCATATATCATTATATATTGCAACATATACAAATTTTTACTCGGGAACTTATCGGCTATATAAGTGTTTAAAATGTCGTTGTTCCCTTATGAAACAATTTGGACTTTCTAGAAAATTTCGATAACTCCTGAACTAACAGCAATATCGTCTAGAGCTAAAATAAGTGTCAAATTAAATTTAAAAAAGATTATTTCGTATTCATATGGATATCCTAGGTCTTCAAATAAATACCCCCAAAAATCTACAAATTTTCGTGAAAAAAAAATTATTGAAGCCGAATTTTTACAAGATTATGCCACCGTTGGATAGGTATCAAAAAACTCTTATTCGTATATCAAGAGCGGATCCAGATCTTGGGGTTGTGGGGAATTTTTTTTATTTTTTATTTTTAATCAGTTTTTTTTTTTTGCAGATGATTGCAGGTCGGATTCCAGTCATTAGTTAAGGTTTTCATTGGTTACCTTTTGTTTATTTTGATTTTTTCTAAAGAAACATTTCCAAATTTTAAAAACTTATTCCTATAGAAAAGGTCTTTGAACTTAAGAAAAATTTTTCTGACAGCAAAAGACCCAGATTCTTAAACAATTTTCCAATTGAAAATATATCAGCTTTCAGACATGCTTATTCCAAAAAAAGTTTCCTGATTTTTAAATTTTTCTCAGTAGTATGCTTAAAGAGCAAATTTATGATTCTGGCACATTATCCCAATAAAAAAATTCTGAGGCATTTTGCAACAGAAAAGCTTTTAGAATTTATATTATTCGTGATGTAAGAAAATTTTCAGATTCTCATATACTTATATGTATACAGAAAATTCTCAGAAATTTCTCAGATTTCCCCACTAAAAAATTCCTAAATTTAGAAAAATTCTTCATATAGAAAAATTTGTTGGTTCTGAAATATTTTTTTTTTTATTTTTTTTTTTTTACAAAATAAAAGTCCAAGATATCGAAACATTCTTTCTACACTAAAATTATCAGGTAGAAAAATTAAAAACTTTAATGCATTTTAAAAATTTTTGCTGTAATTTCCTAGATTCTGAGAAATTTTTCTATTGAAAAAGTAATGTTTTCTGAGACACTTTTTCTAAGATAAAGTCTAAAAATTTCAAACGACTTCTGAGACACATTTCCTGTTGAAAATTTTAAAAATCTATGAAATTTTTCCTACACAACATTCTTAGATTCAGAGCCATTTTTCCTAGAGAAAATGTCTCAGCTTCCGAGACATTTTCTCTTAGATTCTGAGTCTTAGACATTTTCCCGCAGAAAACGTCTTAGATTTTGAGTCATTTTGCAAATAAAAATGCCTGCAAATTTTGTACTCTTGCCCAAAACATTAAATCATGATAATGTTTTGCGGAAGTTTTTTTAGAAAAAATAATGTTATATTACTTTGCTATTCCATGCAAAACAAATTGAAATATCAGTCGGGGACCCCATTAAAAATCCAAAAGAGCTGTATACTTCGTAAGTGAGTGCAAAAAAGTGTTTTTACATTTTGGAGAGTATAAAAGATTCGGCACCAAAGAAAATAACACTCTCACAAGTTTTATGTACATTTGATAATTAAATGGAAAATTTTTATGCGAAAAGCTTAGACTTGGCGAAAAAGTAGTTTTGGTAAAAAAAAAGATTTTTTTTTTCACGACAAAATTATGTTAAAAAAATTTAATGAACCCAAAATTTTTGGTAAAAAAAATTTTGATGAAAAAATGTTTTTGATGAATTTTTTTGAGGAAAAGAAAAATTTTGAGGAAAAGAAAAATTTAATGAAAAAACAAAAAAATTGATGAAAAAAAATTATGATGAAAAAAAAAATTTTGATGAAAAAAAAAATTTCATGAAAAAAAAAAAAAATAATGAAAACAAAAAATTGATGAAAAAAAAAAAATTTAAAAAAAAAAATTTGATGAAAAAAAAAATTGATGAAAAAAAAAAATTTGATAAAAAAAATGATGAAAAAAAAAGTTTGATGAAAAAAAAAATTTTTGATAAAAAAAAATGATGAAAAAAAAAGTTTGATGAAAAAAAAAATTTATGAAAAAAAAAATTAATGAAAAAAAAAGTTTGATGAAAAAAAAAAATTTATGAAAAAAAAAATTGATGGAAAAAAATTGAAGAAGAAAAAAAAATTTGAAGAAAGAAAAAAAATTGATGAAAAAAAAAATTTGATAAAAAAAAATAATTTGATAAAAAAAAATTGATGAAAAAACAAAAAAAAAAATTTTATGGAAAAAAAAATTATGGAAAAAAAAATTGATGAAAAAAAAAAATTTGATGTTCGTTATAACCGGGTTCGACTGTAGTAATTCTTGTTTTCTTTTTCGTTAATTGTTAGCTTATATAGTCAACTTTTTTAAAATTAGACACCAGCCTAAAAACATTATCATGTTAAAAATTCCAGCATCTAAAACATTTTCTCAGAGTTTGGGATATTTTTTACAGAAGGCTGAGGATTTTTTTCTATAGAAAAAGTATCAGATTCTAAGTAATTTTTCCTATAGAAAAAGTGTCAGAATCTAGAATATTTTTTCTAAATAATAATTTCTGAGACATTTTTCCTTTCGAAATAGGCTGAGATTTTTTTCTACGATTCTAAAATTTGTTTTCTACAGAAAAGGTCCAGCATTTCTTTTCAAACAGTCTTAGATTCTTAAACATTTTTTTCAAACAGAAATAATCTCAGACTTTGAGAAATTATCTTAGAATCTTAGATTTTTTTGATTAAATTCTAATACATTTTAAATAAAAAAATATCTGATTCCGAGACATTTTTCTTATAAAAAATCACAGATTCTGTGTAATTTTTCCTATAGAAAAAGTCTTCCTCAAGAAAATTTTCTTATTATTTTAAGATTTCGAGACTTTTTCCTGTAAAAAGTTCTAAGATTCAAAAACATTTTTCCTTAACATATTTCGATTCTCTGTTCGATTTTTTGAACAGCAGATCTGACAAATCCTGAAACACGTGTCGATTAAGTCTTGCAAAAAATGACCAACATAAATAAATTTAAAAGAGAAAAATAATTTTCTTGAAAATTATTCTATGAGAATATCATAGTTTTAATTAATAAAGGAAATAATGACCTCGAGCTAGAATAAACCTACTCAAAATATAATATTTTAAAGGTCGAAGAAAACAATTTTAAATTATTGTTTCTGTAAAGACAGTCGAGCTCAGGCTCTAATTATAAGTATGTATTATAATTTTTTGATTTGTTATATGGTATGTATATTGTTTTGAATTGAGAAAAGTGTGAAAGATAAATTTTAATTTTTCTAAAAATGTAAGACATTCTGGACAATTTTAATTTTTTAATAAAAATTAATCAGAATTTAAAAAAAAAAAAATATTTCGAGATTTTTATCATATAGAAAAATTTTTATATTCCAAAAGATTTTTCCTTAAGAAAAATTTTTAGATTCTTAGACATTTTTTACAGTAAAAAATTCTAAGATTATTTCCTTCTCTTTGTAACTTTCCCTTTTTCCCCTTTCCTTTTATCTTTTTCCTATAATTTTTTTTCTTTTTTTTCTTCCGAATTTAGTTTGGAGGGATTGCCTAACCCCCCTCCCCCCGTGGATCCACGCTTGCCTTATATGAAAAAATTGGCTAAAAAATTCAAAATTTAATTATTTTGCTTTTTTTACAATTTTTCTATAAATCTTCTTAAATCAATCAAAAATCATTAATAAATAATTTATGGGATCCTTAACCGATATTTTTAAGTTTTACAAATCGAATGTTAAACTGACACATATTGTAAGTGATGGATAAAAAAAGTACAACTGTATCATATTTATCCGTCCTGTCAAAGGCATAAATACCCTTACACAAAAAAAAACAAAAAACAAACAACACATCTATACTTATGAACTTATAAATCTAACTGGTATCAATTTAATGGACTTAGGAAGGCGTGTTTCGACATACGATGATAGTTGTTTAGTAGTTAGATATGAAATATTTTAGCCCAAATATAATTTAAGTGGAAAATTTAACATTAAATCTTTTAAAACTTAATAAAATAAAGTCTGTTTTAAGTAAATAATTTTTATTATCATGTCATTTTCAAGCTAAAAATTTTCATAAAATTTTTCATTTTCATAAAATTTTTTATTTCTGGCAAGAGAAAGTTATTTCTAGCTTATTTGAATTCAGAAACCATATTTTTTTTTGATTTTTTAATAAGAATTTAAGTATCACAAAAATGTCATATGCAACATTTTATAGTTGAGCGTACATCATAATCACATTTTTTTTTTAAGTTAGTTGGACATAACAGAGACATAAATGGCTTTTTGCGACATGACAGAAAATGTTAATTAAATGTCAGCAAAAAAACTAAGTAAATCATAAAAAAGATATGAGTAGGTTCTGCAAAGGGAAAAAAAAAATATTTTTTTAAAATAAGATTAATTTTGAAATGCAGATGACATATATGGGTTTTGGAAAGACATTTTTAATTACAAAATGTTTATCTCTGACTTTTGTTAAATTAATTATTTTAATAATAAAATTTTAACTGGAAAACATATACTTTTTTATCTGAAGTAATTGTTGTTATAATGCATAAGAGGACCAAAATTACTTGAAATAACAAAAATATTTGATATACTGAAAAATTATCAGAGTTTCAAAAGTGCATTTTATATGCAATTTACTTAAAAAATGACAAAGTGAGCTTGTACTTTAGTATCTACTTAGACTTAAGTACTGACTATAAAATCCAGCCTGTAACTTAGACTTTCAAAATCTGAGACTTTTTTCTATAAGAACAATGTCAGAAAATCTAAGACTTTTTAAAATGGAAAAATGGCTCAGAGTTTGAGACTCAGAATCTGAAACTTTTTCTATAAGAAAAATTTGACAGAATCTGAGAAAATGTCTTAAATCAAAGATCTGGATCCACGCCAGCCCCATTCCGTAATTAGGGGCAAGATTTTGAAATAATTTTTTTTTTTTCATTTAACCTAAATTTAAGTTTAGTCAAAACAACTCTAGCTGGTTCCATTTTCAAAAGCATAATAATTGTTAAAACTTTATCATATAAATTACATTTTTATTGCAGTAATCCATGACGTATGAGTAACTTTTTAATTTAATGTTACTTATACGTCTTACAACTACATATAACTATAATGTTGTGCTTACACTCATTCATAAAGTTAACTCCGACATTTTCACACATGTACATTAAAGTACATAAGTTTATATGTAATTCTATATGCACATAAAGTGAAAGTTAATTTTTAAAAACTTGTCTGTTTGAAATTCATGTATATAATTTTATATAAATGTCTGTGTTTTTGTTTGGTTTCAAATAGGGCAAGTTAAAATAAGCACGAAATATGCTAAACTTAGCAGGAAAAAAAAAATGCCTATGCAAATCGCTACCTTAAAATACGAATGTCGTATGTAGCAAATCAGAAATTTCAGAAGATGGTTTTAAAAAACCAATATCATCAAAATGGCCCTATGGATTTTCTACAGTTTTTGATTGAATATAGTCTGAGTAGTCTTTTTTCATCAGCCTAAGTCAAATTTACTCTAATTATAATCAAAAAGGTGTTATTAGCGCTTTTTCCTCTAAATATTTTTGTAAAAAAAAAATTATATACATTCGTATTTTGAGGTAGCGAAATATAGTAGCGGTATTCGCTCTTGGTAGCAAACTACCCTTGCAGACCTTTCAAAGCTTGCAGATATTGTATAAATACAAGAGTTTGCAAGACCACAACAACAAAATACATGAAATAAAAATATACAAGACTTTCATTTATGTGCAAGACAAAAACCCATAGCATATTCTGGCCTTTCAAACCTTTCAAGCTTACAATACTTAACATCTTTTAGTTTTTCCGGAAAACAATACGAAAAATTAACAAACTTTCATACAGAGCTTCGAAGAATGAAATCCTTTTCGAATGAGTTCTGAAAAAAATCCATTCAATTTTCATAGTCAGTGAATGCATTCGATTTCATAAATCAACATTGAATGCAGTCCTTGGAATTCATTCGATTGAATGAACAAAAATGAATGCATTCGATTTCTTGTTCATTCGATTTAGAAAAATCGAATGCATTCGATTTTTTATCATTCCACTGCGAATGCAATCGATTTTTTAAATATATAGACCAAAACGGAGCCAAATTTTGGTCCATAGTATCGCCTACTCTCTTTACATACGATGACCCTAATGGGCTCTAATTTTGAATCCAAAAAAATTGGTGTTCCCGAAAATTTTAAAAATGCACACATTAACGACAAAAAAATGTGAAGAGTGTTAGCGATACTATGGACAAAAAATTGGCTCCCTTTTGCTCTATCTTGGTTAGTTTTTTTAAGTTTTTTATGCAATGAATGAATAAGCCATTCGATTTTTCAAATTGAATGAAAAGAAAATCGATTGCATTCGCAAGTGAATGCATTCGATTTTTAAAAGTCGAATGAAAAAAAATCGAATGCATTCGATTTCTGAAAGTCGAATGAAAAATAAAACGAATGCATTCGATATTTATAAATCGAATGAGTCTAAAGTGAATTCATTCAATTCGCTAAAATGTGATTGAGGAATGCAATCACTAAATTTTCACTCAGAATGACAAATCGAATTAAGGAATGAAATCCTTCGAAGCTCTGCTTTCATATTTTGTGTAAAAAAAAAAATAACAATAGATTTTTAGAACGAATTATAACAAAAAATAAGCAAAAATTAGAACAACACAAATGAAAAAATTAAATTATTTATCTTCTTCTTGAGCGCAGCACTGATGCCAACTAATCTTCCAACAGAAAGTCACTAAATCCTACTAAAAAAATCGCTAGAAAAGCGGTTTTCGATAGAAAATAGCTATTTTGACAACAGCAGAATATAATAACAACAGCTGTTTGAAAACTCACAATAAAAACGAAAAAAGACGCTCACGCTTTGTAGCATAAAATAATAGCATATATACTACCCTTGCAAAAATGCTATCAAGAGTGAATACCGCTATTGATTCCTCCCTAAGGTAAAAAATATTATTGTAAACAACCCTGAAAAAATAATGTGAACAAATTTTATTAGAATTGGTAAAAGAAAATAATTTAGAAAAAATATTTGTTTTTTTGAAAAACTATTTTTTGATAAAGATCAGTCTAGCCACAACCCCCTTTAGGAGGCACTATTAGAGTGATAGAGCTGATTTAATAATATTCTGAAAAAATTTGTGAATTGAAAAAAAGTTGTTGATCGTTCATACATTTGATCCGTCTAAGGTTTCTCTTTTGTTTGTAGGAGCGGTTGATCAAATTTTAAGAAACACAATTTTATGTGGGGCCTCCTTAAGAATTAAAGAAAGATTGCAAGTTTGTTTGGAAAATATTTTAAAGGGTAAAATTGAATGGGGTTTTCCATTAACCCTTCTCGGACTCACCATTATTGCTTCAACGGCTGATTTAAAAATTGGAAAGCTGCAAAACAAAATTTTTCTAAAAGTTAAAATCGTAATCGCACGATTTAAGAGAACAAATATGTAAAATTGATGGCAGTTTTCCACAAAAAAAATTAAAAAAACTTTAAATAAAACAAAAATTTTCAAAAACAAGATTTAAGTTTTGAAATTTTAAAATCTCATATTAAGAACACTTTTGAGGTTTTTTTATGAATTTTTTGAAGTATATATGTCAAAAAATAAAAATTCAAAAAAAAATAGTTTTTGGAGAAGTTATGAGTAAAAGAAGTTTGTGAAAAGAAACAAGCTCCGAATTTTTGAAAACTCGATATCTTTAAAATGGGTCTAAAAATTGTAAAAAAAAGGGGAAAATCTATAAAAAAAAATCAAAGAACCAGAATTTAAAAAAAAAAAGTAAGAAACTCTCTCGTTTATTTCGATTAGGAATACAATCATGTAATATGTATTTTTTATAAAGAATTGCCTAATATGGCTAAAGCCTATTTTTAGGCATTATGCACAAAAAATAGCCCTGCTTTTAACGTATGTTAAAATCCTTATATGCATGTAATTTCAGTTATTTATATGTACATATAAAAGTCATTTATTTTGGATTTTTTTATTTCATCTTTTGTTTAACCCTTAAGTGTGAGTGTTTTTTTGTCAATAATTTTTTTAATGAAATTTTGTAAAAACGAAAATAATACAGATATAACGTGGTGATAATTTAATAGTTTTATTGTGTAAATAAAAAAACTTTAATTCGCTATAACTCCCGAAAGCACAAAGATTTTTTAAATATTTATTTATTTTTTAAGCACTCATGTTAATAGCAAAAAATATGTTCAGGTAAATTTTTCAATGTTTTGCTTTGCAGGTGTAAAATTATGTGGTACAAATTTGAAGTCGGATTAACTTTAATCGTAAAGCCCAACGATCAAAGTTTCCGATTTTTGAAAATTTTATATTTTTTCTAAGTTCGTTAATTTTTTTAAAAAACGAACTAAATTTTTTTCCATGACCCTATCATAGAATTTGGGACGAACTATAATTTAAACTTAATTTGTGCCAAATCGATCTTCTTAACCTGTGGCACCCTTCCATCAAAATTTTGGATTTTCGGAAAATTTTCACCAAAAATTTGAATTTTTTAATAATTTAAAAAGAAAGTATTCCCAATAAGCCAAATTGCTGGAATTCAAGTGTAAATCAAGCGTAATTCCAGTCATATTTTCAATTTTCAAGCCTTGAATTATACTTGAATTCCACTGTAATTCAATAGCATATACCAGCAAAACGGACACTTGAATTCAAGTCAAACAAAACAGTGTAAAAACACTTGAATTCAAGTCCTAAATAAAAGCGTAATTCCAGTCGAACCAACAAATTTATTAAAAAATTACTTGAATATGGCTTGAATTATAGTTGAATTCAAGCCCTATGCTAGTCCAAATCAAGCCTAATTCCAGTCTAATTCAAGCCTAATTCCAGTCCGAAACAAGCCTAATTCCAGTGTATTTAAATAAAACCAGCATCATTTGTATACATTAAATTTTTTTATTTTTCATTTATTTCACAATATATAACTAAACTATGTATTCAATATTGAACAAAAATATTTACTTTTTGCAGCCTCATTAATCCATAATAAACTGGTCTGGACAAATTATCCTTGTCATCAGATATTTGAATGGAATCTTGGATTTTTGTACCAGAAAGCCTTAAAAAATTAAATTTTATTAATATTTTTTTTTAAACATATTTAATAGACATAACTTACCACGAATTTAGGTTTTTTTTTTTGCAAAAAATCCTGAAAAATTTGCCGATTTGTGTTTTTTTTTATTTGTTTGAAATATTTTTTCTTTTTTTTAGCAAAATTTAGTTTTAGAAATGACAATTTTTTCAAACTGTTTTAAATAAATACTACGACTTGTTGAACTTGAATTTGGCTTGAAATAATAACTTGAATTCAAGTTAAATTCAAGTGAAATTTCAAACGCTTGAATTTTAGTTTTCTTGTGCTTATTGGGTTTCTTGCAATACACTATTTTTTATTAATTTTGGCATGCTGACGACAAATATAAAAAAAAAAATATCGCCATTTAAAATTTGCCAAAAAATTTTAAAAACTACGGGTTTTTCCTCGTTTAAGAAATTTTTTTAAAAAAATGTAACAACTTTAAAGCAAATCTGCTTAATCC
The DNA here is from genome assembly GCA_963921195.1 of Pegoplata infirma. Lineage (NCBI taxonomy): Eukaryota > Metazoa > Arthropoda > Insecta > Diptera > Anthomyiidae > Pegoplata > Pegoplata infirma. The sequence goes on along the minus strand of OY992537.1, from coordinate 203,543,579 downwards.
GATAATGTAAACCAAAAAATTTTTATCGAGAAGCGCCACTGCACTGTGGGCCAGCATCCCCGAATTTTGGCCATAAATAGACCGCTTAACCTATATGTCAAAAAAGTATTGCATATGGGTGTTAAAGGATCGCTGATCACGATTCTGGGAAAAAAATTTCAGAATTCAAAATGGCGGATCCAAAATGGCGGACATGATTTTTTAATTCTTTGTTTATTGTGTTTTATATAATCATTATCGATGTATTTGGGGTCGTTAATAACGAATATGAGCTCAGACTTTTAAAATTCAAAATGGCGGATCCAATATGGCGACAAATTTAAATTTAAGATTTTTTATATGTTGTTTCTTTTGGCCAAAAACTTCGATTTTAATGGTTTTTCGGATGTTAAAACTGATTTTGGAATTAAAGATTTGAAGTTCAAAATGGCGGATCCAATATGGCGAATATGCTTTTGTAATTCTTAGCTAATTGTACTTAAATTAGTAATTTTTGATGTATTTAGGGTCAGTAATTACGAATATGAGCTCCGATTTTTTAAATTCAAAATGGCGGATCCAATATGGCGTCAAATAAAATATTAAGTTTTTTTTCTATGTTGTCTGATTTTGATGGTTTTTGAAATACCAAATCTGATTTTAGAATCAAATATTCAAAATAGCGGATCCAATATGCCGGACAAGATATTTAAATTATTGATTAATGTTTCAAAATATCACTAGGAAATGATTGCACAACACGAATACGAACTCAGATTTTTTGAAATCAAAATGGCGGATCCAAAATTTAGGACATAGCTTTTTAAAAAAATGTACAATGTTTAAATTTTTAAGTTTTTATAAATCCCTCTTTTTGCTTTTATCAGAAGATTTTAATAAAATATTTCTCTTTTAAATGCGTCAAAAAGTTCATATATTCAGTGGCTCATTTAAGAGAGAACTTTTTATTTCCAATAAGCATTTGCCATCCTAAATGTAGAAATAATGCTACAAGCTTACAATTTCGTAAAAAAATATTAAAAATTCTATTGCCAGAATATGCCCGCTTAAATGCGTTAACAGCTTTAATTTTTAGCACTACAGATTGACGCTGGTCACGTGAATTACTCGTGATCGAAAGTGAGCGTGATTAAAATTGTTTGTTAGTGAGTGAGACCATTTTTTGCGTGAGTGATTCGTAGTGAGTGCAATTTTTTTGAGTGATTCAAAACTATTTAATTGTATTGATTCAGTTTTTACAATTTCATTCGTGTTTTAAAGGTTTAGCGAGAGTTACGAGTGAGCGTGAGTCACACGTGAGTGGTGTTTTGTTTAGTCACGTAAATAGTGAGTAAGTGTGAGAAAAAAAACGATTGAGCAAATTATGTTTTTTTGCGTGAGCGTGAGTCAACGTGAGTCAAAATTCACTCACGTGCCCATCACCAGTTATTACGCCAATGTTGTCAAAGTGAGACATTTTTTATTTTCAATAGAAACAAAAATATCAAAAAATTTTGAAGTTCTATTTTAGTGCATTTCTAAACGTCATATTTTGGTTTATTGCCTCTAGATCAAAAGTTTATGAACGGTCGCAGAGGGTCGCAAAAATGTGAATAGAATACATTGTCAGAGACAGATCGTAGTTCGAGGTTTGTCAATATCGTTTGGACTTTTTTGGACTTTGGTGTTTAAAAAAGGCGGATTTCAACAAAAGTATGAATTTCCATTATTTATTTAAAAAAAAATATGCTTATAGCTTACTTTTTGGCAGTTTTTATCATGTGTTCAACAAACATGTATGTCTTTAGGAGAACTTCACCAAAAATTTGAAAAAATATTGTGTTGAAGTACAAAAAAAAATTATTTGTTTCATAAATAAAAAATATAAAAAAAATCACAAACTTTGACTTTAACCTCATGCAAAAAAAAAATTTTTAAGGTATAATAAAAATATATTAAAGATGGACAAAATTCAAGATGTCGACATTCCGAAAAAATATTTTTAAATACGTGTTGCCTTACAGACCTTATTGGCCAAAAAATGGAAATCCTGGCCCACAGTGCACTGGTTCAAATTATCGGATTGCGCTAAAATTAAGTTTAAATGAAAGTTCGTGTTTATTTTTGAACTAACAATAAGAAGAAACCACCATTTTTGCAAATTTCAAATAGCGATATCTTGAAAACCGTTCGACCGATTTTAAAATTTTTTTGTTATTAACTTTACGTTTATTAATTTTGATGCAATTAAATGATGAAAACGTACATCAATATAATGATATGTAACATGCTTCACAAAAAAATCAGTTTTATTTATTATATTATTAATTCATTTTTATTTAATTATATTTTTTCAAAAACTAATATATTTTTATCTTATCCTAAACAAGATTTGAACACCGGACTTCTCGTTTTTAGGCTTAGCCTCTAACCAGTAACCTAAAGCATATCAACAAATATTAATACACACAAGCTGTTTTGTTTATTGTGTGCTATAACATTCAGAGTTTGTATGCCACTATGCTCTGCCAAAGCTGTTAAGAGAAAGAGAGAGATTTTGTATAATACTAACATTTTTGAGTCTTAACAAATCGACATTAGCAAACGTTATCACACTAAAATTAAGAAACATGTTTTGTATTAAATTAACATTTTTGAGCCTTTACAAAAAAACGATGGAACTGGAAGGCCGTGGATTCAAGTACCAGCCAGAGCAATATTTTTTTATTGTTTTTATTAATTTTTTATATTTTTTTTTTAATATTTAAGTTGAGTAGGTTTATTCTAGCTCGAGGTCATTATTTCCTTTACACTCAAAAAAAAAAACTGTAAAGTTAGCAAAAAATTCAGTTAAATTTAACTAAAAAAACACCTGGTTTTGAACCTACTAAATTTCTAGTTAATTTAACAAAAAATATTTAGTTAACTTTTCGTAGAATGAATGTAGCAAAAAAAACGTAATTTTAACTAAAAATTCAGCTGAAAATTTCGTACCATTTTTTATTAGTTGAATTCAGCTAAACTTTTTGTTAAAAATTTTAAGTTTGTTAATTTTTTTTTTTTTTTACACTAACACTTCACATATTTTTTCTTTTTTTTTTCACAGCATTAAGTTCAGCTTAAGTAGAACTTATGAGATTTGCATAGGAGGCTACACAAGAAAAGTTTAAAATTTTTCACGTGACAAAAATGTTACGAAAAATCAGCAAATTAATTAGTAAAAATTCGTAAACTGAGTTTTAAAGTCAACAAAAAAAATTAATTCAAAATTTGTGCAAAACTAGTATTTTCGTAAATTGAACTTAACTAAAAGAAGTAGTTGAAACGCTGATTTTAACTAAAAATTTGCTAAAAAGCCAGTAAACTTGAGTTAACAAAAAAAATTTTGTTAACTTTACAGTTTTATTTTTTTGAGTGTACTAATTAAAATTATTATATTCTCATAGAATAATTTTCAAGAAAATTATTTTTCTATTTTAAATTTATTTATGTTGGTCATTTTTTGCAAGACTTAATCGACACGTGTTTCGAATTTGTCAGATCCCATTGTCAAGAATATTTAGCAAAAATAAAAACCTTATACTACAAGTAGCAAAGGGTCTTTAATGACAATCGTTAATGATCAAACTAAAACATTAATACATATTAAACTCTACTCTTATTGGGAATTAGAAGACGAAAATTGAACCATCGTAGTGAGATCACGATCGTCAACTAACCAACACACAGAACATACATACTTATTACCCTCGGTATTCCTATATGCATTTTGTTGTATAATTTTCTTGGAAATTATTCTATGAGAATATCATAGTTTTAATAAGTAAAGGAAATAATGACCTCGAGGAAAAGGAAATAATAAACCTAACCTAATATAATACACTCAAAAAAAAAAATATTGTAAAACTAGCAAAAAAAATGGTTAAAATTAGCAAAAAAATCTGTAGTTTTGGACGTTGCAAAAATTTTGGTAATATTAGCAAAACCATTTTGCTAATCAAAAAATTAGGAAAAAAATGGTAAAATTACAAGAATACCATTTTATGTTTGTAAAAAATCAACCTTGTAAAATTATCAAAAAATATGGTAAAATTACCAAAAAAAAATGGTAAAATTGAAATAGATAAAAAAAATTTGTAATTTGGTAAAAAAAACTGTTTTATTTAGTAATTTTTTTTCTCTAATTAGTAGTTGATTTAAAATTTGGTGAATATACTAAAAAATTTTTTGCCTGTTCTTGAGCACCACGTTCTTTAAATGTAGTAATAGCAGCATCAACTATTACTTCAGTTGTTGGATGATTTCTTCGGCTTGATGGTGGCAGCATCTTCTTTTGCCTTCTTCCCAGTTAGTTGCAGTAACTGGACTTCCAACAACATCAAAATCGAAAATGATTTTTTTTCACTTAAACACTTTAGACAAAAAACTTAAAGAACAACACTTCACTTTTTTTATTTTTTTGCGTCATTTTTTTTAGCTTAAGTAGAACAAATGAGAATTGCGTAGTAGTCTACGTAAGAAATTTCTTACATTTTCAGGTAAAATTTGTAAAAAATTAACGATTTTTTTTTCGAATTTTTAATTTTTTTCACATGTATTAAAAAAAAAAAATAAAAAAAAACTTTTGGATATTAAAGATTAAATATCTAACTATGTGTTAACATTTTAAAAAAATAATTTTTCAAAATTATTAACTTTTTATTAACAATTTAGGTGGCAAATTTTTAAAAATTTTCATATAAAATTAGCAAAAATTATGGTAAAATTAGCAAAAAATATGGTAAAAAATACTAAAAATTGTGTAGCCTATTTTTAAGCGCACATTCAGTTGATGGATGGCTACTTTGCTATGGTGTTGGCAGCATCATCAATCTGCAATGAGTTTTTTTTTTCACACTAGAACACTTTAAACTATTTTTTTTTTTCTTAAAACTGAGAAAAAAAAATAAAAAGTATTACCATTTCTTTAAGGAAAATACTAATATTTTTGCTAAAATTATAGTAAAATAAAAAAATAAACTAGCAAGAAAAGATAGTAAAAGTACCACAAAATTTTTGTATTTTACCAATAGTAAATTGCCAAAAAAAACTGTAAAAGTTAAATTTTTACAATTTTTTTTGCTAAAGTTTGGTTGAAGTAAATTACAACACCTTTTACCAATATTTTGACTAAGTTATTTTTTTGAGTGTACTTATTTTAAAGGTAGAATAAAATAATTTTTATTATTTTAAGTGCGTATGATACCTGCTTTTTTCAAGTTGCTTGTTGCTGCATTTATTAGGGTTTTTCTATAAAAATTTCGATAACTTCAACCAAAAATTTTGAATTTATCGAAATTCCCATAGAAAAACCCTAATAAATGCAGCAACAAGCAACTTGAAAAAAGTAAGTATCATAAAGGCATTAATAAAAATTAATCAGAGTTTTTAATATATTTATTCAAATGTTTTAATTATTTTTATGACATTATAGAATTTGTCATAACTTGTTTTTTTAATTCTGATTAAGATAAGTTTTATCAATATGATGAAATTTGTCAACAAAATTGATGACAGCAAGTGATGAAACCATTTCATCACACCGGTCCTCACAGCAGTTGGGTCTACGCCCCGGGATCGACGCGGGAACTACAATCCCGCCCAAGGACTGCAAAACCTCGGACACTGGAGACCAGCCTGTAGGTACAAGGAACCCACAATTCCCATATCCCCCCCCCCCCCATTTTTCCCCACTGAACAGACAACACCGGCATGCATGTTCAGACTAACAACTCTCCTAGCCGGTGACATAGAACAGAACCCTGGTCCAATGACCAACAAGTGTAACAGGTGTGGAAGGTCCTTCACTGGTAAGGCCAAACCCATCAGATGTACTGTGTGCGGAAACAGTGCACACCTTCGCTGCTCGGGACTGAGGAATGCCGATCTATATAGACCGGACTTCGTCGGTCCCTGCTGCAGAAGGCGTCAAGCTGCCAACACACACAGCACACCTGTGGGTGAGGCACCAAATCGGCCTTCCACATCTGGTGTCCAAGCAGGACCACGCTCGACCGACTCTACCAACGAACAACCAACCATTAGGGCCAGCCCGTTGGAACCTTCAGCAGGTCTTGATTTCAAGATATTACAGTGGAATTGCAACGGGCTGAGCAGGAAGATCAAGCAGGTTACGGATTTCATGGACAGGAGACGCATCCTGATCGCGGATCTCCAAGAAACAAAGCTGACGAGCAGGAATCCAATCTCCTGCTCGTCCAGCTATAGTATCATAAGGCAGGACCGTGAAAGGGATAAGGGCGGAGGCCTTGCTTTTCTTGTTCATGACTCTGTTAACTTCCGACCGCTGTCCATAACATCGAACGACGATCACCTGGAACTCCAGGGGATAGCCGTTCGATCAGGAGAGGATGAGATCGAAATTGTGAACGTCTACATCCCTCCAACAGCGGCCTGCCGTTCAGTATATCGTCCTTCCATTGAATTTTTAATGGAAGGCGATAATAGAGTCATACTAGGTGACCTAAACGCTCACCATGATAGCTGGCATTCTGAGCTGGAAAATGATGCGAGGGGTAATCTCTTTGCTGATGAAATTGACAACACAAATTACTGTGTTGTCAACGAGAGACACCCTACTCGCATCACCGCAAACTGTCGCAGCTCACCAGATCTTTCGATAGTCAGCCCTGTCCTTGTGGCCTTCACCACCTGGCATGCCGACATCGCCCTCAACTCTGACCACATCCCAATTACCGTCAAGATTGCAAAAAGTCCGGACTTCATATCTGCTGAAGAACAGACTTTTGTAAACTTTCGGAAATCGGATTGGGCCAGATTTGAGGAGATGACGGAAGCACAATTTAGTCATCTGACTCCTCCCTCAACGTCATCAGAGGGAGAACGTAATACACGAAAGATCTTGGTCGATGCGAAAAACCGCTGCATCCCGGCTGGACGCATAGCGAAAATGCGCCCAAATTTTCCACCGGAGGCATGTCGCCTAGCGGATAGGCGAGATACCATCCGGAGGGAAAATGCAGCGGACCTTCGTTTAAGGCAACTGAGCGCCGAGATTGAGGCTCTAGTCTCTGCTGACTGCAAATACCTGTGGTTACGACACCTTGAAGAGTCGGATAAAGATTCTAAGCGTCTTTGGTCGACGATAAAGAACCTTTCGAATCCCCGTGGAAGCGGAAGACCCACTCTCACTTTTGAGACGCCGCTTGACTCCCAAAAGTGCTGTGCTGCCTTAAACCGACAGTTTGTAGAGCATCCAGCTAGACCCAACAGGGACCAGAGAGTCATCCGAAGGAGGATCAGATCTCTACCTCATACAGAAGATGTTGAGATCACTCCGGAGGATGTCTCTAAAGATATCAAAGAAGCGAAAGCCTCCACGGCAATAGGTCCAGATGGTCTCGCTATGATCATGCTTAAACACGTGGGGGAGAAAGGGTTGACATACATGGCAGAAACATTTAGCCTGTGTGTTAACTCCTTGGAGATTCCAGACATGTGGAAGCTCGGGAAGATTATTCCCCTTCCCAAGCCTGGGAAGCCCATTAACTTGGGGAGCTCCTACAGGCCTATAACACTACTGTCACCAGTGGTTAAGGTCCTGGAATCTGTCCTTCTCCCTTCTCTTAGGGAGAATCTCCCCATGGCGGACCACCAACATGGCTGTCGTTCTGATCACAGCACAACAACTGCGTTGTGCGAAATCACGACAGCCATAGCCGGAGGCCTTAACAGTAAACGCCCACACGAGAGGACCATTGTGGTCGCTCTCGATCTGTCTAAGGCCTTCGACACGGTCTGCCATACGCAGCTTCTGCAAGACCTGTATGACTCTTCTCTCCCTAATGTCCACAAACGATGGTTGGCGAATTACATGGCTGGGAGGCAGTCATATGTAGAGTATAGAGGTTCCAGGTCGGGACTTCGGAGAAATAAACAAGGTGTTCCACAAGGGGGTGTCCTTTCACCCATCTTGTTCAACACATACATCTCCAAAATCCCGACCCGACCTCCAGGACTGAAATTGATATCCTACGCCGATGACTGCACAATTTTGTGCACAGGCAGGGATATCGAAGCCCTGGAGGAACAGCTTAACAGCTATCTGCCAAACCTGACAAAATTTTTGGCAGATAGGAACCTCCAGCTCTCGACACCCAAGTCGACGGCCACGCTCTTCACCACGTGGACTAAAGAGGTTAACAGGGAACTCAATGTCCACATTAGTGGGCAGAGAGTTCCCACGGTGAAAAACCCCAAAATTCTTGGGGTTCACTTCGATAGCCTCTTTATGTTCGCGAGGCATTCTGAAGAGGTAACCAGGCGAGTGAAAGGGAGGAACTCCATTTTGAAAGCGCTAACGGGCAGCACCTGGGGTAAAGATAAGGAGACGATCTTGACTACATATGAAGCCATAGGTCGTCCCCTTATCGACTATGCCTCCCCGGTATGGTCGCCGTCCGTTAGCGACACACAATGGAGAAAGCTCCAAACGGCGCAGAACACGGCCCTCAGGGTGGTAAAAGGGTGTCATTCTATGGCATCCGAAGACCACCTACATGAGGAGACCAAAATTCTGCCCGTTCGGAGCCATTTCTCCCTTCTCACTCGTCAATTTGTACTTGGATGTCATATGACCGAGCACCCCAATCATGCAAGCGTCGTTGGTACGTCGGCACCAGAGGTGAGACAGGTGAGGTCTGACCTACGGTCCGAGAAATCGGCCGTAAGTCACCTCATCAGTCTTGTGCAGAGTGGCAACTTAAAAGAGGCGCAGGCCCGCCTACATTCTGAGATTGTCTCGGAGTCCATTGGGAGGATGAGAGACAATGTCGTATTAGGTGGCAGGCCCCCTCCCCTTTCCGAATCCGAAAAGAGCCTGCCACGTAAGGTCCGTACGACATTGTCCCAACTCAGGTCAGGTTACTCTAGGGGGTTAAATAGTTACCTGGCCAGAGTTAACCCTGACATCTCAGACGCCTGCCCTCTTTGCAACTCTGCACCGCACGACACCATCCACCTCTTCGAGTGTTGGGTCCGGCCTACGACACTTACACCCAGGTCATTATGGACCAATCCAGTCGTGGCAGCTCGCTTCCTCGAACTAGGAGGGTAGCCTGTTTTATGTCTCCTATCCCAATCCCCTTCCCATCCCCATCCCAGAATATTTTTAATATTTTTAATAATATATTTAAAAATAATTTAATTAATTACTAACATTGTGAACCTCCAGTGGACGTTACAACACAACAACCATTTCATCAATATGATGAATCACTTCCCTTTCAGTGCTTGCTTTGGGGTAATTTAGTTCGATTGGCCTTTAATATGTAACACAAAAGTTTTTTGACTAAAAGAAAAACAATTATTCAAAAGTTAAAAAAATATAGGTTTGTAAAGTACAACCGAAAATGTTGCTTTAGGCCAGTTTTTCCGAAAGGATTTTCTATAATATATTTATTTAGGCAGAAATAAAAATCATGTATTTTACTTTAAAAACCTTAAAACTTTTTTTAATTTTTTTGCAATCAAACGAAAATTGTTTTCTTATACCACTGATTCAAATTATTTTCGACATTTTTTAAAATATTTCTAACAACTTCGAAAAGCATACATAATGCTAATTTTTCCTTTAATCCTAAAAGTATGCACTCCTATTTCACAGAAAACATCAAAAATCGTTTTATTCAATCTTATCGTGCTAATTGGCCTTTATGGGCAACATTGGGACTGAAAGGGTTAAATAATATATTGTTGAGAATCTCAACTTGAGATATATTTACACATTAAATTAAAAAGTTTTTTTTTTATTTATTCATAAATTTTAGGCTTGCATATTTACAAACTTTCAGAAATGTCAGACATTTTAAATTTAAAGTTTATCTAATGATACAGATTGAAGGATGATATTTCGATAAGAAATTAGATTATGTATAAAAAAGGAGAACTACGAAAACTCAGTTAAACTAACGGTGAGCCTATTTTAAAAACTTTTTTGCTTCGTACTTAAAAATAAAATCTTTAGAAATAGAATATTTTTTTCAGCTGTCCATATAGATTTTAAATCTGCCTTGAAACTCACCTAAAAATATAAATATTAATTATACTATTTTTTAGCATTGCAACTTTCAGCAAGCACTTTTGCTATTTTTTTTAAAATATTAATATTTTTAGAAAATAATTTAGCTATTTTTAACAAAAAAATTTGCTATTTTTTGCAAATAAATTTGCTGTTTGTAGCAAGCAGATTTAATTTTTTAGAAAAAAGTTTGGCTACTTTAAGAAATAAAAATTTTTTAGTTGCTAAAGTCAAAATTTATAAATTTTAGCTTAAAAATTTCTGGAAAAAATCAACTGTAATCATAAATTATTTTATACTTCTTCATAATACGCTACCAGAGAAAATAAATCATCATATGTTTTTTTTTTTATATTTAAGTTCCATATAAATCTTATTATCATCATTGTTATTTCTGTGTTGTTTTTTTTTTTTAATATTTTTATAAACATTGTTTTGATAATTGGATAAAGTCATCACAATAAGTAAACAAATATCTCAGAAAAAAGTTGTAAATAATATAAAAAGATATTCTCCCTTCTTGTTATTTTACCTTATTTAAAAAAAAAAAAAAAAAATATACAACAAGTAAAAAAGATAAATTCGGCCTTACCAAATGTATGGATACCCTTCACAATGGAAAAAAATATTATTGCAAAAAACTGTATTTGAGTTTTTTTCAATATCAATTGTTAAAAAAAAAAAAGATAATAAAAATTCGCAAAAAGAAAATTTTTTGGTGAAAAAAAAACTCCGCGATAAAAAATGTTTGGGTAAAAAAACATTGGCAAAAAATTTATTTCAAAGCAAAAAAAAATTTTTGCGGAAAAAATTTTTGTCCAAAAAATTCCGCAAAAAAATGATTTCGGTAAAAACATTGAGAAAAAAAATTGTTTTCAGAAAAAAAATTTGGAAAAAAAAATTTTTCGTGAAAAAAATTTTGTTAAAAACAATCCGCGAAAAAATTTTGTGGGAAACAAATATGTTTGCACTTGTTTTAATTCCTTTCGGCGTCCAATTTTATTCGCATATGTCAACCAGCAGCTGCATTTAAGCATTTTGTACTATTTTTAGGTTATGTAGAATGTACCAAAATTTTTGAGGTATCCTTAAATTTTCGTTTATAACTTTTGAACTGCTAAATCGATATTGCTTAAATGCAATATCAAACTTCTCGAATCAGCAACAAGTTTTCGTTGCTTCGTTGGCGATTTTGTCCGTAATCGCCATTTCAACAGACAGACAGAACCGATCACTGATCAAAAATATATATACCTGTTTTGGTTCTTTTCCGATATTTCGACAAGTTACAAACGGAATGACAAAGTTATATATACCCTCTACCGCTAACAATAAGTGGATGGTATAAAAAAGTACAAAACTCTGTTATAAGCACCTGTAAATGAAAGACTCCTGGTTCCCATAACAATACACTCTATAAATATGTGTATATTTTTTTTATATAAAAGAAGATATTTTAATATATAGCAGAATTTTTTTTTCAAGATTTTAAAGAATTTGTCTAACAAAATCTTGAAAATATATAAAAACATCAGTCCTTCGATTTTCGAAATAATTTTCAAAATCGATTAATGTAATTTTTAAGTTTTTATGGGTGGTTGTTACGCCTCAAATAGCCTTAATATTAACAACTTTTAAGCAGATATAAATAAATACGCAATTTTTTTTATTCAGTTTTTTTATTTGCAATTGACCTTCTAATGACTATAATATTAATATTATTACTTGCATTTTTGATTTGAACAGACAACATTTTCAAACCAATGTTTGGCCAAGGGGAATAAATTTACTTCTTGCTGTCAATTTATGGTATGATGAAATTTTAGAATTTTAATTTAACTTTGCTGTTAAACGAGGAATAGGTGTGTCTTAACTTTAAGAAGCTTATTTTTTAACGACACATTTTTTTCGATTTTTTTGTATTTTTTTCATGTTTTTGTAGTTGACATCTTAGTGAATTTAGTGGCAAAAAATTAATTTTGTTTCTTTTCCTTCAACCACAATAGAACGGGATTTGTTTGTATGACAAAAGTTTTTTATTTCGATTTTAAACATCCAAGCAAATTTTTATTTTCCTAGGCCTTAATTTGATCCTTGGCTCCCATTTTTTATTTTAAATTAATCCGTGGCGCTCGGCGATCAAAGTTTTGGAATTTCGATCATTTAAAAAAAAATGTGTCGTGTATTAACTTTAAAGCTCTGAACAAGCTTAACTTTAAAGCTCTGAACACGAATTCAAAAAATTCCTGAAAACTTTGTTCTCTTGTCTAAAACATTAAACCATGATAATGTTTTGCTAGAGATATGGGCGTAATTGCCAAAGCAAAATGTTTTTGAAAAAATAACAATAAAAGTACTTATTTATCAATCCATGCAAAACGAATTGAAACATCGGTTCAGGACCCCATTAAATTTATATATTACATTGTGCTACAGTGAAAAAATACTTCTGATGTGACATAGTAAAGGCTGTTGGTCTTGTCTATTAGATCACAAAAATGACCATTAAATTTGCGAGACACCCTCAAATTTTAGAGTTATTGTCAAAAAATTTTTTTTGGGACTTTTCTCACTAAACCTTTTGTAATTCAGAAAATTTTTCACCGATTTTAAATTTTTTAACTGTTTCTGGTAGAAAAAGGATGGGGCTTTCCATGTGTGTGAATTGGTTTATACACATAAAAAAGATATTTATTGATTTTTTCTATAAAATCTAATTTTTTTGTTATTTTTGGAAAATTTTTCGAGTTTATCGATTTTTTTCTGCTATAGTTCGTTTAACAACCTTTATATTTATGAAAGTATTTTTGAAGAAAATTTGATTCTGAATATGATAAGCTTTATCCTGAAGAAATCGGATAACAATTGACAGAGCTGTTATAATTTTTCTAAAAAAGAAAGTTAAGATTTTGCAGGAAATCGCCGTTCAGATATCCCAGGCAAAAAAAATAATTTTATCATAAGAGGTCATGTACAATATTTTTAAAGGCTTTTGGCGCTCTGAATCCGAATCTGGCCTTTAAATTGCTCTATCTCGTCAGGTTTTTAAGATATTTGACATCAATTGATATATCAAAAACTTAATAAGATAGCGCAATTTCAAGGTCAAATTCGTATCTTCTCTTTGTATGTGCGTTTATTTTTGTTATTTTGTTTGCCTGGGTTATCCGAACGGCAATTTCAAGCAAAATCTTAATTTTCTTTTTGAAAAATTATCAGAACTCTGTCAGTTGTTAACAGATTTTTTTTGCATAAAGCTCATCGTATTCACAATTAAATTTTCTTTAAGAATACGTTTATAAATATAGATGTTGTTAAACGAACTATAACAGAAAAAAATCGATAATCTCAAAAAATTTTCAAAAAATAACAAAAAATTAGATATTGTTGAAAAAATCAATACATATCTTTTTTAAATGTATAGACCAATTCAGACACATGAAAAGCCCTATCCTGTTTCTATCCAAAACAGTTGAAAAATTGAAAATCGGTTGAAAAATGTTTAAGTTACACGTGGTTTAGTGAGAAAAGTCCCTAAAAATCGTTTTTTTGACAATAACTTTAAAATTTGAGGGTGTCTGGCAAGTTTTATGGTCATTTTTGTGATCTTTTCGATGAGACTTACAACCTTAACTACATCATTTTAAAAGTATATTTGATTTTGTGTTTTTTGTAGCACAGTGTTAATGATCCATCCGAAAATTTTCATGAATATATAATGTGTTTATAGGCTGGTAAAGTTCTTATTTGGGCGAAATCGGATAAGGGGGAGGACCACCATACCAAACCATAAAAATCGTCAACTTAGACCCAGAGCACTTAAAAATTTACCATTTTTAGGCCGTCTATTTTGTGGGCGTGGAATTTATAAGTAATGAATTTGTGTTCTTAGGTGCAGAAAATGTTCTTACATTTTGGAGGGTATAAAGAATCGACGTAAACGAATTAAACACTGTTTGTTTTTTTTTTTTACTTTTGTTAAACAAATGGAACATTTTTCTATGTTAGAAGAAGTTCAAACTTTCTAAAAAAAAAACAATTGTGGTAAATTTTTGAAGAAAAAAGAAATTTTGATGAAAAACGAAAAAAATTATGAAAAAAAAATTTTAATGAAAAAGAAAAAAAAATTTAATAAACAAAAAAATTTTGAGGAAGTAAAAAAATGTTGATGAAAAATTTAATAAAAAAAAATTTTTGGTGATAACCGAGTTTTTGATGAATAAACAAATATTAAATTTTTGATTAATTAAAAAAGTTTTTGACGAAAAAAAAGTTTTTGATGAAAAAAAAAGTTTTTGATGAAAAAAAAAATTTGATGTTTTTGTTAACAAAAACTTTTTTGATAAAAAAACAATTTTTGATAAACAAAAAAAGGCATGAAAAAAATATTTGATGATTTTCATTGTTAAAAAAAAAATTGTAAAAAAAAACATTAAATCATAATAATGTTCTGCTCAAGATTTGGGTGTACTCAGTACACTGTACTGCACAGAAAAAAATATGGTGGAAACAAATTTGAGTAATCACTTGTTTAAATTTAAAAACAAAAATTGAGTAATTTTTTAATTGACACAATTAAAAATTTACTCAAAAATTTTAAAAATAATTTAAGTAAATAATTTAATAAAAATTTAATAGTTTTTTTAAATTTTTTTAACTCTCATAGTTTTTTGAATTCTCGTTTAGTTTATAGTTTTTTGTGTATGTATATGAAAGTTTGTAATCGTCTTTATAAAATTTTCCTATGTTTTTGAGACTAAATAGTTTTGGTAAAGTTTGAAAAAACACGTTTTTTGTTTTTTTTTTTTTTGGAAAAAAAAATTAAAACTTTTTTAAACTTAAAAAAAATAAATAGATAAATTTTGAGTAAATTTTTAATTGACAAATTTTTTTTCACACATTTAATAAATTTTTATTAAAAATTTACTCAATACTATTAAATCGTTTACTGGTGCAAAATTGAGTAATTTTTTACACAATAGTATTAAAAATTTACTCAAATATTTTTTTTATTTTTTTCTGTGTGGCCAAAGCAAAGTTTTTTTTTAGAAAAAATAATGTTATATTCATTTGCCATTCCATGGAAAACTTATCGGCCATATCGGGGATTTAGGGCTTTAAAACATGGGTCAAAAAATTGCGAAAAAATCGTTTTTTGGATTTTTCAGCCATTCTTTTCCTAGAAACTATATGATTATTACATATGAGAAGAAAGGTTTTTTTCATGCCTATTCAACAGTGGCATAACCTTGTAAAAATTCGGCTTAGTTAAATATTTTTTTTAAAGAAAAGGTGTAAATTTTGGGGGTGTATTTATGTGAAGACATAGTCCTACGATATCCATATGAATTGGAAATAATCCTTATTTAATTTAAGTCGGCACTTATTTTTTCCCTAGACGATATTCCTGTTAGATCGGGAGTTATCAAAATTTTCCCGATGGTCCACATTGTTTCATAAAGCTGATAAGCCCAACCTTTAAACCGTCTCTTTTATATATATTTTAAGTTTCAGGCAAATCGGTTCATAAGGGTTGAGATACTTCCCTTGTTAGTAAGAAAGTAGTTTTGGTTAATTAAACAAGGGAAAAAAAAATTTTCATGAAAACCAATATTATGAAAAAAAAAAATTTTTGATGACAAAAAAGTTTTTTAAGAAAAAAATTTTTTGATTAAAAAAAATTGATGAAAAAAATTCTTATGAAAAAATGTTAGTAAAAAAAAAATTTTGGAAAAAAAAAAATTGTTGATGAAAACAAATTATGAAAAAAAAATTGTTGTAAAAAATCATCAAAAATTTTTTTGTTAAAAAAGAATGTTTTGATAAAAAAAAATTTTTTTGATGAAAAAAAAAAAAATATAAAAAAATTTTTGATAAAAAAAAAATTGGATGAAAAAAAGATAATGTAAAAAAAATCATGAAAAAATGGATGCCATAAAAAATTAAAAAAAAATTATAACAATAAATATTTTCTTGAAATATGTTTCTTATGTTACGTTTTATTCACCAACTGGTGAAAAATGGTTTTATTCCCCAACAGGTGAATTCTTATCCAAGTTACAAATCGAAGTTACAAACCTCCTTGGTTTTAAGAAAATAAAAACAGTAATTCTTATTTTCTATTTTATTAGTCGGTAGCTTATATAGTCAAATTGAGGTGGCGTCCAGAGTCATTTTTAAAATTAGCCACCATTCTTAAAACATTATCATGTTAAAAAAAAAAAATTTTTCGATGATAAACCAATTTTTGATGAATAAAAAAATTGATAAAAAAAATTCTTTTGATGAAAAAAATAAAATATGAAGAAATAGAATAGACGAAAAAAAAATTTATGAATTTTTTTTTTATGAAAAAAAAAAATTTAATGAAAATAAAAAATAGATAAAAAAATATAATGAGAAATTAAAATTTTTATGAAAAAACGAAAATTTTTATAAAAAAGCAAACATTTTTATAAAAAAAACAACATTTTTATGAAAAAAAAAAAATATTATAAAAAAATTTTTTAATGAAAACTAATTTTAATGAAAAAAAAATTTGATGAAAAAAAAATTATAAAAAATAATTATCGTTATTCTTTTAGTTCGGTTTGAGTCCATATTAGTTATTTCTGAGAAATTATAATAGTTGTACAATGAGAAAATCTGAAAAAAATTGTCCATATCTCAACTTAGCCTGTGTTGTCATTTGATTTTTTCAGATTTTTAATTTAATCCGATTGTCCTCAAATTTGTACCACATATTTTTAGGCCGAGTAAAATAAAAATGTGATTGGGCACATAACAAAAATAAAATCAAAATGGGGATTTATAAATAATTGATCCATGATCGGTGCTAACATCCCTCAGGGTTGTAAAATTCGATATTTTTTCTTTATTATTTCCAAAAGTAAACATTTTTTATCACATTTTGCTGACCATTTGTCCATCCATTCCATCTCCTCTTCTGTTACCACCAAAAAGCATTTAAACTGTCTCAATTAAAAATAATATTAAAATAAAATGCTTTCAGGTTTTGTGTACGTTTAACATCATTTTTATTTTCATAAGACCACTGATGTTTTTGGCATCAACTTTGAGTGGAAAAATAAAATGATGGTAATTTTTTTTATAAATTGTTTACATAAAATAAACCATCACCACTAATAGTGGCTGCTGCATTATCATCATCATCATTACAAACATCAACCATAACATTTTTCTATCCTTCCAACATAATAAATGCTAATTAATTTTCAAGTAGAGTTTGTGCATTTTTTTAAACGTGTGAAAGAAGATGTCAAAACAACTTTAAAAATATATTATTTATTATGTTTTTGTTGCACTTGAAAAGTGAGAAAAAAACTAAGTTGTTTTAAACAAAAGTGAGAAAAAACACAAATTAATTTTATTTAAATTCAACTCATTTAACTTTTGTTATAGCACCTCTAGTTAAGCAATAAATTGCAATTAAAGTTTCCTTAAAAAAAATCTTGTAAAAAATAATATTTTTGGAAATTATTGCGAAAATCCCGTATCTCAGTTATTTGTTTACTTGTTTATCAATAAATTGCGGTTAATTTTTTGTTTTAGAAAAAAATCATACAAAAATGGATTTTTGGAAATTCTTTTAAAATTCTTGAAAATGGCATTATATCAAGGGCCTATATTCAAAACCCTCTATCTTCCATTTTCAAGAAAATTACTTTTTGATGGCCAAATATTTAGTAAAACGGCCCTCATCTATGGTGTAAAATTCAGAACAAAAATTTTTTTTTTTTGCTATTTTATTTGCATTTTTGGTTTTCTCTATCTCTTACACAATTAATTTTTCTGAATGCAAAACCCTCTATCTTTTCAAATAATTAATTTATAAATTTTTTTTTGAATAATTTCATCCTGCATTACATGTTTTCATACTAATTTTTGCATGTTGAACATGAATTTGTCAACAAAATTCCAGAATCACGATTTTGGTAAACTGATGCTAATTTTTTCTCAAAATTCTTGTTTGACTTTTTTGAAAAATATGGTTCAAAATTTAAATGTCTTGTGTACATTATGAAAAAAAATTCGCAATGCTGATCAGCATCTGTGGACCAAAATCGATTTTTTAATTTTTTACTATTTTTTACATAACATACTCAACAGTTTGTCATCTTTTAAGATGAATTCGGTAAAAAAATATTTTTTTCTCAAAAATCAGCACCTGTGGACCAAAACCGCGATTTCAGAACTATTTATAAGTCGTTATCATTAATAAATCACGTTAAAAATTTACCGATATCGTAAATGAAATCATAATAATTCATTTTTATTAAAATGCAAAACCCTCTATCTGATCATTTTCATTCATGTACTTAATATTTTTGAGAAACAAACCCCTCTATCTTTCATAATATCCCCAATAGTGCAAAGTTTTAAAAACGAATTATATGTGAGATGCAGTAGTTGATTTATAAAAATATTGTAGAATATCGAATTTTAATTACTCTAACAATACGCGAAATAAACAGTTTTTTGGCTCTCCTGAATATAGGCCCTCGATATATTCCCCTGGGTCCAAACGCAGTAATTTGAACTTCGTCTGATGTAAAAACCTTTCTTTCTTTTAAAAGAAATATGGAAAAGGAGGTAAAAAATTGCGTTTTTTCAGAGGTTGGCTTAGTTTTTTAAGGAGAAAGTTTTTTCCCTTGTTCCGATTTTGCCTATTTACGAACTTATCTTGCTCAAATAATGTCTTAGAATCAGGGTTGGCAACCGATACGCACCTAGAATAACGGTATTTGGCTATTGTACCGCAACCAATAAAGATATGGACATTTTCAAAAGCGATTATGAAAGCTGATGAAATTTCTAGTATTTTAAATGTGTCACTTTGTGTTTCTACCCGTTCGTTTTCGAAATATAGGTCAATACCTTTATAAAACCGTTTGAAACGGTATTATAACGGTATTGGCTTATATAACTAAAACGAACTGGTAGAAACACTAAGTGACGCATTTAAAATACTAGAAATTTCATCAGCTTTCATAATCGCTTTTGAAAATGTCCATATCTTTATTGGTTGCGGTACAATAACCAAATACCGTTATTCTAGGTGAGTATCGGTCGCCAACCCTACTTAGAATCAATCATGGCTCAATAATATATGAGCAAGTCCATGAAAAATTTAACTGACGTATCACCGATTTTGTTTATTTTTGGATATTTGATAGAGCTTCGTAATGGTTGAAAACCATAATTTTTTTGGTTCAATACTTTGGAAAATATGGGTGTTTAAAAAAGCGCTTTTTTCAATATTTTTACTCATTTACCATTTTTTTACTCGGAAACCATATGTCGTACGAAAAAACTCGTAAAACCAATGCTATATTATGAAGATGTAAAATTTAGAAAAAAAAAAAATTATTCAAAAATTTCAACAAAAAATTTTGACAACAATATTTGAATGTCCTTTTTTCCTGGCATGGATAAAATGGATTTCCAAGAATAAAATTATATATTAAACTTTAGAATGTCATTTTAAGCCTCTTAAAATTTCATAGAGGAGTTTTTCGTATTGTTGAGCAATTCATTTTTAAAGTTTGTTAGACGCCAAATATTTGATTTTTTTCAAAATTTTTGCAAAAAATCAAAAATTTAGCTTTATCAAAAAAATTTAAAATTTTTTTGCTATACAACACCAAGAAACACCTCCCTGAAATTTGAATAACGTTAAAAGGGCAATCTAAGCTTTATAAAAAATTTTGGTTTTGGAAATCCTTGATAGGATAAAAGGACATTCCAATATTTTTTTAATTAAAATTTTTGTTAAATTTTTTTTGAAATTTTTTTTGTTTCTAAATTTAAAATCTCCATAATTTTATCAACAAAATTGTCACAGAAAGTTTTTTCGTACAACTAACGGTTTCCGAGTAAAAAAGTACAAAAAATCTTTCTAGAACAAACTATCTGATTTTTTGCCAAAATTAAAAAAAAAACAAATATTTGCTCTCTACAAACTTTGAACATTTATTGTTCAACAATTCGAAAAAACACCTCTCTGAAATTTTAATAGCGTTAAAAGGGCATCCTAAACTTTAATACAAAATTTCGCTTCTAGAAATCCGTGGTGTGCTTCCCAGAAAAAAAAATACATTCAAATATTGTTTTCAAATTTCAAAGAATTTTTTTTCTGAATTTTAAATCTTCATAATTTTATCTACAATATTGTTTTTATAAGTTTCTTTTGTACGACTTACGGTTTCCGAGCATAAAAAGGTAAAAAAACTGTCTAAAAGTCAATATTGTCAAAAAATCGCTTGTTTAAACGACCATATCTTCCAAAGTACAAAAACCCTACAACTAATCTAGAAACTACCCTGTAGGGTTGCAATGTGAGACAGACATTTAATTTTCGTCCCCAACAGTTTTTCTAAACATTCTTAACCCTATCTACCTTTCCTAAGAGGGCTTCCATACAAAATTACATTTTTATAAAATTTATTCATAGTGCTCTATTTGTCCATACGGTGCCCCTAGAGAAGTAAAATGTATGACCGACACCCAATATTATTTCAGAATATATCTACCCTTTATTTTCAACTCTTACTGGGGTCCCTATGCAATTTTTTTATTTTTCTTCCCGCCAACCACAGTATGGGAGTATACTCCCTTTGTCATTCAGTGTGTAATGCATCGAAATATCGGCCTAGGACCCCATAAAGTATATATATTATTGATCAGTAATCGATTCTAAGACATTCTAGCGATGGTTGTCCCTCCCTCCGTCTGTAGAGAATTCCGACGTTTGTCAAACCAACCTCAGAAAACCCGTCTTTTTTTAGCAGGGGTTTTTGTTCTTTTGTTAAGCAAATGCAAGATTTTTATGCCAAAAGAAGTTCAAAATCCTGGATTTGGACTTAGCAGATAAAAAATAAATAAAAAAAAGATTGAGCCGCCCCCTTTTGTGGGCGTGGATAAAATCAAATTATTTTTATAATGATTAATTGGATAAAGTAATTGCAAGAATCTTAAAAAGTCCACTTTATAAAACCACCGGCAAGGGAACAGGTGTCCCCCAACGTCTCCCACCAAATCCTCTCCCCCCCCCAAAAGAACGTCCCTGGATTTTTTCTTTTAATTTTGTTTACGTTTTGGAGGGTATAAAATATTCGGCACAGCCGAATTTAACACTCTCACTTGTTTTTTATATGTTTTTTTAAAATACATGTTTTTATAATATATGGGAGCCGCCTTGTGCACTCAAAATAATTCTACAGTAAAGGGTTTAGTAAGTGATGTTGTACAAAAAACTACTAATTAGTTACTAATTTTAGTATCTTCAAAGTACTAAAATTAGTAAGTTTTACTGGTTTTGAATAATACTAGTAAAAAGTTTTAGTATTGGTTACCAATTTCTGCACTAGGTCCTTTTGGACTAAAATTTAGTTAAATTTTTAGTATTGAATACCCACGTTTTTTTTTGGGTGTGGAATGGAGATAGGTTGTGATAACGTTCGGTCATAATGTTGGGGATAAAAAAAATAATGGGGATCGGATAAAAATACTTGTAGTTTTTCAAAAAAAAAAAAAAAAATAAAAAAAAAAATTTCGAAAGATTGATAAAATTGCTGTCTTAAGCACTCGGGAAAAATTTTGCGAAATATCAAGTTTTGATTCCCTCTAATTCATTCCGATCGAAAGACATCGGTTCCAAAAGTTGAGTCACTTAAGATGAAAAGCCCCAATATGCATTTTTAAAAATTTTAATTAAAGATATCTTATATTTGCTATTTTGGGTAAAGCTTCTCTAGTTTTATAGTCTAAAATATAAAAAATGGGTTTTTAGAAATTAATAGCGATAATCCCCAATTTTCAGAATTTTTTGCTATAAGATGTCAAATTAAAAAAAATGGAATTAATTTTTTTTGAGAAACATCATGTAATAATTAATTTTAGGATAATCCTCAATTTTTGTTGTTTTCTCTTTAGCACCTTAAGTTTAGCAATAAATTTCAATTGAAGTTTTTTAGAAATAAGTAAATCATATTAAAATCATATAGATAATTGGAAATTAATAGCGATACTGCTCACTTTTGCCGTTTTTCGCTTTATCACCGCTAGTTAAGCAATTAATTAAGTGCAATAAAAACACTGTGCTTGTCGCAAAAATTAACATGCTGGGCACTTTGCTGGTAAAGCTAATTTGGGCACGCTGCACAGTGCCACATTTGGCCAATCTAGGACGACAAAAATCCAATTTCAATTATATAGACTTGAAATTCAGTGTAAATGTTCGTTTTGACTTCGAAAATAACATTATGAAAAATGTGGGAGGCCGGTTAAGGGCCACGCCCACTTTTTTTTAAATTTGTAATTTTGGTTATAATTTCTTTAAATTTGGTATATATACTCTCAATGATTGTAGAAATAATATCACAAAAAAAGGGGGCGGTCAGGCAACTGCCACGCCCACTTTTTTAAAATATGTTTAAAAAATATGTAAAAACAAGGTTTACATATCGCCCCACTGTCGCAGGCGTCGCAGACGGTCGCAAAAGTTAGCCGTTGAAATAAGTACTATGGATATTGGTCAATATATCTGAAAAAGTCCGGCGACCAATACGGACCAAACACAAAAGTTCTATTCCATCAAAAAAAAATAAATATATAATTTTCTTTAAAAAAATTTGTATTTTGTTAAAAATTTAATAAAAAATAGAAAAATTTGTTTAAAAAAAAAGAAAAGATATGACTTAAAGCATTTAAATATTCTTTAAAATTACCAAAAAAGAGTGTATCAATATCTCTTTTTGTTCAAAAGTTACAACAGTTTAAAGTCGACTTAATTTATGCGCAATAATGTACACTAGTTACAGGACTTTACAAGATGCAACTTTATGCAACCACCTGTTAGTAACGAACAGAATTATCGATCTTATATGATTATTTTCGTGCTATTAGGAATGTTCTATAATACATACAAACATATCATGAAAATTGGGGAACTTTTTTTTTTTGATTTTTGTCGTGCTAGATTGGCCAAATGTGGCACTGTGCGCTGAATTCAATGGTGCTAGCCATTTTTCGAAGTAAACGCTTGTATTCGCGATTTAAAATTGTAAAGCTAACAAAAATGAAATTTGTATGTTTTGGGATCGTTTTTAAAAACAAATTTAGAAAACACATTGTTTATTTCGCAAAAAAAAAATCTGCGAGAAAAAAATAAATTCTGCGAAAAAAAGATTTTTCGAAAAATTTTTTGTATGTCATTTTTAAAATTAATATCAAAATAAAACAAGTAGAAAAATTAAATTCGACTTGGTCGAATCTATGAATACCCTCCACAATGTTATCTGATAGTAGTTTTCTAAAAAAAATTAAAAAAATTGCATTACAAATTTTTATTAGAAATATGTATATTATTTTGAGTCAAACTTTCTTTTAATCAATCAAATTTTTTTGAGTGTAAAATTTGTTTGACTGTCAACATTTTTTTGGGTCTGCCATTTCATTAAAAAAAAAAAATAATAATGTGTACATTTTATTTTTTTTGAGTGTAACATTTTTTTTTGAGTGTAAATATTTTTTTAGTGTACAATTTCTTTGAGTAACAAATTACTTTGTAAAATATTTTTGTTGTTTTATACCTATATGTAATACAAAAAAAAACTATTTCACATATTTTCCTCTTTTTTTATATTACCATCCTCTTCTTTAAAAACCAAAAACAGATTAACATTAAATCATACACATATTTTATTTGATTTTTTCCCGTTACATACAGTTACACTAACAATAACAAAACAATAACAAATATTTACTTGTCTAACAACTAAACTGCACCCCACGACAAGAAAGCAAACAACAACAAGTTTTACTAAACTGGTATTTCACCATGCTTTTAAAACTTGTTTAACGAGTTTTCAACAGTTTAAGGTGAAATAAATCTGAAATTCAGTGCTTTCCTTATAACTTTTGAACCACTGAACCGATTTTGCTGAAATTCAAAACCAAACAGCCTTGGGGAACGACAAATATATATCCTAAGCTTCAGCCCCCTCAGAATTGTCTTTCGAAAGTTATAGTGGTTTTAATCTTCTAAATTCGAAAAATACCCTTGCCGAAATTTACTCTTTTGCTCATAACTTTTGAACCACTGGACCGATTTCGCTGGATTGCAATACCAACCTGACCCGGTAAATGGAGAACATATATGTGAAACTTCAGGAGCCTCCGTAAAGTCTTTCAAAAGTTAGCGTGTTTTCAACGGACAGACAGACAGACAGACGGACGGACGGACGGACGGACGGACGGACGGACATCGCTAGATCGACTTAAAATCGATCAAGGATCATGAATATATATACTTTATGGGATCCTAGACCAATATTTCGATGTGTTACAAACGGAATGACAAACTTATATATACCCTCTATCACTAGAGTGGAGGGTATAAAAAAATTAAAAAAAAAAGTCGTGGGTGCTATTTTTTATACCCTCCACTTAGTGATAGAGGGTATATAAAAGGTGATAAATTCTAAGACATTCTAGCGATGACCGTCTGTCAGTCTGTCCGTCTGTGGAAATGGTGATCACGGCCAAAGTATTTAACATGTATGACTGAGACTTAGAAAATTTAGTTGTTGTTATCCTTAGTAGTTTGGTATTGAATTTGAGCGAAATCGGATCAGAGGTTCAAAAGTTATGAACTAAAATGTAAGAACACCTCGAAAATTTTGGTATATTCTACATAACCTAAAAATACAAAATTCTTTAAATTGGCTGCTGGTTGGCATATGTGAACAGAATTGGACACAAAATGGAATTTTTACAAGTACAAACCAATTTTTTTACAAAAAAAAAAAAATTCGCGGAATTTTTTTTTCACCAAAAATTTTTTTCGCGGAATTTTTTTTTTTCAAATTTTTTTTTTTTGCAAATAATCTTTTATTGTATTGTGGAGTCAAAGCCGAATTTAACTTTTTTACTTGTTTTTTTTTATATATTCATTAGAGTTTAGATGATAGACATTCAGCAAATGACTAAATAATATAAAAAATACCCAGCAGAAATTTTGCTGAACGTTCAGCAGCTTTTGGAAGGGGAACTTGAGTAAAGGAGCGCATCCAATTGCGCTGAATTCATGCATGATTCTCTAACGCGATGTCCCACTTTAGAGCGCTAGTTGGATACACAGAAACAGCGCTCTTTAGATGCACTGAAATCACGTGTCTTTAGAGCGCTGATTTAAGCAGAATAAAGATGCTGTAAATTCATGTATCTTTTTAGCGCTGATTTAAGCAGATTAAAGATGCAGTGAATTCATGTATCTTTGTAGAGCTGATTTATGCAGAATAAAGATGCAGTGAATTCATGTATCTTTATCATCATTTAAAATGTGTTAAAGGCCTCTGTTATGTCTTTCAAAACTTTTCAAATCACATGATATTTTCCGAATCACATGAAATCGAGTTTGGTGTTTGTTTACGGGTTCATTCAAAGTCAGACAAGGAAAAACAATAAAATTTAAAATTCGTTATTGATAAAATTCAATTTTGAATTTTTAAAAAAATTCAAGAAAGCATTTTAAATATAATTCTTAAAAATTTTATTTTAAATTCTTAGAAGAAATAAAATTCAAAAAAATTTTATTTAAAATTCTTTAAAGAATTTTATTAATAAAAAAAAAAGAATTTTATTTCCATAATAACAAATATATTTTGAACAAATAAATATTCAAACCAAAAGTAAAATTAAACCAAAAATAAAATTCAAAAATAAAATTCAAACCAAAAATAAAATTCTTTTTTTTTTTTGAGAATTTTATTTTTGGAAATAATAAAATTCAAATGGTTTTGAGAATTTTATTTAAACAAAAATTTTATTTCAAATACTTTATGAATTTTAAATAAAATTCGAATTTTTTCCTTGTCTGTTCAAATTTGAAATCAAATAACTAAAATTTAAAAAAATATAACAAAAAAATTCATTTGTTTTACTTTACAAAACTTTATTTATGTGAAACAAAATGAAAAAAAAAAAATCGGAAGTGAACATCAAAAAAATATCGGAAATTTTCATTTTCACATTTTTTATGGGATTTTTTTTGGGAACAGCGGTCAAAGATGCTATGATTGAAGCGCTCTTTGCAGCGCTGATTAATGCGCAATAATGATGCAGTCAAATCATGTGTCTTTGTCTAAAACTCATGTTTTTTTATTCAAAAAGTGTTAAAAATATTAAAAAGGAAAGCAAGTGTGAAATTTTATCAAAAAATAATTACACATTATAAGTTTTATATAAAAATCTTAAAAAATAATTAAAATTTTTTCCCCTTCCTTTTACTGCATCCCTAAGAGCGCTCTTTGGATGCGCTACGGTATGCTATAAACAGATGCTGTGTCGCCAAAATCTCGATTTATTTCTGCTGGGTATGTTTACTTAAAAATAAAAAATAAAATAATCGCGAATATCGCTTAAACATACGATAACTTTGAAAAAAAAAAAAACTGAAGTTACAAGGCGATTTAGTGTACATGAACTAGCTTAAACAGAAGGGTGTCGTAAATTCAAATCAAACTAAAAAATAATTGTATTGAAAAAATTTGTTCACGAAAACACAAGACTTTGCGCGAACAAAAAATATTTTTCGCGAAAATACACATTATTATGGTTTGTTGTGTTAGTTAAACAGAGTTTTATGGTTTTAAATTTAAAAATTATTGCAAAAGTTTTAAAATATCGATTTTATTGTACTCGTACTTGAGCATCAAAGTTTTATATCGCGAATATCGCGAATACGAGCGCTAACTTCGAAAAACGGCTAGAATTATAGAATTCAGCGTAATAGAATTAACTTTACCAATTGGGGAGTGTCAAATCGAGCACAGTGAAATTTTTTAGAAAAAATTTTGATAAAACTGTATTTTTGAAATTTTAATGCTGTTTCGCCAATTTTAACTCTAATGCTGCTGGTTAAAAGATTAAAGATTTTTTTTAAAAAATATGATAGAAAAATGGATTTTTGGAAAAAAAAAAATCATAATTCTGGAAAATTCTAAAGAATTATGGATAATATTTTTCATCCGGTTAAACTGACTAAATCATGCAATCTTGATTTTTTTTTTATTTATATAATTCTTATTTAATTTAGGTTTTTAATTTAATTATATCTACAATATGTATGAGTTACAACTTTAATTTTTATTCTAGTCACTCTTATAGTAATCAAGAAAATTGCACTAATTGAATAACAAATTTTTATTTTACATGAATTTCTTAATTGCCAAATGATGTATGAAGAAGATGTTTGAAAGGATGGAAGAGATATAAATTCATGAAAAAAAAATAAAATTAAAACAAAGCTTCTTGCTAATAAAAATGTATATTAGGGCGTTTCATAAAATAACACTTTTTGAATTTTTTAATTACAAAAATAATATTTTTTTTTATATCACCCCCAACACTCAGATGAAGTTCATTTTAGGATCAAACACTACTACTTCAAGTCTTTGATAGTCGTATTTTTTTTTAAGAGTCTCCCTATTAAATGTATATAAAATATTACAGATCTCTAACTTAATTTGAAACATTAAAACAAAAAACTGCATAAAACAATCTAAAAATCCAAGAGATGTATCTCTTTAAACAAGGTTACTTAACTACAAAAATATGTATGAGCTCATAAATTATAAAAATTCTGTAAATATTATTTCAAACAGAGACTTAAATATATAAAACACCTAATATCTTAAGAGCAAACACACAAAGTAGAACACACTCTGCAACGAAAAAAAAAATCCCAAATAAATTCTTATACGAATATTTATATAAAAAAAGACTTTAAACGGAAATAGTTTCACGAATTAAGTGATGAAAAAAGTTTTAGAAATGACACAAAAGTTTCAGAAATCTAGCATTTTTCAAATGAAAATATCCCCCAAAAAAAATTAAAAAACGGCACTGCCTATTATTTTTACCTTTTTTATATAATGGTGGGTATTAAAAATTCGGCACAGCCGAATTTGTTATTCTTAAAGGTTTGCTGCAGATAGCAAATATTTTACAAATGAAATTGTATGTTTACAATTTTTTGACATGTCTAAACTTACAAGAAATTTTCGTGTTTTTACGAGATTTTTTGGCTGAGGTGTAAGGTATGTTAAGCAACTTTGTTGCAAATATTATGGCAAATATTTTTGTGGAACATATTAACCCTGTAACTTCCTTCCATAAAGGTATTTTTTGGCTCTATTCTTACAAATCGTAAAAAACGCCCTTAAAAGTGACAGGGTGAGGATGCAAAAACAGGCCAAAGCTGTGAAATTTTATATACACTCCGCATCATAACTATAGCCGCATTGCATTTTTCGGTTTGTTTAATGTTCAAGAAGTATTTTTATGAAACCTATTATGGTATATTACAGTGTTATAACAGTTCTCTTGTTTTTGTAAATTTGAGCCATCAGCTGTTTGAATTGAGAAAATGGCGACCAATAACTGTATTTGTCAGTGTTTCATAACTATAGCCGCATTTCAATAAAATCAGTGGAAATGAGTTCAAGTCAAAGTTTCGTGGCCAAATTAATTTTTTTTTTTGGTAAAATTCGTTCCTCTATTAATTTTTAAACAAAATGCCACGTGGTAAATTTTTAAATGAAGTCGAACAAGTGAGAGTGTTACATTCGGCTGTGCCGAATCTTTTATACCCTCCGAAATGTAAAAAAAAATCCAGGGGCTTTTTTTTTGGGGGGGGTTCATTGGAGACGTTAGGGGGCACCTTCCCCTTGCGATTTTGAACTTCTTCTGAGATAAGAATGTTGCATTTGCTTACCAAAAGTACAAAAAACTCTGCAAAATATGCGTTTTTTCTTGGGTTGGTTTAGTTCTCCAAGGGGGAACTTTTTTCCCCTTGGTCCGATTTTGCCCATTTCCGAACTTAACCGGCCTAGGAATATAAGACATATTCGTGCCAAACTTCGGAAGTCTAGCTCTTTTATTTTGGACTGTATCGTGTCCTCTACACACGCACAGACGAAAAGACGGACAGACGGACGGACGGACGTCGCCAGAATGTCTTAGAATCGATCACTGATCAATAAAATATATACTTTATGGGGCCTAGACCGATATTTCGATGCGTTACACACGGAATGACAAAGTGAGTGTACCCCCATACTGTGATTGGAGGGTATAAAAAGTCAAAATTTTAGCCTTTTTAGAAAGTGGTTTAAGTTATTGCGAAATTGGACGAAAAATTAAGCGATCTGACAAAGTTATCCGAAATTCTGTACAAAATAAAAGTGGATACGGGATGAACAAAACAGGGGGTCGAAAAAAAAGCTATCTGAGAGAGATCAACGCCGTATTATTAACGCTGCTAGCAATTCTATGAAAACTCTTTCGCAGATTGGTAATGAATGCGGCTTGAATGTGTCCAATTCTACAAAATGTAGAGTCTAAAAGGAGTCTAGAACGATAACAAGACTTTTATTTTTTACAAAATTTCGGATAACTTTGTCAGATCGCTTAATTTTTCGCCTAATTTCGCGATAAATTAATCCACTTTCTAAAAAGGCTAAAATTTTGCCTTTTTCGACTTCATTTAAAAATTTACCATGTGGCATTTTATTTAAAAATTAATAGAGGATCGAATTTTACCAAAAAAAAAATTAATTTGGCCACGAAACTTTGACTTGAACTCATTTCAACTGATTTTATTGAAATGCGGCTATAGTTATGAAACACTGAGAAATACAGTTATAGGTCGCCGTTTTCTCAATTCAAACAGCTGATGGCTCAAATTTACAAAAACAAGAGAACTGTTATAACACTGTAATATACCATAATAGGTTTCATAAAAATACTTCTTGAACATTAAATAAACCGAAAAATGCAATGCGGCTATAGTTATGATGCGGAGTGTATATATGGGCTATTTCATGTCAACGGGAGACCCCCCCGCCCCCAAAATTCTATTGGTCGTAGAGAGTTGTATTATGGCTTAAAATTTAGCCAATGATCTCTACTTTTGAAAGCTGAGTGGCGGAAGTTGAACCCAATGGTTAGTGAGCCAATATGGCGGCGCGAATCGGGATACCCCGATCGGGATATGCTGAAAATTAATGAAGGAGTTATCGGATTTTTCTGAAATTTGTTATCAGGGGGTTTATTGGGACGCTTATTTCAAATTTTCATTCAGATTTCGTTTATTTTTTTTTTTTTTAAATTCGATTTCCTTTAAACTTCTTATCCGGGGGTTATTTGGGACGCTGATTTCGAATTTTTATTCAGATTTCAAAAATTCAAAATGGCGGAACCAATATGGCAGATGATTTTTTTTTTAAATTGTCGCATTTAAGTTAAACTCGATACCCGGGAGTTTTATGAGTCACTTAGTACGAATCTGACATCAGATTTAAAAATCGTTATTAAAAACATAAGAGCCATGTTGGATCCGCCATTTTGAATTTTGAAAACCTGATGTCAGATTCGTACTAAGTGACTCATAAAACTCCAGGGTATCGAGTTTAACTTAAATGCGACAATTTAAAAAAAAAAAAAATCATCTGCCATTTTGGTTCCGCCATTTTGAATTTTTGAAATCTGAATAAAAATTTGATATAAGCGTCCCAAATAACCCCCGGATAACAAGTTTAAAGGAAATCGAATTAAAAAAAAAAAAAAATAAACGTCATATTGGATCCGCCATTTTGAATTTTGGAAATCACAATTCAGAATCGTATTTAGTGACCCCTAATACACCCGGGAACCGAGCTTTATTTGAATGCGACAACTTAAAAAAAAACCATCCGCCATATTAAGTCCGCCATTTTGAATTTTTAAAATCTGAATAAAAATTCGAAATCAGTGTCCCAAATAGCCCCAGGATACCAAGTTTCAAGAAAATCGAAATTAAAAAAAATAAAATAAAAACGCCATATTGGATCCGCCATTTTGAATTTTGGAAATCTAAATTCAGAATCGTGTTTAGTGACCCATAATACACCCGGAAACCGAGTTTTATTTGAACGCGAAAACCTGATAACAAATTTCAGAAAAATCCGATAACTCCTTCATTAATTTTCAGCATATCCCGATCGGGGTATCCCGATTCGCGCCGCCATATTGGCTCACTAACCATTGGGTTCAACTTCCGCCACTCAGCTTTCAAAAGTAGAGATCATTGGCTAAATTTTAAGCCATAATACAACTCTCTACGACCAATAGAATTTTGGGGGCGGTGGGGTCTCCCGTTGACATGAAATAGCCCATATATATGAGCAATTGTCATTAACTTTTAATATTTAAGAAAAAAAAAATTGCGATTTTTTTTTCGTGGCACATTGATAAGACTTTGTAGGTAAATAACATTATAAATAAGTAATTAAAATCCGTCCGCGTGCATTAATTTGAGCGATCGCACCCAAAACTATGGCGGTTTAAAGTTACAATTTTTAAAAAAATTGTCAAAATTACATTTTTTATCTGAAGTTAACCAAACGTACCATTTTATATTATGCTTACCCAGAGCTAAAATATATATTCAAACATGCATAAAATCTTTGCTAAATATCGAGATATTTGCATTAAACCAATTTTTTTTCTGCACATTTTCCAATATTTTGGAAGTAAAAATGTTTTCAGTGGTTTATTTCTTTTTTAGAAAAATATTCCCAAATGCATTAACAAAATCTCAACAAATTCTTAGTTAACACCATTATTCTATCTCTAATAGGTAAGAAACAGCAGTGGTTTAAAGAGAACACTTTTGAAAAAAAAAATTTAATAATTTTGAATTTATTTTTTTTTTTTTGATATTAAATGTCTGATTTTACAGTGTTGTCCTTCACTGAATATTGAAACTATTCAAAGTATGATTAATAATGCTTATATTAAGGTTATTACGAAATATTTTAACGTTATTACTAATTTAATCAAGGTTATAAAAAATTTTAGCGATTTTTCGCGATTTTCGCGACTGCAAAAATCAATGGACTAATTTTGAAATATTATTTGAATAAGACATGTCAAAATCTATCAAAATACATTTCTTTTCTACTTTATTTAAGTAATGTAAAATTTTATATAACCATTAAATTTAAAGGTATCAAAAATTTAAAACCACCGAAAAACCGCTTAAACGTTAAATTTTTTCGGGTGCGAATTAATTGAAGATAGAGAATTAAAAAGATTACCAAACGCGCCTTTCACCGACCAATTTCTATAAGCGGCCTGGATGTGCCTTACAAAAAAGTGAAAACTGAAAAACACCGCGGAATTCGCCAATATTAACTTTTGATCAATGTTGCTTTCCATGATTTATTATATTTGCACATACCATTGTTTCTACATGTTCAACTTTCAGCCATGCACATTTGGCTGTCAAATAAAGCAAAACTAAAATATCGAAATTTTGCAAAAAATTTAAAAAGTTCATAAAATTTTTGCAATTGAATATTTTTTGGGTGCGTTTGTAAATCAAGTGGGAAATGGTAAATTATAAAGTTCACAAAGCATTCGAAACCATTCGGAATAAAACTGGGAGTGTGCCTCGCAAAAAACAGACTTTTTAAAAAATTCACGTTTTTTCTTCCCATCTTTGGAGAGCTGCAGCTTCGTAACCATTGCGAGCACATCACTCGAATCAGTCTCAGATTGTGCATATTTACAAGGGCTTTTACCATGTGTATTTGAATTTTAAAATTACAGTTTGCACCAAAAGCTACAATCAAAAAACCTCGAAAAATTGAAAATTGAAAAAAATTGGTATCAAAGATTTAGGTCCATGTAACTTTTTTCTTATTGATGGCACATCCACTGAACCTACACCAAATAATTGCCCAGGTCTACTGATTAAACGGTATAAAATTTGGAGCAATAGCTTTAACGCACCCAACAATATGGAACTTTGAACGAAAAATTTCATGAGAGTATCAAGCGATTTTTTTAGATTTTTCAACTTTGCACGTTCCTTACCATGAGATAATGAGACTATTTGCGCTGTGCCTTTGCAGAATTACTCATTATGGTTCCCTTAACATATCTACATTCACAGGTACCACCTAGTTTACAAATAAAAATGTCATTGCGAAATAAGTAAAATATCACAAGTGTTAAAAGTTAATGACAAAAGTCCATATGTCCTTTATTTATTTAAATACAAATAATACAGCGATGTAACATAAAAATACTTAAATAAATTGTTTACGAAGAACATAGGGCGTCAACGAATTCTCTCCATCTAATTCTGTCTCTGGCAAGTAGTTTAATTTCGTTCCAGGTTATTCGAGCTGTTTCATGTTCGTGTCTTATGCACCTGATCCATGTATTTCGTGGTCTGCCTGGTTGTCGTTGACCTTGAGGGTTCCACTCAAGTGAAGCTCTAGCAATATCACTTGCAGGTCGCCTTAAAATATGACCGATCCATGTCCATTTACGTTTCCGTATATCAAATTCGATGGAACTACAATCTGCCAGATTCCAAAGATCCTCATTGGATATCCAATTCGGCCAGTATACACGTAATATCTGTCTCAGGCACCGATTCACGAACGTTTGAATTTTCTTCAAGATCAGTTTTGTAAGGCCGCATGTAGTGCAGCCATATAGTAGGACAGATTTAACGCTACAATTGAATATCCGTAACTTCGTTTTCTGTGAAATGTTGTTAGCGCGCCAAATTTTGTACAGTTTTAGGAACGCACCACGGGTCTTGTTGATTCGGTCACCAATATCGGCTGCAGAGCCACCGTCTTTCGCAATTTTACATCCCAAGTAATGAAATTTTAACCGTCTTTAAAATAAAATTCCGAAGTGATCTTTCAAAACGCCGACACGTATATTCTTTTTTGGTCTCCTTTACCAAAATCAATCGTCGGAACCCCGTAATTTTTTTTTTTAGTATTGTACTGTGTTATTTTCATAAAAAAAATTTTTCATCAAATTTTTTTCATAATTTTTTTTTCATAAAATTTTTTTTTTCATCGATTTTTTTAAACCCTCCAACCACAGTATGGGAGTATACTCACTTTGTCATTCCGTTTGTGACGCATCGAAATATCGGTCGGGGACCCCATAAAGTATATATATTATTGAAACATGATCGATTCTAAGACATTTTGTGAATGTCCGTCTGTCCGTCCGTCCGTCTGTCTGCCCGTCTGTAGAAGACACGACACAGTCCAAAATAAAAGAGCTAGACTTTTGAAGTTTGGCACGATTATGTCTTATATTCCTAGGCAGGTTAAGTTCTGAAATGGGCAAAGTCGGACCAAGGGAAAAAAGTTCCCCCTTGGAGAACTAAACCAACCTCTTAAAAACTGCATTTTTTTGCAGGTTTTTTTGTACTTTTTTTAAACAAATACAACATTTTTATGTCACAGGAAGCTCAAAACCCTGTATGTGGACCCAGTGAATAAAAAAAAAAATTGACCCGCCCCTTTTATGGGCGTGGATATAAAAAATGTATTTAAATAATTATTAATTGGATTAAATAATTGCATGAATCAATAATAAATCCATTTGATAACATCTATCGCAAGGGGAAGGTGTCCCCTAATGTTTCCCACCAAAAACCGAAACCCCACCCCCCAAAAAAAAATTACGCCCCTGAAAAAATTTTTTTTATGTTTTTTTTCACTTTGGAGGGTATAAAAGATTCTGCACAGCCGAATTTAACACTCTCACTTGTTTTATATGTTTTTTTTTATTTTTGTTAAATAAATGAAACATTTGATATATTTATTGCGATGGAAAGGTGCTCTAAAAGTCCCCCACTTACCCCCATCTCCCGTCCCCCTTCCCCCAAAAAAACGCCCCTGGGATTTTTTTTACATTTTGGAGGGTATAAAAGATTCGGCACAGACGAATTTAACACGCTCACTTGTTTTTATTAAATTTTGTTTTCATCAAACTTTTTTTTTTCATAATTTTTTTTTTTATCATTTTTTTTTTCATCAAACTCTTTCTGCCAAAAATCAATCGTCGGAACCCCATTTTTTAAGCGTTTTACTGTGTTATCTATTATACATCAATTTTGTTTCATTTTTGTTCTTTTTTCATCAATTTTTTTCATAATTTTTTTTTTCATCAAATTTTTTTTTTCATAAATTTTTTTTTATCAACTTTTTTTTTTATAAATTTTTTTTTCAACAAACTTTTTTTTCATCAAACTCAAGTTATTTTCATCAAATTTTTTATTTTTATAAAATCTTTTATTTTCATAAAATTTTTTACTTTCATCAAAGTTTTTTTTTCATCAAAGTTTTTTTTTCATCAAAGTTTTTTTTTCATCAAACTTTTTTTTCATAATTTTTTTTTATACCCTCCAACCACAGTATGGGGGTATACTCACTTTGTCATTCCGTTTGTAGCGCATAGAAATATCGGTCGGGGACCCCATAAAGTATATATGGGTCAATTTAAAAAAAAACGCATTTTTTGTGTCCCCGCACTTTACACTACTATTTTAGGTAAAAAAAGAAAACAAAAAAAAACAAGTAAAAAAGTTAAATTCGGCCTTGCCGAATGTAGTGATACCCTCCACAATTTCAAAAAGATTATTGCAAAAAACTTTATTTAAAAGGAAATTACTTTTGAAAAAAAAAAAAAATTTTTGAAAAAAAATTTTCGCGAAAAAAAAATTTGGTAAAAAAAATCCGCGATTTTTTTCTTTTTTTGTATTCGTACTTGTTTAAATACCATTTGGTGTTCAATTATGTTCACATATGCCAACCAGAAGCCGAATTAAAGCATTTTGTATTTTTAGGTTATGTTGAATGTACTGAAATTTTTGAGGTGTGCTTACATTTTCGTTCATAACTTTTGAACCGCTGAACCGATATCGCTAAAATGCAATACCAAACTTCTCGGGAGAACTTTCAATAAATATGTTAAGTTTCAGTCATCTCTGTGCAATATTTTGTCCGCGACAGCATTTTCCACAGACAGACGGACAGACGGACAGACGGACAGACGGACATCGCTAGAATGTCTTAAAATCGATCGGGCATCATGAATATATATACATTATGGGGTCCCAGATCGATATTTCGATGAGTTACAAACAGAATGACAAACTTATATATACCCTCTATCACTAGAGTGGAGGGTATAAAAACAAAAATGTGAGAGTGATCAGCAAGGAATATGTAACAAAAAAACGTAATTCTCAAATTTTTATGTTTGTTTTTTTGTTTATTCAGAATGGTGTTTTGTTTCTCCCTCTGACTCCTTCCATACAAAAGCATGTGTCCCCCGTTAGAATTTTTAGTAAACAAAATAAAATAAAATCAAGAAAAAAGTAAATATGCTACATTTAATAACAGTTTTCGAATTATTGCGTTTCTTTCTTGTGTTTTGATTAGTTATAGTCGTACAATTTGCATTGAGCGTCACTTTTTTATAATTCAAGTAATATAACTAGTTTTCAATTTGCATTTGAATGAAGTAAATAACGTAAGGAAAGTACAAAGTTTAATTATTACAAAAATGAGAAAGCGAAAAAAAATCTATTAAAAAAAGTGTGAATTTGCGTAGTTTTTGTGAACACCATGGTAAGGGCGCGATAAAATTTCATGAGCGTCACGCTAATTTTTTTAAAAGTCAATATATTATATGTTAAAAATTGAAGTTGACAATCATTGTTTACATGGTTTCAACTAATTTTTTTGTAATTTGTGAATTTGAGAAATAAATTGCCTACGAAAAAAACCAAAATAGGCAAACATTTCATGAGCATCACTTTTGATATATGGGTCAATTAAAAAAAAAACGCATTTTTTGTGTCCCCGCACTTAACACTACTATTTTAGGTAAATAAGAAAAAAAAACAATGAAAAAAAGTGTATGAAAATTTTTTTTGTATGAAAATTTTTGTTTTTTGAAGAATTTTTGTTTTTTTTTTATTAATTTTTGTAAAAGAATAACCTTTTTTTCGTTAAATTTTAAATTTGGCATTTTTTCTTGTTTACGTGGAACAAAATCTCTTGATCGTCACAAAATATTTTGAGCGTCACACTTAGTTTTTTTCCTTAAAACGCTTATAATTGTAGTTTTTTTAAAATATATTGTTACAAGCCTATTACCTTGCAAGTAGCCTTTAAGTTCAAGTCTTTTTTAAACAAAAATTTATATATTTTCATCTTAAAATTTTAAAGTAACTACTTAGTCCCTTTACAAAAAAAAAAAAATGAAAAATCAAGGTGAAACGTGATTTTGTGTTTGTAATTGAAAAGGTTATTTTCGCAAAAGTCAATCTTGAGAAACAAAAGAACATCGTAGTAAGCTTGATTTTCAAATATTTTTGCATTTTTAGCGATTTTTTATACATATTTGGTGTGTGACGCTCAAGATAGAAATCATAGAAAACCTAAACAAAATCAAAAAATATTGATTTTTTTGAAACCCAAAAAGTACCACCGGATTCTTCATCAATTTCTACATAAATTGCCCACTCTTACAGGCGAATTGAAAAAACTTTAAAAATACGCAAAAAAAAAAATCGTTGTGTACGTTTTTTTATACCCTCCACTCTAGTGATAGAGGGTATATATAAGTTTGTCATTCCGTTTGTAACACCTCGAAATATTGGTCTAGGACCCCATAAAGTATATATATTTATGATCCTCGATCGATTTTAAGTCGATCTAGCGATGTCCGTCCGTCCGTCCGTCCGTCTGTCTGTCTGTCCGTAGAAAACACGCTAACTTTTGAAAGACTTTACAGAGGCTACTGAAGTTTGGCATATATGTTAGTCATTTACCTGGTCAGGTTGGTATTGCAATCCAGCCAAATCGGTCCAGTGGTTCAAAAGTTATGAGCAAAAGAGTAAATTTCGGCAAGGGTGTTTCGCGAATTTACGAGATAAAAAACACGATAACTTTCGAAAGACAATAATGAGACTACTGAAGCTTGGCATGTATCTTTGCCGTTCCCCGGGTCTATTTGATTTTAAATTTCAGCTCAATCGGTCAAGTGGTTCTAAAGTTATAACCAAAAACCTGAATTTCAAATTATTTTCATCTAAAATGCCACGTGTTTTAACAAGTTTTAAAAGCATTGGTGGAAACTAAACAATGCTTTTCAAACTTGTTTAAATTTTAAGCAATGCTTTTTAAACTTGTTTAGTTTTAAAAGCATTGGTAACTTAAAAACCACACTTGAAAAAAATTTTACACTCAAAAAAATTTTACACTCAAAAAAAAATTTTACACTCAAAAAAAATTTTGTACGTGCATTCACTAAGAAATATTTTTACAGTAAAAAAAACATTACAAAATTGTTAATTTTTTCACGTTAAAAAATGTACTCCCCCTTAAAAAAAATGCACTGTGGAGGGTATTCATAGATTCGGCAAAGTCGAATTTAACTTTTCTACTTGTTTTAAATTGACCCATATATTATTGATCTATGATCGATTATAAGTCATTCCATGAATGTCCGTCCGTCCGTCCGTCTGTATAAAACACGATTAAGTCCAAAATAAAAGATCTAGACTCCTGAAAATTGGCACGAATGTGTCCCATGGCCATAGGCCGGTTAAGTTCGGAAATGGGCAAAATCGGTTAAGGGGCAAAAAAGTTCCCCCTTTAAGAACTAAAAAAAACCTCTATAAAAACGCCATTTTTACAGCTTTTTTTACTTTTTTGTTAAACAAATGAAACTTTTTTATGTCAGACGGAGTAAAAAGTCATACACCGGAGGCTACAAAATATTGTTTTTTTTTTTGTCCCGCCCACTTTTGTGGGCGTGGATAAAAAAAAAAACATAAAAATTATGAGAAATAATATAACTAAAGTTCAAAAAGCATAACAAATAATTTTGTAAACATTTATCGCGTTGGCGACGGTATCACCCAGCACCCCGCACAGACCCCCCCCTCCAAAAAAAACGCCTCTGAATTTTTTTTATGTATTTTAACAAGTTGGAGGGTATCAAAAATTCGGCACGGCCGAATTTAACACTCTCACTTGTTTTCATTAATTTTTTTCATAATTTTTTTTTTTTTTCATCAAGTTTTGTTTCATCAATTTTCTTTTTTCTAATTTTTTTTTTTCATCGAACTCAATTTTTTTCATCAATTTTTTTTTTTCATCAACCTTAATTTTTTTCCATCAAACTTTTTTTTTCATCAAATTTTTTATTTTCGTCAAATTTTTCTCCATCAAACTTTTTATTTCATAAAATTTTTGTTATATTTTTTTATTCATAAATTTATTTTTTTCATAAAATTTTTTATTTTTTATCAATTTTTTTTTTTTTTAATTTTTTTTCATCAAACTTTTTTTATTAAACTCTACCAAAAATCAATCGTTGGAACCCCGTAATTTTTATGCCCTACACCACTCTGTGGTACAGGGTATAATGAGTTTGTGCTGATGTTTGTAACTACCCGAAACATTGGTCCTAGACCTACCTTCAAGCATACCGATCGACTCAGAATCACTTTTTGAGTCGATTTAGCGATGTCCGTCCGTCTGTCCGTCCGTCCGTCCGTCCGTCCGCAATTTTCAACCAATTAACTTGAAATTCGAAACTTAAGCATCTTTTGTCCCAAGGATGAAGCCTATTGAAATTAAAAAAAAAATCGGTCCATGTAAAGACCTAGCCCCCATACAAACGCCCACTTTGGATTAGGCTTAAATTACTCTAATAACTGTATTTTAATAGATATCGCTTTGAAATTTTACAGGTAATCAAATTTTGTATGCACGAATCATAATTCCAAATTTTAAAGGAATCGGGTCAGTCCTTCTGGTAGTCCCCATACAAACCACCCTCCCGATATTTACATAATTCCCTCAAAATGCCTAAAACTGGCAATATTTGATACAAATTTTATTTTTAGGTGTTAAAGGTGAACTTTATTAACCAAATCAAATTGGAATATAATTGATCCATTTTTGGACTTAGTCCCTCCCCCATATCAAAATTTTGACCGATATTCAATTAAATCAGTCTATTGGCAAAAAATAAACCAATTCCACTAAAATTCGATCTGTGTGTCTAACAAAAGATAGATCCAATCGGTCCATGTTCGGACTTGAGACCCATTTTCCGGAAAACACTGGTGTAGGGTATCATATTGTCGGTATTGACCGACTATAACTTTCTTACTTGTTTTTAGTGTTGTACTGTGTTAATCTCATCAATTTTTTTTTGCATCAAATTTTTTTTTTTCATCAAATTTTTTTTTATAAATATTTTTAATCAAATTTTTTTTATTCATAAACTCTGTAACGTACGGTTTAAATTTTATTTAAAATGAGGGAAACAGTGTGTTAATACCCAGTTGGAGTTGGGCGCCAAAAATACCATAAGAGATATTTTTGTTTCGAGTTTTAAAGCAGAAGTAACACAAAACTCAAATCACGCTCATTGATTCGGGTGTGAAGAAGTCGGGTGGGACTCGTCTATATTTTACGACTAGCAAAACAGTGGTTGGGGGGTTCTTTGACCTTTTCCACCTGAAAACCGTTACAAATTTTATTTAAAGAGTCCCTTAGCCATTAAAAGGGGGTGAACAACAAAAATGGACCGGTATTCTAAAAAGTTTGGTATCTACTCGGACTATTGCAATTTGAAATTTAACTGGGGTATCTTATTATATTAATTTCTCTATGAAGTTATGGATAGCAGATGTTTATGCTTCCTTCTGCCTCAATTACCCTCCCTACCTATGTTCTTTCGGCAGTAAAATTTTATTATGGGAAAGAACCCAAAAACGCGTATGAATCCTACAACATTACCGCAAAGGAAAACTCAAAGTAGATTTATTCAGACATATTTAATATGTTTATTATTCAAACAATTCAGATAAAATTCATCTTCAGACCTTAATCTGATGTTTATTAACAATTCAGAAATTATTTTCTTTATAATTTCATTTAAATAAATTCAGTGAAACTTAATAAAAAATTTACAAAAAAAACGATAAGCCAATAGTATAATTTATATTTAACATATTCCCTAATTTTGCACAGATAAACGTCGATATAAAAAAAAATTAATAATTGTGATCTATTCAAAATTTCTCTTCATTATATTCGTTAATAACGATGACCGGATTGCAAAATTAAAATGATAAACGCGTAACTAAATTTATTAACTAACGAGCAGGAGTGTAGGGTATCGAATATTTTACAAAATCGTCGATCAAAACAAAACTGATTAAATTAACACTGATTTTTCGATTTATATAGGCATCTCTTTCACTCGCGTGTATTTAAAGCGGGGGCATTAATGGTTGCCTAAGAAAAGCTTTTATTTGCTTTCTTTCGTTTCGTTTTAGAATTTATTTATTCTTTTAATGTGTTTTATGTTGTAAAAATGTAAATTGTTTTATATAAAAATAAAGATAATAAAACTAATCAAAATTGCTCGCCATTACTTATTTAATTTTTTTATTAATTTCTTCAATAATTTGATAGCATTTTGCTCATTTTCTTTTTTTTTGC
Organism: Pegoplata infirma; assembly: GCA_963921195.1. Classification (NCBI taxonomy): domain Eukaryota; kingdom Metazoa; phylum Arthropoda; class Insecta; order Diptera; family Anthomyiidae; genus Pegoplata; species Pegoplata infirma. The sequence goes on along the minus strand of OY992537.1, from coordinate 203,502,077 downwards.
TAATTATGTTCATATGTAATCTGACGGATTACAAAAACAACGTTAACAGAATAATTTTTCAAAGCAATTTTAATTTGTTTAAAGCAAAAATTAATGGATTTGGGTAATTATGCTAGTTCAATTTAATAATTTTTTTGTTTATAAATTCTTTTCATTTTTGTTAAAATTTTCTGTTTACATTCCTGTTAAACAAATATAATTATTAAATATTCTCTTAAAATTTGTGTAACAGAGATTTCGTTTAACAGAGAATTATTTTAACAGAATCAATACAATTAACAGAATTGAACTAACATAGTATCCACACCAAAGAACAAAATAATAAAAGAAATGACTTACATGCAAACGATGAAGGCCTCCAAAGCTGCTGTTAAGATTTACAGTTGATGTATGTACGTTGTTGGTGTAATTCTCCAAATTTAAAAATACTTGTTGTTGCTTTTGTTCTTAAAGTTGTTAATTTTGCTTTCTTTTGCTACTCTTCATATAAAACCATTTTAAACATAACACATTATGGAATTTGCATTTTTTTCTTATTGTAAGATCACAGTGTCTTGATTTTGTCAAAAATTAGGTAAAAATATATTCATGCAAATACTTTTATAATTGAGTCAAATAATTTTGTGAATTTAATTAAATATGTTGATTTATAAAATTTGTATAATTCATTATTTTAGCATGCAATAATTTTACTATAATTTTTAATTCAATATTGAATTTTAAGAACCTTTTTTTTTTCTTTTAACTAAACTGTGATATTACTTTTAAGAAATTTTTACATTTTCATTTTTCATATTTTTTTTCACTGTGATAGAGATGAATATATAAATTTTCCGATCTTTTTAAATATTAAATTTTGCGATTTCAATTTTTAACTTTAACACTACACCATTTTGTTTTGATCCGATACCGATATTTTAACTTTTATATTTTCGCGATTTTTACCGAACCGTAACACTGTGCCGTCACAACACGTTTATATGTGCAATTATAATTTTATGAATTTTAAGCAAATGTGATTTATAAAACTAATTTAACTAACACTAAGTATTTTTAATTATTTTTAAAGGGATTTTTAAGTACTTTCAACACTTTTCTTAATATTCAAATTTTTAGCAATTCTTTAACTTTCTAACAAATTCTTTAAATTTTAAACAAATTATATATAATTTTCTCACTATAAAACTTCACATACCAAATTTCCGTTTACACTTCTTATATAGATTTTAGCAAATTTTTTCCACAAAAATATTTAATATTTTTAAAAATTAACTTATGATTTTAACAAAATTCACTTTATACGTGGTTGATCGAATAGCGGTTTAAAATAGGAATGAAGATGTGCAATTGAAGAGTAGTTGAGGAAGGTCAGTTTTTTCATCTGTGCTTTGTGCTGACTTTTCGATTCAGCCATACAGTTTAACCACAACTTCTCTCTATCAGAATTTTATAGTGAGATCTAATAACAGAGTAATTTTGTGTTACTTTTGATATCAAAAACTAATTTTGATGAATTTTAAATTTACCTTTTTCCTTCAAACTTTTTATGTAGATTTATAGATTATCATGGGCTTAACCTTTAGATGAACAGAATTTTAAACAAAAAGGGTTTAGTCCAATTCAGGTGTTTTTCCCAATAAAAGGTTTTTCGTTGCCTTTTGAAAAATGGCCGTCCAAGAAAACGGAACCAAAAGCACCTAACTTTCTGCTTAAATTTCGACCCAAAGGAGGAGCTTAAAACTGGTTTTGAGAAAATCAATGTTGATACAGCGATAATTAAGGGATATCTTTAATCAGCGCCAGTTTGATTATCCAAAACTAAAACTTTGTTTTTTTTTTAATTTTCCTTACAGGAAGAGGATGTTTGTCTGTAGAAATGATTTTAATTAGACTAAGATTTTTAGATTAAATAATGGAAATTTTACCTTATTAAAAACTCAGCTAGACAAGATGTATAAAGACGACGTGTTGGCTCCAAAAAATGTAAACAGAAAGAATTTCTAAATTAACATTTTTGGCCTAACTAGACTTTATGAAAATCATAATGTCTACTTAATTTTCGGTAATTTTCCAATATTTTACTAATCCAAATCTAAGTACATATGAAAAAAAAAACTAATATAATTGTTGTTCTAATATGAATTTGCATATTAGAATTAAGCCACACCCCAACATATGTTCATGGATAAACAAATTACACTGTAAATTGGTGGCAACATTTGTATAACAGTTTACAAATAATACGTTAAAGCCTTTAGTAAATTTAAATTTTTACTAATGAAAATTTTGAGCGTAAGAAAGAAATCTTATTAAAACAAAAAAAATTATTCTGAAAGGTGAAAATAAATTTAAGCAAATATCTCACGTTACAACTCAACACGATTTTCCAATCAAAAATTTAAATTTACAACTTTTTTGACGTTACAAAAATTCCAAGGAATTCTCGTGATTTACTAGATGTTTTAGTAAGAAGAATTTTTTAGGGACTTTTTTCGTGAACATTTTTCAAAACTTGTAAAAATTTGTGTCTTTTTTAAACTATTTTTAGTGAATTTTTTAACTTCAAAGAAATAAAAAAAAATGTTGTCAGTGACTTAGAAAATTTTTAAAATGTTTTTTTCGAAACTGCAAAGTTGCAGTTGTTTTTTTTTTTTGCAAAAAAAAACATGTTTTAAAATTATTTTTGTAAAATATTTTTGTTTTTTAGAAAATTTGTTTGTTTTTTATAAAATTAATTTGTAAATTTGAAAAAAAGGTAAACTTTGATCGACCAAAACACAAAATTTTTTGTTAAAAAACAAGAAAAACTTGTAAATATTTATAAAATGGAATAGCGTGCATTTTCTAGTTATTTGGCAAATTTCAGGATATACAAAGAGTACCAAGAGTCGGAAAAACGACAAATTGCAACATTTTTTTTTTTATTTTTGTTTGTTCATTCGTCCTCTGTAACGGAATAGTTACCCAGAGAGGGTTTAACAGAAGTTGAGTGACTTCAGATATCTTTATAATTGACAGTCTTTGCTTATAATCAGAATTTCCGAAGATTCTATTTAAAGTGGGTTGGGCTGTGGGATCGAGAGAATGTTTTTAAAATATTATTAATCGAGGTGTTGCTGTGTTGAATTAAATTCATATTTTGGAGCACAACATAAAAGTAGGTCCTTTATAAAAGTAAGTACTTTTCTACTTTAGACTCATAATCTTTTGTAAAAACTTTACTGATTACAATCTTTTGCATAAAAAAGCATTTATACACCTCAAGTTCTTTTAGAAAATCATACATATTCTAACATTTGCTTAAAAAGGTATGCATTAAGGTGGACCTTATGTTGCTTAATTTAGATATTCCAAAATCGGTGCTCAGTTAATACATATTCGACTCTACTTCAATTGGGAATTAGAAAACGAAAATTGTACCATTTTTTTACAAATTTGATATAGCGATATCTCGAAAACCGTTCAACTGATTTTTTTTTTTTTATATTCGTGTTCACCGCATCAAAATTTATAAATATGATTGATGTACCCCAAGATTTTTTTCCATTTTGCCCTGCTTTCGTTCTCACAAACTACAATTCGCGATTTTCAACCGACAGAGCTCTTATTTTTTCAAAACTCACACAAAATTGGGCTCCGATTTTGGAAAATAAAAAAAATAACAAAATAAGGTCCACCATATTGTAAGTGTATGTATTTATGCATCAATGTATCTGTGTGTGTGTGTGCCTGTCTTGTATATGTTATAATGTTGCTTATTATTTAAATAAATTTAGATTCAGAAGCACACTTGACATGGACATGTTTACACATGTGTGTATGGCTTTGTTTGTTTTTATGTGTGTTTGTTTTAAACCAAGTTTGCTACATGTACTATGTGTATTACAAAAAAAAATATATGTTGAGTGTTTTATACTTAAACTTTTATGATACTTTCATATTTCCTCTTGAGTAGCAGCAAGAGTAGCTGAAATGACGATGATGATGATAATCTTCAAACATAAATATAACACTTGTGTGTGTTATAAGTGAAAAAGATTATAACATAATATGTAAACAGAAAAATGCACAGAAAGATTTTTTTTTTCAAGAAATTGTTTTATTTACCAACTTTTTTTTTCCAAAAAATTTAAATTAATTAAAAGGGTTAAACAAAAATATATAATTGAAAGGTGGATTCATTCAAATATAACTGGATTTAGATATATTTGACTGACCATCAGAGGGGTTGGAAATTTTCGATTTGTTTAAGTTTCCGCCGGCTTAATTTTTATGTTAACAATTTTTAAATAGCTATAAAAAATAAATACGTAATATTAATTAATTCTCCTTTCTTCGAAAGATAAACTATCATAATATTTTGAAAATTTTATAATACAAAATTTGGTAGGCTAGAACTGCCAGGGTTGCCTCTCAATTGTGGGATGCTTTTTTAAAGGACAAAATCGACAGAAGTTTTACACAAAAAACTACAGATTTTGATGATATTTTTTTATTGGTAGAATATTAAAATCCCTTGAACTTGTCGTGGCCATTTTTTGAATAATTTTGATTTTTGTTTAAGTTATGCTAATGTAAACTAAAAAAATGGGAAAATTTCTTTTTTCATTAAAAAAATAATTAGGTCAAATTGTCAAAAAATTGCCACGATAAGTACTTTTGAATTAAATAATCTACAAAAAAAAAAAAAAAAAAAATCATCAAAATCTGTTCAGTAGTTTTTGCTGTAAAACTGCAGCCGATTTTGTCCTTTAAAAATAGCATGTCATTGTAGAGTGCCAACCGTTGCAATTCTAGTTGACCAAATTTTGTGTTAAAATTAAAAATATTTTGCGTATTAATCTTTATATAGTTGTTTAAAAATTCTGATAAAATTTTATTAAAATATAAAAATTGTTTTATATAACCTTTAAAATATTATATTTTGAGTAGGTTTATTCTAGCTCGAGGTCATTATTTCCATTACTAATTATACCCTCCACTCTAGTGATAGAGGGTATATATAAGTTTGTCAGTCCGTTTGTAACACATCAAAATATTGATCTAGGACCCCATGAAGTATATATGTTCATGATCCTCGATCGATTTTAAGTCGATCTAGCGATGTCCGTCCGTCTGTCCGTCCGTAGAAAACACGCTAACTTTTGAAAGACTTTATAGAGACTACTGAAGTTTGGCATATATGTTGGTCATTTACCTGGTCAGGTTGGTATTGTAATCCAGCCAAATCGGTCCAGTGGTTCAAAAGTTATGAGCAAAAGAGTAAATCTCGGCAAAGGTTTTTCGCGAATTTACGAGATAAAAAACACGATAACTTTCGAAAGACAATAGTGGGCCTGCTGAAACGTGGCATGTATCTTTGCCGTTCCACAGGTCTGTTTGGTATTGAATTTCAGCTCAATCGGTCCAGTGGTTCATGTTATAAGCAAAACACTGAATTTCAGATTGGGTTCATCTAAATGCCACGTGGTAAACAAGTTTAAAAAGCATTGGTGGTAACTTAGCAGTGGCGGGTACAGCTTTTGGGTTTGGGGGGGGAAATTTTTTTTTACTTCCAAAAAAAAAAAAAATCATAAATTCACCTTTGTCGGATGAGCAAAAATAGGGATCCGTTTTAATCTACAATTTTATTAGTTTTTGCCGAAGGAGGATGATTGTTTTCACGATCATATTTCGTTTAGATCATTTTTTTTTTAATTTGTTTTAAAAGAAAATTGTACATTTTCCTATACATAGATAAAGTCTTAGTTTCTAACACATTTGACGTACAGAAAAGTCGAAATCTCTGAATTTTTCAACAGAAGAAATTCTTCCTACATAGAAAATTTCAGATGTTGAAACATTTTCCGTGAAGAAATGATTTTTTAAAGTGAAAATGTCTTCGAATCTAAGACGTCTTATTTTCGAAAAATGTCTCAGAATCTGAGACTTTTTTAGTACAGAAAAGTTTTCAGATTCTAAGAACTTTTTCCACAGAAAAAGTCTCAGATTCTGAGACCTTTTACTATAGAAAAAGTATCATATTTTAAAACATTTTTGAGATATTTTTCCTATAGAAAAGGTCTCAGATTATTATATTTTTTTCGTACAGAAAAATTTTTAAATTCTAAGAACTTTTTCCACAGAAAAAGTCTCAGATTCCGAGACTTTTTACTATAGAAAAAGTTTCATATTTTAAAACATTTTTGAGATATTTTTACTATAGAAAAGGTCTCAGATTATTACTTTTTTCGTACTGAAAAAATTTTAGATTCTGAGACCATTTTTCTATTAAAAAAAAATTGGAATTTTTGACCTTTTTCCTATACAAAAAGTCTCAGATTCTAAGACCCTTTTTCTAAGAAAAATTCTCACATTCTCAGACCTCTTTCCTATAGAACAAGTCTGAGACTCTTAGGTCGTTTTTTGTAGAAAAAGTCTCAGATTCTTATACCATTTTCCAAAAGAAAAGTCTCAGATTCTTAGACCTTTTTTATATAGAAGAAGTCTAAGAAGAAGAAGTCTTCTCACTAAAGAAAAAGTCTAAGTTTCTGCGAAATTCTGAGACCTTCTTCTTTAAAAAAATCTCAAACTCAGAGATCTGAGACCGTTTTCCTATAGAAAAGTCTTTGATTCTTAAACCTTTTTATTATCAAAAAAGTCTCAGATTCTGTGACCTTTTTCCTACACACAAAAAAAAAACTTTGTCAAATTACTAGGAAAAGTCTCGTAATCCCATTTTACCAATATTTGACAGTTTTCCCTGTTTTTTAACAAATCGAAATTTAAATTTTTTTTTTTTTTTAATTTTACAATTTTTTTTTTAAATTTTACAAATTTCCAAGATAATTTTACAAAAAAATCTAGTAAATTCACGAGAATTCCTTGTAACTTTAATTGCGTCAAAAAACTGTAAATTTACAATTTTATTGGTAAAACCCTTGTAAAATTACAAAATTATTGGTAAACAACTTGTAAAATTACTAGGAATTCTTGTAAAATAGGAGGTAGCAAAAAAATCTTGTAAAATTACGAAACCTCATTGTAAATTTTATCTTGTAAAAAATTAGTAAATTTACAATTTTATTGATAAAAACCTTGTAAAATTACAAAATTATTGGTAAAAATCTTGTCAAGTTACTAGGAAATTTTTTCAAATAGGAGGTAGTAAACAAAAAAAGTTACAATGTTTTTTTTTTGAGTGTAAAAATAAATCTAAAATTTTTAGAACTTTTTCCCATATTTTTTTTTTTAATTCTGAGACTTTTAGAATTTGGGAATTCTTCTCAAAAAATCCGAAAAATAAAATGTTTGGAGATGTTAAAAATTGTATAGTTTTTTCATCTTTTTCTATAAAAAAAAGTCTCAGATTCTGTGACCTTTTTAATATAGAACCTGTTTCCTATAGAATAAGTCTCAAATTTTTTTTTCTATGGAAAAGTCTCAGATTTTTTAGAAAGAAAAATTTTTCAATCCTGAAACATTTTCTGTTACGGATTTTTGTAGAATTCCAAAATCAAAAAAATAAATTATAAGTACTAATAACGCATGAGTCACATTTTTCATAAAATTTATAATAAAATTGAGAGATATTTTTCCACAGAAAATTTTCAGATTAAGTCACATTTTCCCCTCAGAAATTTTAAAAATTTCCCTATGAAAATTTTTGGATTTTTTTCTTTGGAAAATTTTCGGATTTCGAGACTTTTTTTCTTCGGAAATTTTTTTTTAGAAAATTTCCGTCTTTCTTCTTTCCTTTTTTTCTTCTTTTTCTTTCTTTTTCTTTTTTTTTCTTTTTTTCCTCTTTTTTTTCTTTTTGAAATTTGGTCTGGGGGGGGAAATTTCCCCTTTTCCCCCCCCTTGTACCCGCGCATGTAACTTAGCAATGCTTTTCAAACTTGTTTAGTTTTAAAGCAATGCTTTTTAAACTTGTTAGTTTTAAAAGCATTGGGTACTTAAAAATTACACTCGAAAAAAATTTTACACTCAAAAAAAATTTAGTATTTTTTACAAAAATGACACCATTTTGTGTCATTTAATAATTTTTTTTTTATGCTTGGTTTTTAAACTTGTTTAGTTTTAAAAGCATTGGTAACTCAAAAACTACACTCAAAAAAAATTTTACACTCAAAAAAAATTTTACACTCAAAAAAAAAACTTTTTACAAAAATGTCAATATTTTGTGTACATACGTACGTGCATTTACTCAGAAATATTCTTACAGTAAAAAAATATTACACTCGGAAAAAGTTTTACACTCGAAAAAAAATTAATAATTTTTCTTTTTTTTTAATGACAAAAAAAGATTTTTTTACTCAAAATAAAATACTTCTAATCAAAATTGTTAACTTTTATCACGTTAAAAAATGTACTATCCTTTAAAAAAGGTATTGTGGAGGGTATTCATAGATTCGGCAAAGTCGAATTTAACTTTTCTACTTGTTAAAACTATGATATTCTCATAGAGTAATTATCAAGAAAATTATTTTTCTATTTTAAATTTTTTTGTTGGTCATTTTTTACAAGACTTAATCGACACGTGTTTCGGAATTTGTCAGATCCCATTGTCAAGATTATTTAGCAAAAAAAAAAAAAAAAAATACTATACTACAAGTAGCAAAGGGTCTCTAATGACAATCGTTATTGATCAAACTAAACTATTAATACATATTCGACTCACTCTTATTGGGAATTAGAAGACGATCTCACTACGATGGTACAATTTTCGTCTTCTAATTCCCAATGAGAGTAGAGTCGAGTATGTATTAGTATTTAAGTTTGATCATTAACGATTGTCATTAAAGACCCTTTGCTACTTGTAGTATAGGGTTTTTATTTTTGTTAAATAATCTTGACAATGGGATCTGACAAATCCCGAAACACGTGTCGCTTAAGTCTTGTAAAAAATGACCAACATAAATAAATTTAAAACAGAAAATAATTTTCTTGAAAATTATTCTATGAGAATATCATAGTTTTAATTAGTAAAGGAAATAATGACCTCGAGCTAGAATAAACCTACTCAAAATGTTGTTTAAAAAATTTTAACATTAAAGCTGTTTTTTAGTACCAAACCCCCTTAAGCTTAATTTTTAATTTCTGATTTGTAAATATTTAAAGTTTTTGTAAAGTTATTTAAATTTTTTTTAATGGCATCTTAGAGATGCATATTTGATGACAGTAGTCCTTTAGGACCAATAACCTGCTACAAAGATAAATAAACCTAAAATGTTTTTTTTTTTTTTCAAAACTAAAACAACATTGTCTTATTCCACTTCTCTTTAATATAAACAACAATTATGTCTTGTTGCCAAGAAAAATTGTAAACTGCAATTTTATGTTCTTCTTCGATACTATTCATTGATGTCTGCCAATAAACAAATTTAGGAAATACGTTTTTTCCAAAAAAATGCAATGTACATAGGGGCAAAATGGTATGTTTTATGGCATCAATTAAACCGCTGGATTTTTGTAGTCGATATGCCCACCGTTTTAAAGAGCGCAGCATTTCGATTAAATTTATGTAAAAACATGAAGACTTTTTTTGCAAAATTGCGAAAAAAATGCGCAAAAACGAAAAAAAAAAATAGTTTGTTTGAAGTATAAAATTTTGTAAATTTTTATGTTAATATATAGACATAGCTATCGCTAAAATAAGTAAGTATTAGAATTACATACATATGAAGTATTCCACACCAAATGTTCCACTAAAAAAAGTTATATCGAATAAATTTAAAATTTGAAAAAAAAAAAACTATTATCAATTTATTTTTGGAAGTTGAGATTAAAATCGTTGAAGGAGATGTCTGGGGATACCTTCTTCCTCACAATAGGTATTTACAAATTGATTAAGTATGATATATATGCTAAAATAGTACAATTTTATCATATTTATATATTATTTTCATAGCCACGCCCCCAAAAGTTGGCTGGATAATATAAATGGCATATGCTACTCCACTTATTTATTTGGTAGGTTAAGGAACTTCTTGTCATAAAAATTTTTGATGTGTTGAACAAATGTAAGAAAACCCTTTAAAAATCGTGTTTTCCAAGATTTTTTTTTTAATTCTTTAAGGGGAAGCTTTTTTCACCTGGTCCGATTTTGCCCATTTTGGAACTTAATCTGCCTATGACCAATAGATATATTCGTGCCAAGTTTAAGGAGTCTAGCATTTTTTGTTTGGACTGCATGTGGTTTATTAGTAAAAAAAAGTCATATTTTTAAAGTGCAGTTTCACAAAGCGGGCGCTTTTCGTGCAAGTTCTGTGACTGATTCTAGTAAAGAATTATACCACTTACCACTGTATAAAAATATCTAAGGATAATGTAGGATAAGTCTTGACTTTTGGACCTTTAAACTTATGTTTTAAAAATCTTCATAAAAAGGATGTTCTTAGAACGGCTATAACTTCTCTAATATTCAATGCAATTTGGTCAGAATGAATGAAAATAATTTGTGCTAAAATTACCTTTTAATTTATGTGTATAGTTCCAACATTTTTTATTTGTTTACCTTTCATTTTGAGTTTTCAACTTAAGACTATTTAAAATATTTTTTTTTGTTTTTTTGAACTTTTACTAAATTTAACACAGTGCCAAGAAACGGAAAATGGATAAATCAAAAAAGTAAAAATGCAGTCAAGCGTAGAAAAGTATAGGCTTTCGATATAAAATAACAATGTTAGCAAAATCGCTTTTTTAAAAAATTAATTGTTGCCAAGAAGCCCCATATAGCTGCCCCTATGTGCAATGTAGAGTATTTATAAATTTTATAGTTAAGGTTGTTTGTATTCTACGATATGTTTATGGTTGTTTAAATTTTTATATAAAACCTAGTGACTGTTAACATGGCGTTGGTTGAACTTTATTGTCACCACATACTAGATATTAGGGAAATAACTTTTAAAAAATTTAAAAATCTTATAAATTATTTAAAAAAAATTGCAAAAACCTATAAATGGACAACGAGTTGAATAAAATGGATGAGGTGAAATTAAGATTACTAACGGCTGAACTGATGTTTTTATAATTGTCAATCTCTATATAGTAAAACTATTAATATGCAATGAAAGCAGTAATGAATAGAAAACAAATATTTTTCCAACACATATCTAAGCAATGCAGTGGCAGTGATGTATAAAGTGACGTCATACCAGTATTGTTAATGGTATGAACAAAATATTCGTAGTTCGATTTCAAACTGGGTATTGATATTAATAAAAAATTCACATATTAGAAAAACAAATTAACTTTAACAGAACAAACTGGCATTTAAAAAAATCCTTCTGATGAAGACAGTTAAACTGGAACTGTCCGAAACCGGTATAGGAATACCAGAAATGTGTTTAGCTTTTAGAAATTAAATTTTTCTTCTACATTTTTCAACTGAAAACTTTATAGAAAAATTTCCGTTTCAAGATCAAATCTTCAAAGAAAATTGTATTGTTATCTAATTTCAAAAATTTCAAAACAGGTTCTGAAAATTTTCAAAAATAAAAATTTTTAATCCTGTAAGGAGGGACGGATGGACAGTCGAACATTGTTAGAATGTCTTAGAATCTATCACGGATCTTTAATATATGGGGCATTCCATGTCACAACGGACACTTTGAATAATTTTTTTTTTTAGATTTTGACAGTTTTTAGTACCTTTCGAAAACTCCTTCGTGGTAAATTTTCAGATTTTTTTTGATGACCCGTTCAAAAGATATCGAATTTTTAAAAATTGGTAGTTTGTCCCTTTACTCAAACTTCTTTTACTCATAACTTCTTCAATAATGGTCTAAATTGCAAATTTTTTTTACGTACTTTAAAAAAAATCCAAAAAAATTCTTAAAAGTGCTCTAGCATGCGGTTTTAAAATATAAAGTTAATTTTTTAGAACAGGTTCTGAAAATTTTGATTTTTTGAAATTTTTTTGTGTAAAACTTTTATCGATTCTACAAATTTTTTGCCCAATAGGATCGTGGTAAACCAATTATTTCTATTTTTTCAAATTTTTTGAAAAAATTTTATTGTACAGTCAAACCCGGTTATAACGCCTCCGAGGGACAGGTAAAAATGGTTCGTTATAAGCGAAGTTCGCTATAAGCGGTGTATATTTTGTATCAACCTAGTTTTATTTCCAACAAAAAAAAATGTTCCAATTTTGTTTTATTTGACTTTTTTTTGAAAATAAACTGCTTATTGAGAAGAAAACATTAAAAATATAAATAAATTTGATCAAAATAATAAAATTAACCAACAATTTCTAACCATTTGTGAGTTTGGCAAACATAATGCCGCAAATTTCTAAATATTTATGTGAGTTCGTTATAAAAAGGTTAATATACATGAAATTGTATTCGTGGGACGTTTTAACCGAGGATTCGTTATAAACGAGTTCGTTATAAAAGAAGTATTCTGTGTGAAAATTGTTGCCAAAACTTCGGGACTTTAGAATTTGTTCGTTTTAACCTAGAATTCGTTATAACTGAGTTCGTTATAACCGAATTTGACTGTAATTTTCCAATCTTAAAATCATTTCTACTGCTCCAATGGTGCGTCATTGAGGGGTTATTTCCAAGACCGACCCCCTTTAATTTTTACGTCTAAACATTTCCTCGGAACAAAATAATACCCAATCTCCAATTTCTAAGGGGGCTCCCACACAAACTAACATTTTTTAAAATTTGCTTCAACCGCTCTAACTGCCCTAATAGTGCCCTTAGAGCAACAAATTGTATGACCGACCCACAATATTTGTTTAGTCCAAACATTTTTTCTGAACACACCTACCAACTATCTTTAACTGTTAGGGCGGTCCCCATACATTTTTTTTATATTTTTTGTAAATTTGTTTTATTTAATCAGTTTCTACCGGTCCAATGGTGCGTCCGAGAGGGGTCATTAGTGAGATAGACCCCCATTTATTTTTACCCTCCAAAATTTTTTTTTAAATATACTTACGCCCTATCTCCACTCCCTAAGTAGAATCGATAGAAGTTTTACACAAAAAAAGTTCAAACAAAAATCGAAAAGTGCAAACATTTTCAAAAATGAGATTTAAATTTTAAAACTTAAAAATCGCAAACTAGAGCGCTTGTAAGAATTTTTTCGGATTTCTTTTTTTTTTTTAAAGTACGCAAAAAAACAAAAATTAAAAAAAAAAAAATTTGAAATTTGGACCATTATTGAAGATGTTATGTGTAAAAGACGTTTGAGTAAAAGAACAACCCAGCAAAACTTAGATTACCAAATAAGGTATAAAATAAGGTATAGGATCTCTTATTTTATACATTGCAGCATTGATGATTTTAACAGGCGATGAGACTCAAAGTAATGCATCCACATTATCACAAAGAATACCAGTAAGGTATAAAATAAGTCATAAATTTATAACGAAGAATACGAGTAAGGTGTAAAATATATTATATTTTATAGGTTACGAGAAATGAAATAATATAGCATACCAGAAGATAATATATAAGGTGTTACGAGTAGTGAAAAAGTAATTTTGTATTAAATTTACTCACGTGATTGTAAGTGAGTGTAAGTAGATAAAATACACAGCTCAACATGAAAATGCGTATTGGATTCTGGTAAGTGGTTTAGGTAGTGTTTGTTGCGCTGATTACAAATCTGCGACCCAAATATGTCTATCACATCAGGATTTTGAGTTATTCGCGGTTAAAGTGCCGAAAAAGGCCATTTTGGACCCATTTTGAAAGCTTATAATATAAGATCCTGACATGCGATTGACTTGGTATCAAGCTCATTCAAAAGTATGTAATTTTCTCTATAAGACAAGATAAAATGTTCTTTTTAAAAATGGTAAAAAAATCATTTACAAAAAACCTTCCATTTTTTAAATATTTAGTTTATTTACACAGTGTTTTTTAACAAATTTCCATACAATACAAACGTAAATATTAGATTTAAAGCCCTTGTGGCTAATGATTTTTTCACCATTATAAAAAATTAAATTCCAAGAAAATTGGATTTTGTCTTAAAGATCAAATTACGCACTTTCGAATGAAATTAATATCAAGTCATTCGCATGTCAGAATCTTATTTTATAGGTGCTCAAAAATGGCCTTTTTTGACACTTTAACCGCGATTTTCTCCAAATTGTGACGTGATAGAAAAATTTGAGTGACCGTTTTAGACTCTGTAGACCAAAACCTATAAACTTTTTTTTGGGTTCATTCAAAACGCAGCGACAAACCTCAAATTTGTAGAGCGGTGATATGCTCGTGAGTGTGTGTCGTTAGAAATTTACGGCCGTGAGCCTTAAACTTATGCATATTTTTATAAAATAATTATTTTTTATGTTATTGTAATGCATTATGCATCCAATTATAAATAATGCATTATTTCAAACTTTCAAATAATACATAATGTAACCAAATATAAGTCATCCATGATTTAATGTTTAGAAATAATAAATATGAAATACATTTTTTCCAATAATCATGCATTACGTAGCAAATTATTAGTAATGCATTATTTTTCACTTGAAAATAATACGTTGTGGAACAAATGTTTGGTAAGACATCCTAAAATAATGCTACAAATAAGGTATATACATTACCAGGTAATGTGTTATATAATCACTACCCATTACCAAAGTTTTGCTGGGAAACTACCAATTTTTAAAAATTCGATATCTTTCGATGTCTTTTGAAAATTTACCACGAAGGAGTTTTCGAAAGGTCTATAAACTGTAAACAAATTGGGAAAATCAAAAAAAATTTTTTTTTTCAAAGTCTCCGATTTGACATGGAATGCCTCATATATTTCTCCATATAAAGCACCCCAACGTTAACACATTTTTAACAAAAAAAAAAACAAATTAACAAAGCATAATTTTGTCCTACACACCATTGCACAGTGGACCAAATGCTTAATCTAGCGTGCAGGAGAGTATAATTCGACTTTGAGAGCACCTAGAAACATGAAATTTGTAATGCAACAGGAAAATGAGATGAGCTTCTATATAGTCCAAATGTGGCGGTATTTGAAGGGGCGTGGCACTTATTGAAACATTGCCATAATAAAATATAGGTAAAGTAGAGCCAATAATAAGCAGAGAAAGTAATTTTTTTAACGTAAAAAGATTTTAAAACAGAAATATTTTATTTTGAACAAAAATTATTTTACTCATTTCTGTAAAAAAAAAATTTTTTTGAGTGAAAATTTTTTTTGAGTTTAAATTTTTTTTTTGCTTGTAAAATTTTTACATTTTTACATTAAAAAATGTTTCAGAATGTCAAAAATACTCAGTAAAATATTTTTGTGGCTCATCAATGTCATTTACAGCGTTTAGGTTTTTTTTTTTTTTAACGTAAATTCAAGGTACACCAATCTTAAATTCACGGTTTTGCTTACAATTTCTGAACCACTAAACCGATTTGGCTGATATTCAATACCAACCTGAATAGGAAAATTGAAAATATATATGCCAAGCGTCAGCAGCAACAGAGTTGCCGTTTGAAAGTTATCGTGTTTTAAACAGACAGACGGACGGACATCGCTAGATCGACTGAAAAACAAAAACCAGCAAAAGCCAGCAGCCAATCTTTTTGTTATTTTGGAGCTCAATATCTATTCGTTTGAAATCATGTAAAAACCCTATAGAAGTAAGCGGTATTAGTACCTAAATTCATTAACAAAATTCAAGTTTGCGTTAATAATAATTTGATTGTGGACTACCTTTTTAATTTACGTTTTTTTACAAACAACAACACAAATTAGCTTCAAATATACATTCCTTGAGGTTAAAATATAACAAATAATTTGATAAATTGCCTTAAAACGGTGGTCAAATAGCAGTTTAAGCAATCAACACGTCTACACAGAACTTGAAGAAATTTTTTTATAAAAACTAATTACTCATGTTTGGCTGCCTACTACGATGGTGTTTTTGCAATAAACAAAGAAATTTTATTAGCGTTAAGTAAGGTAGGAATAGTGCAATCATATATGCGATACTAATTCAATATTGTAAAAACTTCATTTTTCGACCAACTGCGCACCAGATTCAACATTTGGTCCACTGTGCATTGGATGAGCCCTAAAAAAACCTTTCCGTATATTAAAATAAAAGCGCAGGACAATCGGAGTGTAAGCTTCCCTGTAAGTTTACTTACCATCGTTTTGGTGGTCCTTTCTTGCGACAAAAATATGCATTATATTTGGCGTGGTTCTCAAAACTGATATTTTGATTTTTTTAACAAAATTTAAAAAAAAGCTCCTTGAAATTCGAAATTTTGCAAAATGGCTGCCATCCTAATATACATAGCTAACATAATAAAAAGAATTGAAATTTGATCAGTAAATGTGCTTTTTTATAAACAATACAATACATTTTTTATTTGTGGAATACTGCATACTAAACGACGCCTACAAGGACAATGACTTTTCGTGTAAAATATTGTTTATAAATCAAAAAATCAATAGGGTAATATTATTCAATTTATTTTCACACAATCATCTTATTGTGCTTTGTTTTAAAAAGAAAAAAAATGCCCTCTTTTATTTTTGATAAAAAGAAAATCTCTTAATTCAAATAGTAAAAGCACTTTTATTTACTAGCCTGATTTCTAAATAATTGTTTTCATTGTTAATCATATTTATGTATAAGGTATGCTCCTTTTTTCCTCAACAATTTTTTTTGTTTATGAACAAAATTCATTGTTTAAAATGCAGTTTTTTTGTTTTGTAGTTTCCTTTTCCATATTCTCTATGTGAACACAAATAAAGTTTTGCATTTTTATTATTTTTTGTTTTATAAATAACCTAAAAATCTAAAAAGCACATTCTCGTTTATAAAAATATAAAAAAAGAGAAAATTGTAGGAAGCTGTGAAAAACTATTTGTTTTGTTATAAAAAGTTTTTATTAACGCGCGAAATATTACCTTGAGTTTAGTGTTTTATAAAAATCAGCACAAAAAATTTTGTTTTTATTTATTTAATCGAATTTATTGGACCATTTAAAAGTTTAAGAGGTTAATTTTTTGTTGTTTAAGCACAAAAAAAAAATGTTTTTGATTTACATTTTTTTGTTTTATAAAAGGTTTTTAAATACCATTTCAAAAATTGGCCACTGGAGCGTATGTGGAATATTATTTAAATTACAATCGGTGTTGTTAGCTAAATTTCGAATTATATCTCTGATTTTGTTTTTATAAGATGGCTAAAACGTTAGATTTTGGTTTACATTTTAATTAAGATTAACAAATAAATTGACAACAAAAAATTATAAAAATTGAGCCAAAGCAGGGACTAGAATCCGAATCACTAAACGGAAACACAGAAACTAGCACCATTTAGGGAAAGTTGGGGCCAACAAGTGAGGCTCTATAATTTAACTGGCACAATTTTTCTACCTATTCCGATTTTTTTATTTTACGAAACTGGACCAGCGTTTGAAAACAAAATATATATGTGAGTAAAAAAAGTGTAGTGGTCCTTGAAACGTGATATCTAGGATCCTTCGAGAGAAAAACATTCTCGAAAAAGAAGTTTTTGATTCTAAGGGAGCAAAGAGGTTTAAAATATGTAGCATACTTTGGTACATTTTTCTTTCTCTAGAAAAAGTGGCCATGTAAACTTGAAATTAGCAATGTTGGACACTGCAGTGCAAATAACATTCTTAAAAAGTGTTTTTTGGAAATTCGGATTCTAAAGGGGAAAACAGTTGTAAAATAGTGTAGTGCGGTTTTATAAATACTTAAAATATGAAACGTTGCACATTCCAGAGAAGAAAAAATTTAAAATGTACCTTTTTGAAATTCCAATTTTAATGTTGTAATAAAATTTACTTTTGTACTTTTACTGAATCCTGAACTAATAGTTTTATACTTATTGTTAGAAAATTATTGCAGTTACTACATGACGGTCATTTGTTTCGTAAGTAGTAGTTGTTGTTTTCAACTACAATTTCAGTTGTTTTTATATGAAAAATCTTAAACAACTGGTTTTTGTAACAAAACAAATACAAAAAATTACTACAATGTAGTAACAGTTTTTTTTTATGTAGTTGTTTAGTCTATAAAAAAACTTATAATTTTCTAGAAATTTTTAGAAAAACGGGTGTGCAGGAATTATTTCCAAATAATTTTAACCTTTTTTGGCATTTAGATTTTTTTTGTTAATAAAAAAATTCAGACAATTTCAATTATAGTAAAAACAACTGTAATTTGAAGTAGTTTTTACAGTTTTTTGTAGTTGTTAATCAATAGTTAAAAACAACAACAATTTTTGGTTGATTTTACCGTAAAATATAGTTTTAATTGTCTTTTGTAGTGGAATTATTTGAGTGCAGACACTTAAAATTTGAAACGCAGAATCACCCAGAGGAAATAAACAAATATTCTGTTAATATTACTTTTTGTATGATCCGATTCCAAAATTTTAAAAAGGCTTTACTTTGGTACTCCTTAGATTTCCATAAATAATGATCATAGAAACTTAAAAATTGGAATGTAGGATCCTTCATAAAAAAAAGTTCTAAACCACAAGATTTAGTACGACTTATCCTACCAACACTTTTGTTTGTTTATTATTGTTGTTATTGTAAAAATAGCTGACAACACATATATTATTATTCACCGGTGGTGGATTAGTTTATACAATTTTTACTTTAAAATAGTTATTTTTGTTGTGAAACAGATTTCGGACCTTCGTACTAGTATTTCTTATTTAACTAGTAAAATAACTGAAATATTATGTCTTGTTTGATGTTTGATTGACCAAAAATGATTCTCTAAAATCTGCTGAAGATCCCTCCCAACAAACATCAATTCCAGCCTTTGAAAAAAAATCAAACTGGCACTAAATATCAATGGTTTTTTTCAAATTGTTTTTAGTGACAAAAATTTAAACATTTAAATTAAATTTGAAACATGTTGGAAATATTTGTTTTTTCCTATACTATTAATTCTTTTCAAAAAAATATAAACATCAAATTGATTTGCCATGTTTCTCAAACCTAATATCGAACACTGATTATGGGTGGAAATAATTTTGTTTTCAAATGTTGTTCAATTCCGAATTTCAAATTGTCAGAAAACTTAAAATTTTGTTTTAAAAATTAAGAAGAAAAATCTAGAAATTTTATGTATTTTTATGCATTTGTGCCAATTAATTGAATGCTATAAGTATAAAAACTTGCATAAACGTTTAAAAAGTAAGTACACATGAGTTTATGAAAAAAAAGTTACACATTTAATAACGTCTTTTCTTTTTTTTAAAGATTTCGAATTTTAAAGAGCAGACGGCTGAAGAAGAAGACCTGGAAGGAGACGACCTCAAAAATGGCATTCGATGTAATTTTTTTATTAACAATTTTTAGTGCAAATAAATAGCAAATATTATTAAAATTCGTATTTACAGTTTTTTTAATAAAAAATAGTATTGAGGTTCATTTGAAAAATAATGTTAAATTAACATTATAAATATGGCTGAGAATTCTTTGAAAACTACACTAAAATTCAATTAGATAGTAAGCATATTTTCAAGCTAAAAATATTTGTGTACATTGGAGAAACATTATGCATTCAAAAAATCTCAAACTATATATCAAATCTAAATAAACTTGAAAATTTTACTTGAGAACTAACATGCCGTTTTCTTTGAGAATGCTATTGTTTTCACGTTAAGAACTATGTTATTTTCAACTGGTTTTCAATGCTAAGGTTTAAATTTTAAACTTGCTATCAATATAATATTCAATGTATTTCAAAGGTAAATGTTTGTTGGGCTAAGTAAGGGTAAAACAGGAGTGTGTGAGTTAAGCTTGTGTTAGTGCACGTGAATGTCAGTTGCCTTAACTTTACTAACGTGATTGCGTGATTGGAAAATTACTGTCGTGAGCGTGAGTGAGTGTGGGCCAAAAGTCACTCAAGCGCCCATTTCTTTTTTTGAGGTATCGCCATGTGAAATGTGTAAAATAATTCGGTTTTTATACCCTCCACTCTAGTGATAGAGGGTATATTTAAGTTTGTCATTACGTTTGTAACAACTTGAAATATTGGCCTAGCATCCCATGATCCTCGATCGAATTTAAGACGATCTAGCGATGCCCGTCCGTCCGTCTGTCTGTCTTTATGTCTGTCTGTTGAAAACACGGTAACTTTTAAAAGACTTTATGGAGGCTGCGGAAGCTTGGCACACATGTTGGCAATTTATCTAGCCAGGCTGGTATTGTAATCCAGCGAAATCGGTCCATTGCACTATAGGAAATTTTACCAATTTTTTGGCCAAAAGTCAAAATTAAAATTTTTGCAAACATTATTTTTTTTCACATTAATATAAAAAAAACTTAACAAAGTAAACAATTCTTTCTCAATTTTCGACAGAATTGATGTACTGTCACTTTATCAGTAGTTTTTCTTGCAATTTCTTACTTAGTTATAAAATAACGATTGAGAGCAGCGAATTTTGTGATAGCTTCTAACAAAAGTTTTTATATTTAGAATTTATAGTTTTTAAAAACTAAAAAATGGAAAATAATGTCAAAGGTGAGTACTTTAATGATAAATAGTAAAATGTTGGTGAACTCATCTATTAGATCGATTTTATTGGAAAAATTGAAGTGACCTTAAGATGAACTTATTGAAGTATGAATTGGAATTTTATTTTGACTTTAAAAAAAATGATAGCATATGTTAGCTATAAAACCATAAAAGTTCTCTAGGACAATCAATTACCTTCCGAATTTAAAAAATTTCAAGGTCGGATATGTGCAAACTTTTTTTTTATACCCATTTTTCCAGGTGACTACTGAGTGCCAAATTCAGAGTTATTTAATACATGGCGAGAGAAATAAAGCAGAGGTGGATAAGGAGCCGCTATTTCTGACCATTTCTTTGCATACATTGCTGAGAGTGAATGTTTCGAAAACTTTAAACAATATATAAAGGAGGAATTAAGAATATTTTGTTCAAATATAAATATGAAAAGGATTAAAAGTTGTAGGAGTTTGAAAATTTTTGAAAGACAGCATGCTGTTTGGCTTAAAGGCAATACTTGGCTAAAAAAAACTTGAAACGCAGCCTGCCTCCACTAAATCGAAACTTGGGCGACCGCAATTAACTTTTTTGTCAAAATCTGCGAGAACAAAAATACGAGTTACAGCAGAAATCTCTAAAGATCTAAATAGGGAAGTTGAGCCCCTAGCTCTTGCATCATCTACGGCTGCCCGTAGTGGCATTTTGAAATGTAGTTGACGACTTGGAACTCAAAATTAAAATTTTTGAATAAAATCCTTATTAAAAAGTAGATTTGTTTGACACTTCTTAACATTGTTAAAATAAATTTCTACTGTTATCTTCGAAAGTTAGTGTACACTCAAAAAAAAAAATATTGTAAAAACAGTTTAGAAAACCATATAATCTATCAAGGATCTAAAAAATCTTAGATGCGGCAACTTATTACCCGGGATCCCTGTTTGGAACTAATTATTAGGTAATTTTTTAGGTAACTTTACTAATTTTTTTTTTTGAGTGTATGAAAACCTTTAAGAGTCACTCCCTCCCTCTAAAGAGTCTTCCAAAAGTCAAATAAAAAAAAATCAGTCAAATCGGTCCAGCCGTTTGGCTGTAAATAATTTTGGCCAAAAAAAGGGTAAAATTTCCTATAGTGCATTGGTTCAAAAGTTATGAGTACAAGACTAAATTTCGGCAAGGGTTTTTCGTGAATTTACGAGATAAAAAACACGCTAACTTTCGAATGGCAACTCTGAGGATGCTGAAGCTTGGCACATATATTTTTCGTTCCCCTGGCCTGATTCATATTGAATTTCAGCCAAAAAGGTCCAGTGGATTCAGATTAGATTCGCCTTAAATTCACTTGTTGAAAGCCTGTTAAACATGTTTAAAAAACATTTGTAAGTAACAAAAATATTTTACAACGTATTTTTGTCACTCAAAAATATTTTTACACTAAAAAATACACTCGAACAAAATTTTACACTCAAAAAAATTAGGAAATTATTTTTTTTTTCAATTATCGTTTCTGTAAAGACAGTCGAGCTCAGGCTCTAATTATAATTATGTATTATAATTTTTTGATTTGTTATATATGGTTTTGAATTGAGAAAAGTGTGAAGGAAAAATTTAAATTTTTCTAAAAATTTAAGACATCCTGGTTTGTTTCTTACTAGTTTCATATTATCCAGTTATAATAATCTTCAGAAAAACTTTTAATGTTAAATTTATTCAGTTAATAGTCAATAGAACTCTATATGTGAAAATTATTATCAGATCGCAGCATACAAGGATTGAACCCATCATCATCTGTAATACTTTGCTATTAACTGCTTGTAACGTACAATCACTCTAGACCAATGGTTCCCAACCTTTGATTCTAGCCCTACTGGGGGGCAATTTGATGGTTCCAGGGGGGCAACGAGCAAAATTTTTTTTGTGAAATGAACTACAAAAACTATTTGTTTTACCAAAATTACCTACACAAATTTGTTAATTGTTAAAATTTTTACTAAAAATTTAGTTTAAATTCTTATTTTACAAAAATTTTGCTAAACCAGTAGTAATTTTTCATTAAAAACAAAAATTTGAAAAATTAACAAATTTTTCTTGAGTGCAGGGGGTACAAGGCAATTTTTTTTAACTTAAAAGTGGGGCGTGGTGTAAAAAAGGTTGGGAACCATTGCTCTAGACCGTTACGCCAAGTAGGCTGTTAAGCAAGTATCAACTAAATCTGATTTTTTCAATTCGAGTTTGGTTGTTGCTCTTGTTTTTTCTAACAGAAGAGTTGTTGTTGTAATTTGTGTAAACAAACTCAATTTTTAGTAATCATTATTCTTCTTCCTCTTCTTCATCAATTCTGTCTACGTACTTATTTTGCAAACATTGCCAGACATGGTCTATATTTTAGACACAAATTTTAGGTGTTTTTTCAAAAATTACTAAAAAAAAGTTTTTTTACACAAAATAAAACATTTTTTATCAAAAACGTTATTTTTCTCGCTTTAGAAAATTTGCTATCCCTTAAAAAGGTAATTTTTGAGGGTATTCATAGAATCGGCCAAGTCGAATTAAACTTTTCTACTTGTTCGGTCCTAAGTTCAAGAAGTTTTCTAGAAAAATAGTCTTAACATTTTTTCCTTTATTCTTTCATAGAACTTGAGACAAACTTTTATATTAAATTAATTTTAATCAAATTCGATAATTTTAACTTCAAGGTTAAATCAATGTTTTTAATTTAAAAAAAAAAAAAAAAAATTTAGAGATTTTTTTTAAATTTCTTGACAATAGATGAAACCTACATTTTCGAGATTTTTTGGCAAATTTGATAAATTTTTGTGTTTGTATTCAGCATACCAAAGTCATGTGATACGTTTTTTATTTTGTATCGCAAGACATACATTTTTTTTTTCAAAAATTCAAAACATTGGTCTCCGGGTGCCACGGGTTAATTTTATTCGATTAGACTTATATTTGTTCTACATTTTAGGTCTATTAGAATACAAATTTCACCCGACGTTGAAATCGAAAAAAATGCCCCTAAAATACACAATTCCTTTTTTTCTAATAATGTTATTAATATGTAGTAGAAGTAGAAATTGCAACAGTAGTTGCTATTTCACTTTTAAGCTTTTAAATCTATTTATATTGTAAGTATACACGAGTATATTTCTTATAAATTTTTCTCCACCTCATATAAATTTAGTTTCCTGTTTCCGCTGCCTAACATACAATACATTAAACGCTCTCTCCCCATATATGCAACAACTTGTGTTACCTTGGGGACACTATTAATAACAAACGACTAAAAATGTATTTCCTTTCACAAAACCAAACGGTAAGAATAAAATAAAAAAATCTATAAGAACATAAAAAACCCCTTCAGAACATTTTAAATCTAAGGAAAAAACTAAAAAAAAACAAACTTGTATGTATTTCGACACAACAGTAGTTATGTATTTTAATCGAAATTCAATAGGAAATAAATTAAAAGTTTTTGTTTTCTTTTCCTGCGAGAGGAACAAATGGCGAAGCAAACTAAAACAATTGCAAGCGAAATAAAATAAAAAAATATATAAACACCAAGAAAACATAAAGTTTTAATAAAATTAAGGAAATGAAAGGAAATGGAGTAGAAGACTTAAAAAGTCAACATGTTATAAAGCTAGATTTTATAGAAAAAATAATAAAGAATTTTAGCAAAATTTTTCAGCGATTTTTTATACCCTTCACAATGGGCGTGACACCATCTAAATTTGGTGGCAATCGAAAAAGGGAAACACCTGCCAAAAATGGGTTAAAAACTGGAAAAATTCATTTAAGGGGAAAAAATGCCAGCGAATTTTGTACTCTTCCCCAATTTATTAAATCATGATAATGTTTTGCTGAAGATTTAGGTGTACTTGCCAAAGCGACGTTTTTTTTTTATACCCTCCACTTAGTGATAGAGGGTATATATAAGTTTGTCATTCCGTTTGTAACTAATCGAAATATCGGTCTGGGACCCCATAAAATATATATATTCATGATCCCCGATCGATTTTAAGACATTCTAGCGATGTCTGTCTGTCCGTCTGTCTGTGGAAATGGTGATCACGACCAAAATACTACACAGATATGACTGAAACTTAACAAATTTATTGGAAGTTCTCCTGAGAAGTTTGGTATTGCATTTGAGCAATATCGGTTCAGCGGTTCAAAAGTTATGAACGAAAATGTAAGGACACCTCAAAAATTTTAGTACATTCAACATAACCTAAAAATACAAAATGCTTTAATTTGGTTGCTGGTTGACATATGTGAACATAATTGAACACCAAATGGTATTTAAACAAGTACGAACATATTTTTTGACAAAAAAATCGCGGATGTTTTTTTTTTACCGAAATTTTTTTTCGCGGAATTTTTGTTTTCAAAAAAATTTTTTTTTCAAAAGTAATTTCCTTTTAAAAAAAGTTTCTTGGAATAATCTCTTTGAAATTGTGGAGGGTATCAATACATTCGGCAAGGCCGAATTTAACTTTTTTACTTGTTTTTGATTAATGTTGTATTTATTTACTATTCCATGCAAAACGAATTGAAATGCTTGGCGAGATCCCCATTAAGTTTATATATTATTGATCTATTTCTACGACACTCTAGGTATATACTAGGGTGGCTCGTTTTTGGGCTTTTCTCTCTGATCAAATTCTAATACCCACCAAAAGTGTCGGTCCCCTAAGGGTAACTCACATGCAAAATATCACTCCGATCGGATTTTATCTTCTGTCTACACTTTGAGCCTCAAAATTGGGGTTTTCGCAAAAAAAGGACTTTTTAAAAAAAAATAAAAAAAAAAATTTAAGTTTTTTTATTAAAATAATTCAAAAATTATTTTTGTATAATATTTGATCGTAAATACTTAAATATGAAATTTAAAGATTTTACGGCATCATTAACCCGTTCAAACTTGATACCAAAAAAATGGCATGATTTTGGGGGCGTTCTCAAAACACCTTTTTTCATAATTTGAAAATTTTATTATCCTTTTTTGCGAAAACCCCAAATTTAAGGCTCAAAGTGGAGACAGAAGATAAAATCCGATCGGAGTGATATTTTGCATGTGAGTTACCCTTAGGGGACCGACACTTTTGGCGGGTATTAGAATTTGATCAGAGAGAAAAGCCCAAATACGAGCCACCCTAGTATATACCTCTGTCCATCTGTGGAAAGCACGATGCATTTCAAACCAAAAGAGCTGTAAATTTGGTAAATGAGTAAATTACTTAAGTGCAAACAAATATTGACACTCTCACCTGTAAATTGTACATTTGTTAAACATAAAGAGCACTTTTATGTCAGATTCTTAGAAATGGTAAAAAAGTAGTTTTGGTGAAACAAAATAAGAAAAAATAAAAAGAAAAGTTTTTGATAAAAAAAAAAATTATGATGAAAAAACAAATTTTGGTAAAAAAAAAAAGTTTCTGAAAAAAAAATTTTGTTGGTGAAAAAAATATTTTGATGAAAAAAATAATTTCATGAAAAAAAAAAATTATGAAACAAAAATTTTTGATGAAAAAAAAAAAAAAATTGACATAAAAACAGTAGTGTCCGACCGAACAGTTCGGCCAAAAAATGGTATTGGCCAAAAATTAATATTTGCAAGCATTTTTAACAGCTTTTTCAGATGGCCGTTTGTTTGTTTAGGCGATAGAAGACTATTCTGACAAATTTAATGGCGAGGACGAAGTTAAGCACCAATTTAGATGTTCGGTAACCGAACGTTCGGCCAAATTGAAAAAAGTTCGGATACCGAACTTCGAAATTGAGGCTTAACTTCGTACTCGTTCTTAAATTTTACACTCAAAATCGTTTTCCATCGCCTCAACAATTCTACCCCATATAAAAAAAGTTGTTAAAAGTACTCCCAAATACCAAATTTTTGATTAAATAACGTTTTTGGCCGAACTGTTCGGTCGGACACTAAAAAACAGTTTTTGATGAAAAAAAAAATTTTATGGAAAAAAAATTAATGAAAAAATAAAATTTGATAAAAAAAAATTTATAAAAATTAAATCATGATAATGTTTTGCGGAAGATTTGGGTGTACTTGCCAAAGCAAAGTTTTTTTTAGAAAAAATAATGTTATATTACTTTGCTATTCCATGCAAAACGAATTGAAATATCAGTCGAGGACCCCATTAAAAAATCAAAAGAGCTGTACATTTCGTAAGTGAGTGCAAAAATAAGTACAAAAAAGTGTTTTTACATTTTGGAGAATATAAAAGATTCGGCACCAAAGAATATACCACTCTCACTTGTTTTATGTACATTTGATAAACAAATGGAAAATTTTTATGCGAAAAGCTCAGACGTGGTGAAAAAGTAGTTTTGGTAAAAAAATTATTTTTTTTTCACGAAAAACAAAATTATATTAAAAAAAATTTAATGAACCCAAAATTTTTGGCGAAAAAAAAAGTTGATAAAAAAAGTTTGTGATGAATTTTATTGATGAAAAGAAAAATTTTTTGATGTAAAAAAAAATTGATGAAAAAAAAAATATGAAAAAACAGATAAAAAAATTTTTTGGTGAGAAAAAAATCCACAATAAGAAATTTGATAAAAAAATTTGATGAAAAAAAAAATTTGATGAAATGAAAAAAAAAATTTGATGAAAAAAAAATTAATGAAAAAAAATTGATGAAAAAAAATTTGATGAAAAAAAAAATTTATGAAAAAAAATTGATAAAGAAAAAAATTTATGAAAAATAAAAATTTATAAAAAAAAAAAAAAAAAAAATTATGAAAAAAAAGTTTCATGAACAAAAAACTGATAAAAAAATTGAATTTGATGAAAAAAAATTTGATCAAAAATAAATTCATGAAAAAAAAATTTTTGATAAAAAAAAAAAATTATGAAAAAAAGTTTGATGAAAAAAAAATTTATGAATAAAAAGTTTGGTGAAAAAAAAAATTGATGAAAAAAAAAATTTATGGAAAAAAAAAAATTAAAAAAAAAAAAAAAAAATTCATGAAAAAAATTTTTTTTTTTTGTAAAAAAATTACTTTTTATTCACCAGCTGACGAAAAACGGTTTTATTCATCACGAGGTGAATTATTATCCAAGTTACAAACCAAAGTTATTAAAATTTTTGGTTTTAAGAAAATGATGAAAAAAAAAATTTTTTTTTTAAAAATAATTATGTTACTTTTTATTCACCAGCTGATGAAAAACGGTTTTATTCATCACGAGGTGAATTGTTATCCAAGTTACAAACCAAAGTTATTAAAATTTTTGATTTTAAGAAAATGAAAATAGTAATTCTTGTTTTCTTTTTCGTTAATTGTTAGCTTATATAGTCAAACTGAGGTGGCGTCCTGCAAGTTTTTTTTTAAAATTAGACACCAGCCTAAAAACATTATCATGTTAAACAAGTGAGAGTGTTAAATTCGGCTGTGCCGAATATTTTATACCCTCCAAAATGTAAAAATATTAAAAAAAAATTGTCAGGGGTGTGGTTTTTTTTGGTGGGGGTGGTGGAGGTCAGTGGGGGACTTTTGAGAGCGCTTTCCCATCGCGATAAATTTACCAAATGTTTTACTTATTTAACAAAAATACAAAAAATCATGTTTAAAAAGTGTATTTCTGCAGATGTTGGTTCAGTTCTTCAAAGGGGAACTTTTTTCCCCCTGGCCCGATTTTGCCCATTCACGAACTTAACCTGCCTATGAACATGAGACATATTTGTGCCAAACTTCAGGATTCTAGCTGTTTTATTTTGAACTGCATTGTGTTATCTACAGACAGACGGACAGACGGACATTCACAGAATGTCTTGGAATCGATCATAGATCAATAATATATATACTTTATGGGGTCCCCGACCGATATTTCGATGCGTTACAAATGGAATGACAAAGTGAGTATACCCCCATACTGTGGTTGTAGGGTATAAAAAAAATTTATAAATGAAAATATTTGATAAAAAAAATTAAAAAAAAAAAAAATTGATGGAAAAAAATTATGAAAAAAATTTTTTTGATGAAAAAAACATTTGACATAAAAAAAGTTTTTGATGCAAAAAAAAAAAAATGATGAAAAAAAATTTATATAAAAAAAAAAAACGAAAAAAACAAAATTTGATAAAAAAAAAGTTTTTGTTAAAAAAAATATATGAAAAAAATTTATGAAGAAAAAAACATAAAAAAAAAATATACAAAAAAAAAAAATTAATAAAAAAATTTATAAAAAAATTTCATGAAAAATAAAATTGATGAAAAAAAATGTTTCTTGAAAAATAATTATGTTACGTCTTGTTCACCATCTGGTGGAAAACGCTTTTATTCACCAGCAGATGAGTTATTATCCAAGTTACAAATCGAAAACTTTTTGGTTTTAAGAAACTGAAAACAGTAATTCTTTTTTGCTCTTTTGTTACTCCTTTGCTGATATAGTCAAACTGAAGTGGCGTCATGCATAATTTTTAAAATTAGACACCAACCTAAAAACCTTATCATGTTAAAAAGTAAGACCGACCCCACTTTACTATTACCCCCAACAATTTTTCCTAACATACTAGCAACCTTTCTTCACTTCCTAAGGGTGTTTCCATGCAATATTTCATGGCGTTATGTGAAATTTCTTATAGAATGGGATACCATATCTCATGGAACGAGCAATATCTTATGGAATGGACTATAGATATTTTTAGCGAAAGTCTTCTTTTTGATGATTTTTTTTCACCAATTTAAAGCATTAAAACAAATTAAATAATTTTAAAATCTTAAATTCTAAGATTTTTGTAAAAAAGCCGTGAGAGCGATCCTTACACTCAAAATAAATTCAATCCAAATCCAATCAGCAGAAAAATCTGCTGAAAATACATCCATTTTGAGCCATATGAGAAATCTGCTGATTTTAGCAGACACGGTTTGCTAAATATCTGTCATAAGAGGTGAATAAAAATAACAAGAAAAAAAACATACGCCGCCAGCCAGCATCGAACTCGCCACCTTCCGATTTGAAAGTACACTTCTTAACCACTACGCTACGGAAGCTTATACTTTTATCTGGCGTGTTTGTTATTAAACATGTGTGTTGTTCGACAGCAGAGAAATATGATTTTAGCAGAAATATCTGCTGATTTTAGCAGAAAAATCTGCTGATTTTAGCAGAACAATCTGCTGATTTGAGCAGAATAATCTGCTGATTTCAGCAGAACAATCTGATGATTTCAGCAGAGCAATCTGCTGATTTCAGCGAACAATCTGCTCTGCTTTTTTTATATAAAAAAATTTCTTGAAAAAATAATGAAATTCAGCAATCAAAATCAGTATAAACATAGTAAAACGTCTGTTATTTTCTTAAACTGAAACAGAGATTTTAGTAAAAATAGCCTTCTCAGCAGAACAATCTGCTAAAAGATTGCTAATTCAAATTGAAAGTCGTTTTACAGATTTTTTGACAGAGTTTTTCTTTTGAGTGTAGATATTATTTTAAAAATCCCCAAAAAAAAACAGAAATTTTCATTGAAAGGAACATATTCTGGGCGTAAGACCTAAAAAAAAATTTTTTTGGGTACTCTGTGTCTTATAACAAACCTGTTCCAACAAAATTTTACTGAAGAAGGTATTTTAAGTATCGTCACAAACGCACATAACACTCTTTCATGTTTTTTAATCCCTACACCTTTCAGTGGTACATGGTATATTGAGATTGTTCTGATGTGTGTAACTACCCAAAATATTGCTATTTAGCACTTATTATGTCGATTAAGCGATCTCCATCCGACTGTCTGTCCATGTAAAATATGTAAACACAATAAAATTGTAATTTTCAATCGATTGCTCTGAAATTTTAAACTTAAGCCTCTATTAGTACAAGAACGAAGTCCATTAGCATACATACACTCAAAATAAATTCTCTGTCCAATCAGCAGAAAAATCTGCTGAAAATACACCCATTTTGAGCCATATGAGAAATCTGCTGATTTTAGCAGACACGGTTTGCTAAATATCTGTCATAAGAGGTGAATAAATATAACAAGAAAAAAAAAAACATACGCCGCCAGCGAGCATCGAACTCGCCACCTTCCGATTTGAAAGTACACTTCTTAACCACTACGCCACGGAAGCTTATACTTTTATCTGGCGTTTTAGCTATTAAACATGTGTGTTGTTCTACAGCAGAGAAATCTGATTTTAGCAGAAATATCTGCTGATTTTAGCAGAACAATCTGCTGATTTCAGCAAAATAATCTGCTGATTTCAGCAGAACAATCTGCTGATTTCAGCAGAGAAATCTGCTGATTTCAGCAGAGAAATCTGCTGATTTCAGCAGAGCAATCTGCTGACAATCTGTTCTG
Source organism: Pegoplata infirma (assembly GCA_963921195.1). NCBI lineage: Eukaryota > Metazoa > Arthropoda > Insecta > Diptera > Anthomyiidae > Pegoplata > Pegoplata infirma. The sequence continues at coordinate 203,471,280 of OY992537.1, read as the reverse complement.
CTTTTTTTTTATATAAAAAAATTTCTTGAAAAAATTATGAAACTCAGCAAACAAAATCAGTATAAACATAGTAAAATGTCTGTTATTTTCTTAAACTGAATGACAGGGATTTAAGTAAAAATATCCTTCTCAGCAGAATAATCTGCTAAAAGATTGCTAATTCAAATTGAAAGTCGTTTTACAGATTTTTTGACAGAGTTTTTCTTTTGAGTGTACAAATGTATCCCTTTAATTTGGACCAAATAACCGTATTGTAATAGATATCCCTTCTAAATTTGGCAAATCACCAAAGGAATCGGACAATTTCTTCTATTCACATATATCTGTCAAATTTCACGAAAAAAAAATGTTTTGTTAAATATTTGTTTGAAGATGTTAAAGTTGTGTTCTGGTAAAGTAATAAAATCTAAATGTAATTGGCACATTTTTGGACTTCGTCCCCTTCGCATATTAAGTTAAATCGGTCTATTACAACGCTCAACACTCATTTTACGGTTTGAATTCTGATAATCAATTTTAGTAGTCTTCGATCTCCTGATGCCAAATCTGTTCTCCAAATTTTCCCATCACGTCTAAATTTTTAGTTATTCACAGTTGAAAATGCAAAAAATTACAATTTTTGCATTATTTGAAAGCCTGCACAGCAGCCATTAAGTGAAATACAGATATGGTATAAAGCGCAATAGTATAATTTTGCTATGGTATCCAACATAGAAAACAATTTTTTTCAATTTATTGCGTTTGGTTAGGTTACAATTGCGTTTTAATATGATACTGTAAAAATTACTATTTTTGTAAAATTTACCTTAGTTTTTTTGATTTTTTTTAAAGAAACACTAAAAAAAAAATTCTAATTTTACAAATTAGAGTTTTCTGCGATATTATTCGTATAAACCGAAAAATATCTTTAATGGTTTTAAAAGTCTACAAAAAAGAATGAACTTTTGCTTAAATTTTGAGCTCATCACAATAAATATTGATCATCCGGTTTTTGTTTTAGAGTCTTCTAAAAAATGGTGCTTTTTCTAATATTTTCACAGTATTTTTCTTAAATACATGTTTTGTCAATAATAGTGCAATAACTTAAAATTTTTTGCATCCTATTTTTGAGATCTTAGTTCAATACTACTCTAACGATTTATACTAGATTTTTATTCCACAAAATGGCTGCTGTGCAGGCTTTTAAATAAGGCAAAAAGAGCGTTTTTTCGCATTTTCAACCGCGAATAATTCAAATTCTAGACGATGGGAAAATTTGGAGCACAGATTTAGAATCAGCGAGTCAAAATCTTTAAAAATTTTCTATCAAACTTCAAACCGGAGCCAAGAACCTTCGATTTGTTGAGCGGTATTATCAACAAAAATGAGACAATTCCACTCAAGTTTGGCTTGTGTATGTTTTCTACACTAATTAAAGTTCTGAGGAATAAAATTCCAATCGGTCCATGTTTATTAGGGTGGTTCATAAAAACAAAAGTTGGATTTTTGAATGGGGCACCCGGAATATATATTAAGCACCGTGAAAAAATGACACGTGATTTTTTTCAAATTTTTATATTAAGGTTTAGGGGTCGCTACCGGGCCCTGAACTTTGGGATATAAAAAAAAAAAAATTTCACACAATGAAAAAAAAAAAATTTTGTTTTTTTTATATTTTTTTTTTTATTATAGTTTAACTTCATTAGCTTATTAACGGCAAAAGATTTCATTTTGTTGGGACAAGTTTTTCAGTTCCAAAATTGACCATGAAAAAAAAATTGAGGCTGGTTGGGGTCTTACTCTAAAATTTTTTAAAATTTTTTTTTTTTTAGTTTTGATAAGCTTACGTTATATGTCTTTAGTCCCTCTTGATAATACATTCTTTGTAAAAATTTTTGTTCTTTCCGAAACATCATTAACATGCGCCGAAAATCAAACGGATATTAAAAAAAAAAAAAAAAAAAAAACGGTGAAAAAATCGATTTTTTTTTTTTAATTTTTAATTATAATTTGATAAGCTAATCCAGCTTATTAACGGCAAACAAAAATTCGATATGGTCGGAAAAGTATGTAATTTCCAAAATTTACATTGAAAATATATTTTTTTTTTTTTTAATATCCGTTTGATTTTCGCCGCATGTTAATGATGTTTCCGAAAGAACAAAAATTTTTACGAAGAATGTAGTATCAAGAGGGACTAAAGACCTATAGCGTAAGCTTATCAAAACTAAAAAAAAAAAAAATTTAAAAAATTTTAGAGTAAGACCCCAACCAGCCTCAATTTTTTTTTTCATGGTCAATTTTGGAACTGAAAAACTTGTCCCACCAAAATGAAATCTTTTGCCGTTAATAAGCTAATGAAGTTAAATTATAATAAAAAAAAAATATAAAAAAAACGAAATTTTTTTTTTTTCATTGTGTGAAAAATTTTTTTTTATGACCCAAAGTTTAGGGCCCGGTAGCGACCCCTAAATGTTAATGAAAAAATTTGAAAAAAATCACGGGTCAGTTTTTCATGGTGCTTAATATATATTCCGGGTGCCCCATACAAAAATCCAAAAAAAAAAAAAAGTGCCATATATGAACCACACTAATGTTTATACTATTTTACGGAAAACACTGATGTAGGATATCACATGGTCGGTCTTCAACGACTACAGTTTTCTTTCTTGTTAAATTTTTTTTTAGTTTTTACAACATTCCACAAATAAAAAGTTTTAAACTATTTTTATTACAGACAATTGTTAACTTGTAAAAAAATAAAAATCTTTTTTAGAAAAATACTATAAAATAGAATAACATTAGAGAATTACAAAAAATTTTATAGTTTTCAATAAAAATCTCAACTTTTTTCCCATGTATCTACTATACATGAATAGATGATATAGAAAAAATATTGTTAGTTGTTAGATACTCATGTGTATACTTAAACTAAGATCAAAAAGTATTAAGATACTAGCTAAACCCGCAAAGGCTGTTTTGTGCGAAAATATCTAAATAGTTTCACCCTAGCGCCAGCTATCGGGTCCATTCATACACAATTTTCAAATGACGAAACATACAAACGTATGGAAGTGACATGAAATTGCACTGGATTTTACAATATAATTATACAATTTTATCATTATTAAATTTTTTTTTATAATCACGCCTTCGCGGGCAAAAAAAATTTTTTTTTATCCTCAAGGTAACAGGCTCTGACACAAAAATGTTTCATTTGTTTAACAAATATGCCTAAAAAACTGTAAAAAACGATGGATCCACCCCAAGTTTTTAATAGTAAATTTTTTTTATTTTTTGAATACGTTCATATACACAGTCAATTAAACCGTTGTTGTATTGTTAAATTGTGTTATTGAATAAAATATCAATTATTTTCATTGTCAATACAACCACAATTTAATTGAAAATTAATAATAACTTTTCTGGGTAAATTTTTTTTTATAAGGTCTTTTTGGCCAAAATTAATGTTTATTTCCTATTTTAAACAATTCACATACTTTTTATTCATACTTTAAACACTTTTACAATATACTGCAATTTTGCAATTGTTATGTGTTGTTATACAATACAAGAACAACAAATATATAGTAGACAACAAAAATAAAACAGCAATTTGATAATATAGTTTTGGTATCGAATTGTAAAAACCACACGATAATGCGGTCATATTTGGAGAGAAAAAGATTAAAATCCAAGTTTCTAAAAAAAAAAAATGGACAAATTTTCTGTGATTTTTTACCAACATGTGTTCTTTTTTAACTTTTAAAGAATTAAATGTCAAACTTGTTTATTTTTTAATAATAATAATAATTGTTTTGTTAGAATAATGTAACAATATAAAAAAGATTGCTGTGTGATTTGTAAAATTTGTTATTTAAAAGAAATAGTTTTTATAAGGGTTCAAGTTGAAAAAATGCAAAAGAAAAATTGATTTTCTAAAAATTATAGACATTTCTTATTTTACTTAAAAAGTATTATGCTTTGTCGTTTTTGAAAGAAACAAGTAAAAAAGTTAAATTCGGCCTTGCCGAATGTAGTGATACCCTCCACAATTTCAAAAAGATTATTGCAAACAACTTTATTTAAAAGGAAATTACTTTAAAAAAAAAAAAAATTGAAAAAAAAATTCCGCGAAAAAATATTTAGGTGAAAAAAAAAAAAAATCCGCGATTTTTTTCTTTTTTTGTCAAAAAATATGTTCGTACTTGTTTAAATACCATTTGGTGTTCAATTATGTTCACATATGTCAACCAGAAGCCGAATTAAAGCATTTTGTATTTTTAGGTTATGTTGAATGTACTGAAATTTTTGAGGTGTGCTTACATTTTCGTTCATAATTTTTGAACCGCTGAACCGATATCGCTCAAATGAACTTCCAACATATATGTAAAGTTTCAGTCATCTCTGTGAAATATTTTGTCGGCGAGAGCATTTTCCACAGACAGACGGACAGACGGACAGACGGACATCGCTAGAATGTCTTAAAATCAGTGTTGGCTACCGTTACCCTTTCAATACCGTTACCGATAAAAACCCCTTTACTATTGGCTACCGTTACCAATACCGAAATAAAAATTTTTAAAAACCGTTACCGATAAAAACCCGTTACCTTTATTCGGATTTTTACCGGTATTAAATCGGTTTTTTTTCGGTTGTATTAATATTACTTATTTTAATTTTTTTGTGGATTAAAAACATTTTTACCGGTATTAAATCGGTTCTGTTTCGGTTGTATTAATATTACTTATTTTAATTTTTTTGTGTCTACAGTAGAGATGGGCACATGAGCAGATTAGTGCATGATTCACCTGATTCACACATGATCAATTTTACAATGATTGTGAGTGAGTGTGAATAAGTGTAAGATTTTTGCGCGAGTGAGTGTGCGTGAGTCGATTTTTTTGCGTGAGTTTGCGTGACTTGTTTTCTCTTCATATTTGTTTTCTTACCAAAAAAGCAACAAAAAAACTTTAAAATTTGGCTTAACTTAAGATTTCGTCCCACAAAGAGCAAAAAATTTTAAATTTCGTCTGAACTTTAAATTTTGCTTAAAATTTGTAAGATTTTTGAAATTTTAGTTTTTGAACTATTTTTGTTCCGTGAGTGTGAGTCAATGTGAGTGAAGCTTGTGTGAGTGCACGTAAGTGTGAGAGGTGTTAAATTTACTCACGTGATTGTGAGTGAGTGTGAGTAGAAAAAATATGCTTGTGAGTGATTGTGCGCGATTCAAAAATTTCTGTCGCGAGCGTGAGTGAGTGTGAGTCAAACATCACCTCTAGTCTACAGTATATATTAATACAGTCTTGCACCTCACAAAAATTATATATTATTGATCAGTGATCGATTGTAAGTGATGTTCGTCTGTCCTTCTGTAGAAGGCACGATACATGCTGGTGAGTCTTATCGTCATAGGCTAGTTAAGTTCCGAAATGGGCAAAATCGGACCAGATGAAAAAAAATTCCCCAGAGAAACTTACACAACCCCAGAAAAACATATTTTATTTACTTTTTTTTGCTTATTTGTTTAGAAAATGAAACATTTTTATGCCGTGTGAAGTTCATTGTCCCGCCCCTTTGTATTATTTAAGCGTAAATATAAATAAAATGAATTTCTTAACATATATGACGAGGGGAAAGGTGTCCCTCCGATTCCGCCCGCCCTACCCCTTAAAGAACATCCCCTGAAACATCCTTGCCAAGTTTATTTATTCCTGTCGATTTTGTTTTTAACAACAGGACAAACAGTCTTGATGTTCACGCTGTTTATTTAAAATCAGCAAATTTCTCTGTTAAAATCAGAAAATTTTTCTGCTGTTTTGGCGGTTTTTTTCTGCAGATTCTACCTGGATTATCCAGACAGAAATTTAGCAAACCGCATCGCTATAAACAGAAGATTTCTCAAATGACTTAAAATGCAGATTTCTCATATGGCTCAAAATGCAGATTTTTTTGCTTATTGGACAAAGGTGTCGCTAGTAGAGACTCTCTACGAGCATGAGTTCGTATTTGTTGAATTACAATATTGTGTAATGTTTTAATTTAATTCTGAGCTAATTCATAGTATTTAATACTAGTAAAAATACTAGTAAAAATATAATTATTTATAGACAATGTACTGAACATAACAGTTTTTTAATTTTTTAAATATTTTTTTTATTTTTTACGTGTTTTTAACAAATGTATGACTTGTTAACATTTTTTTCATAATACCGGTACGTACCGGTATTGAAGTTTCGGTAACGGTTCACCGTTACCGAAATAATCGAAAATACCGTTACCTTTACCGTTACCGATATAAAAAGTATGTAATACCAATACCGTTACCGATACCGTTATTCGTTTCGGTTGCCAACCCTGCTTAAAATCGATCGGGCATCATGAATATATATACTTTATGGGGTCCCAGACCGATATTTCGATGAGTTACAAACGGAATGACAAACTTATATATACCCTCTATCACTAAGTGGAGGGTATAAAAACATTTGTTCAATGTTCAGTTTTTTTAAATGACTATTACTGTTCTTTGTTTCAAAAATAACAACATAAAAAATAAAGACTTTCATTAGCATTCAATTTTAAGTCATTTATTTTTGTTCTGAAAGTAAAAATAAGTGATTCTTTTTAAAAAAAATAAAATTCAATAGAATAATTGTAAAAATATCCTACGAAATCATTAATTAACACAGATAACACAGATAAGATAACACAGTAATCATTAATTTTTAGTGTTTTCGTAGGTTATTTTTTCGAATTTGTTGGTAAAAAAAAAAATGAAAGTGACGTTATTTTTTAATGGTATTTTAGAAAATTTTATTAACAGTATATCAGAAAAACTTTTTTAAATTTCAACTCAGTGAAACTGAAATAAATGTTTAAAAAAACCGGCAGTTTTTGGAATTTAGAAAAACTGTAAATGCAGTTGTGTTAACAAGACCTTGAATCATCACTGAGCAATGTTTAAGGATTACCGCACTTGATCCGTAAAAGTTAAAGAGGGTTAAATTTGAAAAATCGATAAAAATGGCTTAAAATTATACATAGTTTTTACCTTCTTTCGCTTTTTTTTAAAGTTCTCGTTATATTTCAATCATTTCCGGCATAACACAAAGTCAGTACATATAAGAGATTATTTTGATGCTGGTTTGATAGATGCTTCATCGTTTGGTAAGAAGTTATAAGACGGTTAAATTTTGAAACCAAAAATTAAGAGTTTTTAAATTATCGAGGTTTTTTTATCAGGGATTTCGGCCCCCTCTAAAGAACGAAAAAAGTTGAACGAAAGTTGGTAGCTGTTGTAATTCTTAACATTTTTGAATTAATACCGTAAATGTGCCACGAATAGTTAAGGAGTTTTAGCAGATCAAAGTTCGAAAGAAAAAACGTAATTTTTTTAAAATACCAGTTTTTCGCGAGGCGCATTCGCGGTTTCATTCGAAATTTGGTGGACTCTTACGTAAACCGGGTTTTTTGTGAGTTTACATAAAAAAATCACTGGCGGGTTTATAAAAAATAAATTGCAAAAATTTAATGGCATTTTTGAAAATTGTGCGAAATGATTTTATCTAAACCTGTTTTGATCTGGCACATCCAAGTCTTTACACGAAATCGGATGAAATTTTTTTTAAATGAAAGCCCACTTGATGTGTCATCATAAAATCAGAGGCGGGTTAAAAAATTTTGATGATTATAGATTTTTTGGACCATATTAAATTTTCTTGTTATAAAAAAGCATCACCGATTTTTTTTAAACTACTGGTACCATGATACGATTTTCCGTGATTTTTTTCAGTAATACCAACGCGCATTGCCTAAATATGTTATAAAAAATTGTGAAACTTTTCTTTTACCGCGAATTAACCGCGATTTTAGGTACTTAGATATTTTTTTTTAAATCGTTTGGTCATTAAAGGGTTAAATTTATATCATATATTTTAGAACAGCGGTTACCAACCTTTTTGGCTCGCGTACCCCTAATTTTCAATTTTATCAGCCGCGTACCCCCTAATGAGTTTTTTTTCGTTAAAAAAAATTCACAAATATTACAGTTTATATTGAAATTTTTTATCACCGGGTATTATCATATTTTTTTATGGATTTAGGGGAGATCAAAACAATGGTGTTATTTTTTGGAAAAATGTTTGCTCCTTGGTGTGGTTCAATGCATCTGAAAACCCGGATTTTGAGCTGATTTTTCTGCAGAGCAAAAACGACTGAAAATTTTACAAATCAGATTTCACCAGTCGATTCTACACCAAAAAATAAAACAACGGACGTTGTTTGAACTCTTAAAAAAGGTTCCAAAAACCCATCACAGGGGCGGAAATATAATGTTTTTTTAATTTTTCTTTTAATTTTTTTAATACGAGGGCAGATCAATAATTCCGTGACTTTTCGAATGAAACACCCTCGTTTTTACTATAAAAGGGCATTTTGAGCTTAACAAAGTAATACCAAAATTTCCACTCTATCATAACCCGCCTCAAAAACGCCTAAAAACACGTTTTTTGAGAACTTTGACATAAATTTTCTCAAAAACCTGACATCATAGAAAAATTTGGGAGCCATATTCGGAATCAGCATCGAAAGGTTAATCGAAAACAAGTGGTCAGATATCAAAATATCATCCAAAAATATCGTAAAAAAATCTCTCTAAATTGCATAAAAATACGTTTTTTGTGAACTTTGACCTCAACTTTCTTAAAAACCTGACGTTATGAAAAAACTTGAAAGCCAGATGCGGAACCAGCATTGAAAGGTTAATCTAAAATGAATGTCCAAATTACTAAAATTTTGCGTACCCCCGCGGACAGTTTTGCGTACCCCTAGTGGTACGCGTACCATAGGTTGGTAACCGCTGTTTTAGAAGAAATGATATATCCTGGCATCCCAGCAAAACTTAGATTACCAAATAAGGTATAAAATATGGTATAGGATCTCTTATTTTATACATTGCAGCATTGATGATTTTAACAGGCGATGAGACTCAAAGTAATGCATCCACATTATCACATAGAATACCAGTAAGGTATAAAATAAGTCATAAATTTATAACGAAGAATACCAGTAAGGTGTAAAATATATGATATTTTATAGGTTACGATTAAGGTATATAATATAGCATACCAGAACGTTATATATAAGGTGTTACGAGTAGTGAAAAAGTAATTTTGTATTAAATTTACTCACGTGATTGTAAGTGAGTGTAAGTAGATAAAATATGCTAGTGAGTGTGTGTCGTTAGAAATTTCTTGTCGTGAGCCCATCTCTAGTTTAAACTTATGCATTTTTTTATAAAATAATTATTTTTTATGTTATTGTAATGCATTATGCATTTAATTCTAAATAATGCATTATTTCAAACTTTTAAATAATACATAATGTAACCAAATATAAATCATCCATGATATAATGTTTAGAAATAATAAATATGAAATACATTTTTCCAATAATCATGCATTACTTAGCAAATTATTAGTAATGCATTATTTTTCACTTTAAAATAATACGTTGTGGAACAAATGTTTGGTAAGACATCCTAAAATAATGCTACAAATAAGGTATATACATTACCTGGTAATGTGTTATATAATCACTACCCATTACCAAAGTTTTGCTGGGATGTTTTAATAACGCATGCAACAAATGTAAAAAAATTTTTAAAATATTTTTAAGATTTTTTAAAACCGCTAAATCTTAAAATCGCCATAACTTTTGACCCCCTTGCGCGATTTAATTGACGCGAACGAATTTCTTATTCTTAAATAGCTTCTAATATTTATGCCAACTTTCATCGATGTGCCATCAAAACAAAAATCACATCTTTTTTACCTCAAAATTTAAGTCTTAGACGGAACTCCTCATATATCACGTGGTTTAAGGTAGATCCAATCTGAAATTCACGGTTTTGCTAATTACTTTTGAACCACTAGACCGATTTGGCTGAAAATTAACACGAACGAGGCAAGGGGAATGAAAAATATATGTGCCAAGCTTCAGCATCCTCAGCATCATTCGAAAGTTAGCGTGTTTTTTATCTCGTAAATTCACGAAAAACCCTTTTCGAAATTCAGTCTTTTGCTCATAACTTTTGAACCACTTGACAGATTTTGCAGGATTGTAATACCAACCTGACCAGGTAAGTGCCCAACATATATGCGAAACTGCAAGAGCCTCCGTAAAGTCTTTAGAAAGTTAGCGTGTTTTCAACAGACAGACAGGCGAACTGAAGAACAAACATCGCTAGATCGACTTTAAATCTATCAAGGATCATAAATATATATAATTTTTGCGGTCCTAGACCAATATTTCGAGGTGTTACAAACGTAATGACAAACTTATATATACCCTCTATCACTAGAGTAGATGGTATAAAAAAATGTCCTGTTTTTACACAGAAAATATAATTTTGATTACCATGAAAACATATTTTAGAATATGTTGTCGTTGAATAACTTCTTCAACGTTTTAGCTGTTATTCTGTGTTCATCTTTAAAACGTATTTGTTGCCTAGTTTTAACATTTTTTAGATAATCTTCTAGTAAAATACCTAGTAAATGATATTCGTAAGTACATTATTCACATTTTTTCGTACTTTCAATTTGTGCTTTTCTCGTTAAGACACTGTAACATGTTTTAATATTACTCGTTATTAGAAATACGTTTATACACCTATAGCTCGATTTGCAGGACTGACAAACATATGAGGCATTCCACACCAAATGTCCCGCTACAAAAAAACATGTGTCCCGTAAATTTCTGAATAGGTTGTTTGGATAGCCCTATATGTAACTAAGAAAATTGCGTTTTTGGTTTTTCAAATTTTCGAAAACTGGGCTTAGGAGGCGTGGTCAAATATTGAAAAAATGGTAAAATTTGTTGCGAGTTGCCTTGATTAAATATTTATCCCATTAAAACGGAATGCACCACAATGTCAAAAATTTACGTTCTTATATAGTTTTGTATGGGCTATCGATTAAAAATTCTTTTTTTGGAAAATTTTCAGAACCCGTTCTGAATTTTTTTAAAAAAGTCAATTTATCAAAAATCCGGCCACTTTTTTTTTTCTTTTTTATTTATTTTTTTAAAAGGTTAGATGTTTGTCCATCCACACAAAAAAAATCAGAAACACGTTCATCTTTTTTTTCGAGAAAATCGCATTTGAACTTTAAATTTCATAACAATTTTGTTATATGGAGTTCACACTAGCGACCTTAAACAAGTTGTTCAACAAAACACCAGTAGCAGAATAAAAACGTAATGGACACAGAACAAAGACTTTTTTAAACATCTCACTCTTGAACACTTCAAAACAGCAAGTGTGAACGCCGTATTATTTGCTTGTATTTCTTTGTTTTAAAGTTGCGAATGAGTAATATTAATTGCATAAATATTCGTCATACGCTCTGTTGACACAAAGAAATACAAGCAAATAACAAAATTGTTATGAAATTTAAAGTTCAAATGCGATTTTCTCGAAAAAAAAGATGAACGTGTTTCTGATTTTTTTTGTGTGGATGGACAAACATCTAAACTTTTAAAAAAATAAATAAAAAAGAAAAAAAAAAAGTGGCCGGATTTTTGATAAATTGACTTTTTTAAAAAATGGAAAATTTCAGAACGGGTTCTGAAAATTTTCCAAAAAAAAAAAATTTAATCGATAGCCCATACAAAACTATATAAGAACGTAAATTTTTGACATTGTGGTGCATTCCGTTTTAATGTGATAAATATTTAATCAAGGCAACTCACCACAAATTGTACCATTTTTTCAATATTTGACCACGCCTCCTAAGCCCAGTTTTCGAAAATTTGAAAAACCAAAATCGCAATTTTCTTAGTTACATATAGGGCTATCCAAACAACCTATTTAGAAATTTACGGAACACATGATTTTTTTCACTGGACATTTGGTGTGGAATGCCTCATATAT